>OZ025263.1:13981906-14581906 GCA_964019135.1 Arenicola marina
GAGAGGGCACTTGATATCGCTTCTTCGTGTATTTGAACACAACCGGTTGGTGGTTAACAGGATCTGCGCGGTATTGACATACCGTACACTGAAGCATGGGTGCAACATTTGGCGCTGCCCTCTAGTCCACTTATATTGTGAATTATTTGATCATTTGCCCTTTTACCCTTTATTATCCCTTTACACGATACATGGGCGTGTCCAGGGGGGAGGGGGGGGGGCACAGGGGGCACGTGCCCCCCATTTAAAACCTCAAGGTATATCTCTGACCCCCCCCCCCCCCCTCATTTCAAATTCTCTGCCCCCTGGCCTCTCCTTATATATAACTATGCATCAAGCGTCGTAGTTAATTTGTTCTTTCCTTATCTTACCAATGAATATAAATTGCGCAAAATGTACGTAACATGCACCACGGCCATCTACGTCTTTTTACAGGCTTTTACACGCATTTTTTTCATGTTTATGTGGAACAATTTATTGTACCCCCCCCCCCTTCATGAATTCCCTCACGCGTCCCTGTGATCAGTAATGTTTGACCTCAAAACACTGTGCGTTATAACATTTGCATGCCCCCCTTTATGCAATGGTCGTCTCCAGTGAATGAACCTCACTCAGGTCGAGGCTGGACTGATGGGGTCCTCATGCAACAAGCGAAATAAAACTGGCCAAGGAGATGATTGATTGGTCATTGTTTCAAGCCTGAGATGACAGTGCCAACATTTTGGTGATGAATATAATTTGACGTTGTCAGCATTAGTATTTCAAAGCATTTTATATTATACGAAGCATGTAAAAAACATTTTTTTGTATGAACTGTATTGTAAAATAAAACTTTCAACAATGCTTGACACTAATTTTGTTAGGAACTCAGATAGCGAAACTTAGCAAGTTAGGAACAAAACATAGGACAGGGATAAACGGCGCGCTGAGCGTGCTTGCGAAGGTAGAGGGTGGAGGGAACCCTGAGGTTGCCAGGGTGGTCCCCTCAGCGTAGGGAGAGGGTGGCGAGATCTAGACCCCAGTAGTCCCAAGTCCCCTCGGCTTCAGTAGGGGTGGGGGGGGGGGGGGAACCCTACGGGTGCCAGGGTGGTCCCCTTCAGCGTTAGTGGGGTGGGGAAGAATCCTGACGTTGCCAGGTGAGCGTCTCCCGAGCTTTAGTAGGGGTGGTGGTGGGGGTGGGGGAATCCTGCGGGTGCCAGGGTGGTCCCCTCAGCGTTAGTGGGGTGGGGGGAAGAAGCCTGACGTTGCCAGGAGATCCCTGTAGGGGTGGAGGGGCTGCTGGCCTAGCTAGTATAAATAAAGTGTTGGGATCGTGAGCCGGGAGGAGATCATCTTCATCGACCGATTAGGATAGCAATGTTAGAAATTCAGAATTGGAAAGTAAATGTATATATCTTTGCAACCGGATTGGCATTGGAATGAACAACCAAGAAATGAAATACGTTTTCTCTGTTTTGACGTCACCCGCCAGCGAATAAAAAAAAATAGAGTGGTGTCAGAAGAAATAGAAATCGCCACAAATGGTGTCAGAAGTGGGATCCCAGACTTTAGCAGGCGCACAACAGGAAGCGGTGACATCGGTGAATTTGGATACTATTTGGTTTAAACCTGCTAGGTACGTCATGCCTGCTGCCTGAATAAATGTATATCGCCTTGGTAAATCCAGAACAAATGAAAACATGGACATGGAGATCTACAGATAGATAAGTAGATCTACAGGGGCTTCCAACAGGACCCGGATGTTATCCTCAGTTACAGGTCAGATCACGCGAGCCCTAACGGTGTTCGCCAAAATGCACGGGCCGGTCATAGCACGGCCCAGTGCGGACCGCAATGTTATATGTGCATGAGACCATTACTTTAGTCCCTCCATTAGTGGCGTAGGGAGAGGGGTGGTAGTCCCCGTTAGTGGCGTAGGGAGGGAGGGAGGGAGGGACCAGTTAGTGGTGTATGGGTTAAGGGGGGGGTGGGGTGGAACCAGTTAGTTGGGTAGGAAAAGGGGGCAGTTATTGGCGTTGGGAGGTGGGGGCACCAGTTTGCAGCGCGACCGAGGCAATAACTTCACTAACGTCTCAGGGCGGGTGCCGGGGAGGGGGAGGGGGCGGGGGAGGGTCATCAGATAACTGGGGATTCAGAGGGTAACCCTCATTTGGGGAAGGGCTATGGTCAGTGACCTCAAGGCCCCACAACTGGGCACCGAAGGGGGCAGGAGTAATGGGGGGGGGGGGGGGTGGTCCACAGCTGAGCAAAGGAGGGGGTAGGGGTAGTGGGTTAAAACACCCACAGCTGGGGACAGGAGGGGGCAAGGGTAGGGGATGAAGGGCCCACTCTTGGACGGCTTATCCGTCCATGGCTATCTATGCGCAAGACATTTCCTGGGACGGCACACTAAACTTAAATGAGCAGCTATACATCTATATATTTATATCTAGCCATTTAATTTAGCCTCCCGACATGGTAATCCAAAAGTTCGGATTTGGTGTCCATCAGTGCGTGTATGTGTGGTGGGGTAGGGGGGGAGGGGGGGGGGGTGGGATGGGGGGGGGGGAGTGCCTTCTCCGGATGCGATAACATATAAAATCACTTTTTGAGGATTGCATCATGACATTTGTGTTTTGTGCCGCATGGTTGTACCCATGGCATAAACAGGAGGATATATGGCAACATTTTTGACTAGCAATTGCAATATTGGAAATGAAGTAACTGAACAAATGAGATGCGCAAGTCAGACTGAATGCCCGTGAAGCCTTCGGCAATAACACCCCTCTCTCATTCCCCATGCTATCCCTGGTGTCTAGGTTTACTCGATGCACTCTTAGACCCCCCCCCCCCTGCAACTCCAATCCTGGCCTAGATAACACTAGTAGGCCTAAGTCCAGGGGGTGAGGCTTGTCGGGGCCAACAACCAGATAATGAAAGCAACTGGATAAAAAAAAATGGCTGACAAAAAGAATGCAAGGAAAAAAATATATGTCAGCTAGCCGCACAAACGACTTTGAATGTGGGCCCGGTGCCCCTCGAACGGGGAGCGGGAGGGGGGGGGGTGGCGGGGCAGGGGCGGGGGGGGGGGGTACACCGAGAGTCACTTATACATGTAGATAATAAAAAAATAATAGTGCCTACATGTTGGTAACGACTCTCGAGTCTATATACAGAGGGCATTTTGTCAACTCCGTGCTATACTAAACTCTTATCTACTAATCCATAAAGAAGGGTCTCGTACATCACACACTTGTCAAGCTTACGCTGCGCCTGGGTATGTATGGCGATAAGGTTTCTGCTGGGGGCTATTCCCCTGCTCTAAGAACTGAGAAATGTAAAGGCAAGTGGGGTGAACACCGGGGTGCAAAGGCGGATCCAGGGGGGGGGGGATCCGGGGCGGGGGGGGATCCAAGGGGTCCGGACGCCCCCCCCCCTCCATCTTTGGTGGCAGAACGCTATCTGAGGCGGCGTGGGCGGCCCGCCTCCTCCGGTCGCAAGTTTCCGTGGACCCCCTCCCCCCCCCCTTCCCCGGTCGTCAAACAATTGGTGGATCCCCCGGTCGTAATTTTGTTCAAAGCCCCCTCCATCCCGGTCGCAACTTCGGATCCGCCCCCCCCCTATTCAAATTCCTGGACCCGGCCCTGGGGTGGGTACATGTATGATGTATGAGTTACCATTATAGTTCATGTTGTAAAGGTAGAATAATGTAAATGTTGATGGCGTTTTGGCAAAGTTTACACAATCGTTTATGCAGGGGTCTGAGTTTTTTTAGAGATAAACTTGAAGATAAACTTTATCCTGGGAAAATTAGGAGCCAAATGGGCTTATAAAAGATGTGTACGTTCACGCCTATCATTGCATATTTATTTATAAATGTAAAAACAGCATAGAGAGGGGTCAGGGGGGGGGGGGGTCGTGTCCCCAAGTCACGAAGAAATTTTTTCTTTATTCCCAGGTCACGATGAATTTCATCGAGAGCTCCCCATATACAATCGAAGGGACAGATACATGTTATAAATGGACGATTTCCCAATTCACGGCTATTTAGTATTAAAATTCGCACTTCACGATCAATGAAAAGCCTTGATCACGACGGTCCGCTAATATCTCATACCCAGTTCACGAAGAATTATTAAAAATCTAGATCCGGTTTATTAAAATAAAATCTGTCAGGTGATAGTTTCGTTACTTATTCAGGGTGCGATTTATTGACTGCCGTTGCCATTAAGCATGTTTTAAATACAAATATAGAACCTCTGATTCATGTTACAAATGTATACTCTTTCATGCAATCAGGAATCTTTGCCAAACGAGCAAAAGCTAGTTAGAATAATTTATATCTTTAAATGTGGTAACGACAAACTTCTTAGCAACTCCCATCCCGTTTCTATTCTCCCAACTTTCTCAAAAGCTATTTTTAAGATATTATTTTATTAATTCATTAACTGCTGTTCAATTACATCATCGTGTACATCATTTGCTCTATGATGATCAATTTAGGTTTCGAGCTAATCAATCCACCAGTTGACGTTAGTATTATTACCAGAAAGAATGGTCTCAGCTCTAGATAAAGGAGACTTCATGTCAGGACTATTCCTAGATTTTTCAAAAGCGTTCGACACAGTTAACCACGAAATTATTGTAATTGCAAATCGAACGGTATGGAATTCGAGGTGTAGTTGTAAAAAGGGTGGAGCATTATCTAGAGTCTTGGTATCAGTATGTGGAATAAATCCACACCAAATCATCCAAGTCAAAAGCTAACTGTGGGGTGTCTCATGGATCTACTCTTGGTTCACTTGTGTTTCCAATTCATGTGACTGGTATTGTTCAGGTCAGTACAGATTTAGTTAGTAGGCCTATTTTACTTTTTGAATATGCACAGATCAATCGTGATATCAGAATAAAGTATTGCTCAAGTAAATCTATGCAATTCCTTGAGGTTGAATTCTGGTTTACTTTGGAAAGCCCAGGTCCCGGTGCGGGGGTGGGGAGGGGGGTTACTTCATATATTTAGGTTGATACATATGTGCCGCTCAATTGATCCCTGTTTTTGTCCTTATTTCTCTCAATTCTCGGAGCAGACATCTACAATTTCTGTCGATGTGCCCATCTGGGAATGCAGCTGTTGACTATATATTCCAGTTGATATCGAAAGTATTCAAATAATCAACCTTCAGTCTCTCTCAATGAGCACATAATCTCGCACTTTACTCTCGGTGTCCAAATGCCCTCTAAGGCATGGGCGTCACACCCCCACCACTGTAATAATTTTCTGCCTGGGACCACGCACATTGTATAAAGGGCCAAATAGCTGAAGGCTTGGAATCCTTACAAAGGCAACGAATGTATTCAAAGGGTTGTTATACTACTATGTATTTTATATTTCCCTATCTATCCTATGTCTCAAATTATGCTCAGCAGCACGTGAATTTTATGTTAAACATACTCTGCAGATAAAAATGAATATAATATGTTAATTTCTATGTAAAATGACATTCAACCAGCAATTACCGCGAACTGTTTGTCCGAAGCAAAGATGTTCATATGTACGCAAAACTATCGTCTAATAACTTACACGCCCTTAGGTATGAAAACAATTGCATAAAGACGTCTGTCGCAAATATGGAAACTCACATACTGAGTAAGTGGTTCGTTGGGATACTATTCTCTGCGTTTTGCATGTTTTCAAGAGAATCGGATAAAGAACGGTGTTAAAAGATATTATTAATAATTGAGATATAGTATTTGTGAGCTTATCTGGTATATATATCTTTTGAGACATGACATTATAAGAATGATATTATGTGTGTTGTGTTTGTTTTGTTCTTTGCTTTTGCACGAACATGTAAACATTGTCTTTGCTCAGTTCGGGATGTAATTACTGTAATGTGATGTAATTACTATAATTTGATGTAATTACTGTAATGTGATGTAATTACTGCAATGTGATGTGATTACTATAATGTAATGTAATTATTGCAATGTGATGTGATTACTATAATGTGATGTAATTACTGTAATGTGATGTAATTACTGTAATGTATTATATTAATGAATATATATTTATATTTGTGCACGACCAGTAGATTGATTAGCAAGAAAGACGGCAATACAATTAATAGTTTCAGTTTAAAACCGTGATCAGTTTTCAGTAATGTCACCATGAAGATATTGATATTTAGTTCATGTCACAATTTAGAACCATGAGGTATAGCTGTACCCATTTCATTCCAGAACTAGATGGAAACACTGGACCTAAAATACCCAAAATATTGAATTCATTTAAAAGCGCCGAATAGCATAGTTGTAGCTAGACACCTCTTATGTATACAGTTGTGCACACACATAGTTTTGACAGCTTGCCAGATGGAAGACTTAGTAAATAAAGAATGAATATTTTTTGGGAGGGTTTTATGACTGTCACATCAGTCAACTATGGTAAAATTTGAATTAAAATCATTGAAGAACAATACCTAATATGCCATTGACTGCCAATGGTTGCTTATAGTATGTACAGCTTCACATGCGTATATTATCGTAATACCAATAATCAGGTTGAAGCTTTAAGCAATTGGGGGCCTATTTAAATGTTTTTGTCTTGCGTATATTCATAGATACGTTATATAACGTGCCATTTTTCCGAAGTAAATCACAACATATACGCACGTATTTTATATTCAGTAGTAGCAAAATGTCAGTACCATGACGCGCAAAATGCAGAATATTTGTTAAGTGCATTATACCTTAAAAGACATTTTTTTGTCAGTCGACACTATAGAGTAATATTATGATGCTTGCCGGAGCTATCATTCTTATGGGCACCATAAGGATTTGACCTAAGTAATTTGTTCTAGAAATGTAATTTAACATTGATACATTTGTTGCCATATCACGTGAATTATCGATTTAATTTATGTTTAGGTTTCGCACGTGCAGGATATACACTCCGATTGAAAACTTTGACCTAGAGAACAGTGAATCCCTAACCCACGCCCAACAGGTACCCATACCTTCTCCCCCTCCCCCACCCCCGCTTGTCACACCGTCAACGACCTTTGCAGCTTACCACATGAAGCATGTTGTAGACCAACCGAGCCAAGACCGAAACAGCCTACAGCTTTCTACAGACTCACCCCGGGTCGAATTCCCCCCCCCCCCCCCCCTGCATCCACACACAGACACACACAGATATCTCAGTGACTCCACCTACTCCCGGCACCCGCTGCCCCACACTCATTGGCATGCCAGGGACTTGCTGAGGATGAAGACCCACCCTCATCCTCACCCTCACCCTCACCCGCACCCGCACCCGCACCCTCACCCTCACCCTCACCCTCACCCGCACCCTCACCCTCACCCTCACCCTCACCCTCACCTGCCTGGGATTGTCGACATCACCGCCTCCAGCCCTGCCCATGTGCCCCCCCCCCCCCTGCCCCCCTCTTGCATCCCTCCAACTATGCCTCTTTGCTGGCCTGCAACACTCCCAACTCTGCACTCCTGCATACCTCCCAACCACACCCGCACCCAGATCGTTAAACCGCGGGGGTGGGGGTCCTGGTGGCCTCCGCTACCCGCGGCCCAGGCTTGCGGTCAAACTCATCGCCTGAACCCATAAGGGTGATAAACTATACGCCACCACACCATCCGGCCACGATGCCACCCTCCCCTTCCCTCCCCCCACTCCCCCAACCATGCCACCCTGCCCCCTCCCCTCTCCCCACCATGCCCCTAACCCCCTCTCCCCACCTCCTTGCCCACAAAATTCACGCTATCCTACCACCGTGCCCTCACCGCCATACACCCACCACACTGCCACCCTGCACCCACCACTCTGCCCACACCCTCTGGCCCACCATCATGCCGCCCGGGCCCCCACTCCCTGCCCCCACCATTCTGCCACCACCACCAGCCTACCACCCTACCACCACCCCCACCCTGCCACCACCATTACCCTGCGACCACCACCACCCTGCCCCTCTACCCCACACCCTGTCCCACTGCCTCGTATATCCATTCGCCTTTTAATCCCCCCCCCCCCGGGCCCATTACCCGCCACCCCTCTGCCATACTGTCCCACCACCTTGCACATGAATCCCTCGAGCCCGCTCCCCACCTTGCACCCTCCCCCCACACCCTCCGAGCTCCCTACCCTGCCCCGCCCCCCCCCCCACCCCCCAAACCCCCCGCCATTACCCTTATCTCCACTGAAGGGTGATACTCGGGCGGCAGTCATAGATCACATGACTCCACATCAACCAATCTCGACGAGGCATTCCGTATGGTAGTCCCGGGCTGGGCGGGTTTGGTCAGCTTCGTGCAACACATCAAAACACGAACTAAAGTTGTAAACCTGCCATGCGGATCGTACAACTTGTGCAGCAGCCACATGGCAAAATATTACACATTGTGGACTTCACAATCGCTGACACTGCGCTTTAATGATTGGCATATAATGCGTTGCGCTCCAATATATTACATATGTATCTATCTAATTATATGAGACCTGTCACCTAGTTGAACATTAGTCCGTCGCTTGTGGGACTTTCATGGCTGCTTCAGCGCGTCATATTTGGTCTTACCTTCGCAGAATAGTTCAGACCAACGATCAGATTACATCCCTGGTCTCTGACAGGGAGAATATATATTGTGCTGGTTCCCGCCCTACGCTCCGGGCCGCCGAAATTACCTCTTACGTCATCGGTTAATAAATAATGAAGGCGATTATTCTCTGCGCCATTGCCACAAAAAAAACTGGTTGTCAATACGGGATTAAACCTGTCGGGAAACAGCAGTGTGTCTGTAATTGTAAGGCTTATTATAGACACTAGTGGCCTTGCTACCACTGACGTGGAAAATGCAGTGCCTTCCCTCTTTCAGAGGCCATTTTCGAAGTCAAAATCCCCCCAGACCCTCCTCCTCCTCTTCTCATGGCTGTTATAGCCTGCGTTCACGATCGCAACACTGCTATGAAAAAATTTGCTCCGACGTTTTCGGAGTGATGTGCTTAATTCAGACCTCAATGAGGCCCAACACCAAAGAATCCCGTCCTGAGCATAGTTCCACGGTGAAATCATTAGGTGTGTTCAAATATAACGGAGAATTGACAGCGCAAAAAATGGTAACCGCGATGCAAGATTGTTACAAAACAATAAGGCTCCACGGTATGACGTGGTATTATCGGTGTATTAAACAATGGTGATTTTCCTAATTTCTGGTATATAGGCCGCAACATATATCCGATACATAAAACAGGTTCTGGGATCTAGAAAGTATCTTGAGGGGCGTTTCCCTTATCCCTGCAATGGAAAATGTATTTACGTCTACCTTCGGGAAAAGGCTGCAAGAATGGATCGAAGATAACAATAAAATTAGTTTAGGGTGGCTTCAGATCGGGTCGCACTACGATAGAGCACATCTTTAGCTTACATGTGTGGTGACACAGAATATTAAAGCAAACTAGGTGGGATATTCTATTGTATGTTCATAGATTTCCTCAGAGCATTAGACCTCTAGGCTCACGTTAGTTTGTTTTGTAGATTAATCAACCAGGGAATGCGTGGCAATATCGTGGCAATGCTGAAGTCAATGTACTATATGCAGCACTCAAGTTATGTACAACCAAAATATGGTCTGACAGAATTGTTTAAATGCAGCACTGAAACCAGAACAGGGATGCAAGCTTTACTCTGTGTTATATATTTAAGTCAATTAGTCGAAATGTGACGAGAAAGCGACGGTGGGAGAATTCCATAATAAAAATCTATAAAATGAATGTTACTATATGCAGACGATTCAGCCCAATTTGCCGAACTGGTTGGTAGATTCCGATACCAAATTGATATTAAAAATTGTATTGAAAGTATTGTGATAATCGGGAATGAACATCGATACAGATAAAACAACGTTCTCAGAAACGGAGGAATTGTGCAACGTAGCAAGGAGTGGTTTTTCGACATAGTAGCTTTCTACAAGTATCCACCAGGCATTGTATTCTCAAGACGATCAACATAGATACTTGCGGCTCAGGGATTGAGACAAGCGCTATTATGAGACACTTAATAGCTAAGTGTAATGGCTTGTCTGTAGACAGTGCCCTCCAGTTGTAAAATGGTCAGCAGTATGGACCAGAAGCTTAACGCTTTAAACGTTATGATTATATTGTAATAGTCCATTTTAATTCCTGCAATTTTTTACTTATGGTATCCGCAAAAACAACCGCGGCAGCCGTGTTAGGGAAATGCGATCGTTACCCTATATGTGCTACATGTTACCGAAAGCTTTTGGAACCGCCCCGATAGCTAGCGCATTGAGCGCTCTGGTCACCTAAAAGCCTAACGGCACGTGGATCGATGGTTCGAGCCCCTCTGTGGCCATGTCTGTGTGGTCGCAGCATAAAGATCACATGTCCTTCTTCGCAAAGAGTAGGGAGTTACCCCCGGGGACATGGCTTTGCTCTTTCATTCCTTCTCCCATTGGCACGGTAAGACCAGAATTTGGTTTATGCGTCTTGAATATACAACCAACGCCCAACCAAAACCTTTCACCATCTCATATGAAGGACGGACTGATCCCAAAGATATCATTGAAAATACGGGGCTCATGTGAAATGTATTTTATTCAGGGACGGAGTTAGTACACACGTTTTATGTCATCATTTCAGAATTTAAACACAGATTAGGAGATTGTTAATAACAGGAGTGGTCGAGCAATATTCAAGAATCCGTCCAAGCTTGATACCTATGGAAAATACAAGAGTTTACTTGAAAGAGAAAAGTAACTCACTGATGTACCCATATTAAAACATGGCACAGCTATTATTGATTTAGATGCTCACAAAACTCACAGACTTACCATATAAACTATAAACAGAAAAATACGTTTCAATGTGCGACCGGATATGTATATATTGTAATATAAATGACCTCAGTTATGTGGAAGGCGAATATCATTTCCTCTGCATTTGTAACTTATATAAGGACCTGCGAAATGAAAACTTCGGTAATCGCGTTAATATGAATCTGTGTATCGAAGGCCAACAGTACGAAATAAACCTTTACCTTGCCATCAAATATGCAAGCCAGGCTATTCAATAGCTTAGCCAGCTTCCAAATAAAGTTACCGCAGATTGTAACAACCGCGAAAGGATCTGGGGGGAATTTGCACTGAAAAGTTGAAAGAATGCAGGGGGGGGGGGGCAGAGGGGCAGGGGTGGAAGCGGTCATACCGACAACCAAAGGCAGGAGAGGTTGAGGGTGAGGGTTGGTCTTCACCCCAGTAAATATATCTACAAAATACTTCTATGCATTTGCTCATTGGATTCATAATTCTGTCTCAAACATTGAGTATTTGAGTAAGTCAGTACACAAGTAGCGTACAATCCTGCTCGCTATGACGCCAAGATGCTATAACTTAATACCATTAGTGTTATGCACATGCATCGAGGGTCTAAGAGAAGTTAATTTCTTTCCGTTAGATTTCCGTAAATGTTTGGGTTAGATTTATGTAAATGTTTGCGTTAGATTTCTTTAAATATTTGCGTTAGGTTTCTGTAAAGGTTTGGGTTAGATTGCGTTAGATTTCTGTAAAGGTTTGCGTTAGATTTCTGTAACTGAGACTAAAAGATTAAGAGACTATAAGAGATTACGATCTCTTCGGTTTCACTTTGCCCCGTTTGGTTGGCATCTTTATTCTCCAATGGCGCTGGAATTAGTATGGTCGAGTGTACATCGGTAGCACAGAGAAAGGTGGTCGGTTACCCTGGTGACTGCCCCCATGGTCCTGATTTACCCTCAGAACGCGAACGTGGTACGAGGGACCGTTCTCAGTTCAGAGGGTAAAGGAAGCCCCGAGGTATATCAAACCGACGTCTAGTCAATACGGAATGTATGGGGGATGTAAGGCAGATGTAAGGCAGATTTTAGGCAAATGTAAGGCAGATGTAAGGCAGATGTAAGACAGATGTAAGGCAGATGTAAGGCGGTTGTAAGGTTGACATAAGGTAGAGGTAAGGCAGATGTAAGGCAGATGTAAGGCAAATGTAAGCTGATGTAAGGCAGATGTAAGGCAGATGTAAGGCAGATGTAGGGTATATGTAAGGCAGATGTAAGGTAGATGTAAGGCAGATGTAAGGGATATGTAAGGGGGATTTAAGGCAGAATGATGTAAGGGGCAGATGTAAGGTAGATGTAAGGCAGTTGTAAGGCAGATGTATAGTCTGTTAAAATTTGACTTTTTGTATAAAATAATAGCGTTTTATTTGGTAACTTGGCATTGACGGTCATAGTGTCGATCTATCAGCAGAAGTATCACAAAGTCAATCGAATCTATTAACGTACGGTAGAAATTGTAAGGCATATTGTTTAGAAGAGGGGTGGGAGGGGGGGGGGTGGGAGGTGACCCGAATGATAGGAATGATGAATGATGGACTATTGGACTATAGGGCTGTACAGTTGTCACGGGTTCTATTTCCGGTTTAGGTCTTTTGGGGACCAACAAAAAAACACGTGCTCTTAAAAGAAGTGCGCATCACGCTGGTGCCTTGCTGCAGCTGCGTGACGCGCACTCATTGTAGTCAACGTTTGAGTATTGGGAACCGGCCGGCTGAGCGGTTTGTGCGTGAAGAATCGAGTGGGTGTCAAACTATATTTTGTTTGCTTGTTTCAGGCATTGCTAACTAAAATCACAATATAGTTAAAGATAAGACATTGATCTATCCACAATGAATGTGGTCCATTCGATAAGACTGTTGGAAGCGTTGTATTTTGAGGCATTTTTACATTTCTGCGACACTGGGAGCACCATTGTCTTCGCCTGGTCAGTCCATATAAGGAACGTTGTTACGTAACCATTGATACCGCGCGCAGACATGCGAGTCATGATGATTATTACGTCATACGGCATGGAAAAGCCCGCGCAACACAATAGATCGCCTGACACTGACAGTCACTCATGAGACAACCGCATTCTGGTTTATCTACTGTCTAACCGCTCACATATTACATATATCTACTCGGATGGTTATAATTCTGATATTCACAGAACTTCGGTGGTTAGCTGTGCATCCAAGGAGAGCTTTAGCCAATCTTGTGTGTGAAGGGAGTGAAGGCAAACAACCGGAAGGTAGGCAGCACGTACAGGCCGTTGATGCCAGGCATTGACGTAGAGCAAAAGTATCCCTGTCTCGTCGGGTCTCGATAAGATCGCGTAGTGAATGTACAGCCCTATAGCCATAGTACTTACATATCATTGATTGTAGGTCCATCATTCATAATACATCCCCCCATGCATCCATACCCCACACACACAATGTAGGGTCATATATGATTGCTCAGTGGGTTAGACCTCTCGCATTGAGTGTTCTGGTCATCTGAGAGCCTAACGGTACGTGGAGCGATGGTTTGAGCCCCGCTTTGGCCAACTATGTCTGTGTGGTCGCAGGATAAAGATTCCATGTCCTTCTTCGCAAATAGTACTTACCCCGGGGACATGGCTCCACATTTGGTGCCAGCCTCTTGGCCAATTAGAAACCCGCACCAACTGACCAATTACACGTCTTCCGACTATCACGTAAGTGCGTTTCCGGAAAAAAATCATACAGAGATCATAACCTTTTGACCCCTAATGAGGTGTAGTGGCCAAATCGCGGGCTATCTGTGTCTGGTTTTGACCCCTGGCCCCTGGCCTCTGATCCCCGACCCATGACTCCTAGAAAACGGCGTTGGGGGGGGGGGGTGACAAGGCACATACTTAGCTAATCAATCTGACAAGGCGCTGTTGAACACATCCCACTTAATAAGAGTCAGAACTGTGGAGTTATCTTATGTTTTTTGCTGTTTTTTTTTGACAAACCCTTTGGTACATGAGACTGAATCAATTATTCTTTGGAATGATGCATTCTCATGTTAATTTAAGACATGAAACCGACATGACATCTGGTCGCTAAGAATATACAACTGACCTATATGCGACCTTCGAAGATAAGATAAGATAACACTTTCTCGCCCTGAATTAGCTGCGGCCCGTAGTGGCACCAAGCCCGGGAGTAAATGCCGCCCTGTACTACGGGGTACTTGTAAAAAAGTTTTCGACTCATCTCACATGAAATTTACTAATGCACGTGCGAGAAAATGCACATAACATTGCTGCTCGTGCGAGATGGGTTAATCTGAGCAAAATTCTCATATCTTATTTTTTCCTACGATATGGACGACTTGGGCTGAAGTAAACCCATCTCCAACCAATGTCATATGCATACCTACCATACAAGTGTGGTATATTGAATATATGTTGCGTTTGGCATATCTTATTTGCTTTAAAGCAAGCACTTTTTTAAATCTAAATCTCATGAACAAATCATAATAGTTGATGGTGTTGGATGGGCATGTTGGCATTAGGCCAGTAATCGTATTATGGTAAGGAGAATGCCCATGTAGCAGTACATTCTTGAAAAAAAATGTACGAGGCGAAAGCCGAGAACATATCTTTTCAAGAATGAACTGTGGCGGATTTCACGAACGCACTTTAGCCGACTACGGGGCTTAGTCGACAAAAGTTACCATGTAAATGATGGGCGATTTTAGACGACTAAGCCACGTAGCTGGCCAAACTATGTACATGCAATAGGCCACGGTTACAAGGGTATTCTCTGACTTAAAGTACGGTGAGCCTCACCTGTTCCCCGTAGCGTGAATATGAGTCCTGTTTAGATGTACATTGCATCTCTCGTTTCCGAAACCAATAAAATAGCTCACTTAAGTCGGTCCATCTTCTATCTTAGAACTCACGAAATGTATTGTTGTAGCAATGGCAAACTTGAGTCATACGTGAGCTAAGCTGAAATAATGGTTCGCCCTGAAATGGAAAAACGTCGAACCCTGCAGCCACGAGTCAGTTTAGTTCATCTACAGATTGCAAAAAGGAAGTCTCGCATCAAGGCGGTCATTAGTCGTCATTTGAATGTGGAATATGGTACAATCAATATTGGATACTCAAAGGATATGATACGCAGCGATGTAGCGATGTGATTACTAAAGGATATAAGGAAATATCGGTATGTAATTTTTACATAAGAATTACACATGATCTCAATTTAAGTTGGATTTCGTGGTCTACGCTTGTTTTCAAGAGAACTTTTTTTCCCATCCATTGTGTTTGTGACATGTTTCAGATAAACTCACTTATTGTTCACGACTGGCTTGGACTGCGATTGTCGATTTCGTAACATTGAAGGAAGATTGTTCAACTGGAATATAGTTTAGTCTCGTTGAGTCAATCTCAATTTTATCAGCTCGCTAAAACAGTACATTCTTGAACATTAATGTATGGTTTAGACAATAGGATAACGTCATAACAGTACTTTAAAGCGATACTCACATTGGCATCGGTTGATGAATAGCCCAATCCGTATTATAGTAATGTACCTCTGGGCTCACATATACTCCGTTCGGTGTCTTGTCACCAGTCTCTCCGTCTTCGAGAGCGCCAAGTGCTTTGGTGTCTGGCAACTGGAACCTGTATAGAGATGCTCTCCTTATATATTGACGAGCAAGCTCTAATAATGAGACACGGAGGGGGGGGGGGGGCGGTGTACTCCCAGTAAAAGCAGGAGCAAGCACTAAATGACCTCTAGACGGTGACCTATGTAGCGTTGACCTCTGCACTGGAATGAGGATGCCGGGTCGTTGGGGATATTTAGTGTATTCGGTCTAGACAATCACGGTCAAAGTGTTGGGGTCGCAGTGCCCGTTACAACGGATAAGCCATCTGATTCAATAGGACATCACGCTAGACGAGAATTAGCATTATATTTCGAGACTATGAGACAGGGGTTAGGAGCGTAGACTGTATGCACGCGAGTGACCTTACCTAAGGGTGAGGGGGAGGGGGGAGGCGGAGGGGGCGGAGGGGAGGGGGGATGGGGAGGGAGGGAGGGGAGGAGGGAGGGGGAGGTGGGAGGGGAGAAGGGTTTCAATGTGAAGTCGAACTCCTACCGAATCCGCACCCTCCCCGCCCCCCACCTCTCCCCCACCCCCCCCTCCCCCTCTTCCAACCCCCGCGCCGTAAGACTCCTTCCGCAACAAATACCTGGTATTACACGTCGTCTTATACTATGGCACTTGTAACATAGCTTTCTTGGCAGACATAAGCAGACAGTGGCTGGTTATATACAATAAATAAACGATAAACATCACACCGACTGTGGCAGGGCCGCACCAAGAGAAAACACTTTTGGCCATGTATTTGGCGCCACCGCGCCACCGCGCCACCGCGCCACCCGTCATCGTGATGTCCCACCGACATGCACCAGGCACTGGCTCATCCCGACATGTTGCAATTAACTGTGTGTAAAATCCACTGGTGACGTCACTCCATTGACACTAGTTTTCTGTAATGTAATGTGTAGGTTTCATAGGGATCAGTTAATGTCCGGATAACAATGGGTGACTTGACTCCATTAAGGTAACGACAAATCCCTTTGACGTTACCTTACACGTAGCACATCAGTGATTGACGTATCGACTCTAGTTAGGTATGTGTCTAGTCTTGGTTGTACATACGTAATGTTACTACATGGTGGTGCTTGCTATAGAGACATACAAGACGCAATGTGGTTTGTGCATAATGTCGAACAATGCGACGTTTAAATCAGTAATAACTCTTGTTATTTTATTCGCTGCATTCTAAAACATGATCAGTGAGCTTTATTAGAAATATGGAAATAGAGGAATGACGAACAGGTTTAATAAAGATGGTCTGTACTAGCTACTGCCCCATTCACTGCATACGTTGACTGCGGAATTATGATGACGTCACATGGACCAGTTGCTTACATTGCTGATGTCATCTCGTGGTGTCGCTGACGTCACAGTTGGTCGGTGCACGCCCCTGCATTACGCCGGGCTCGTGTGGGCGACGTTTATGTGTTATTAAATACCACCGAGTGGGGGCCAGGGGCCTAGGGCCGACAGGGACCAGGGACCAGGGGTCAGGGGTCAGGGCAGGGCACCGGGTGCACCTTTACTACCCGTCGTCTGCTGACTGGGCCGGGCGACACGACATAAAGCTCAGTGCAGGTCAGTGTCCGGGGGACGGGTGCGAGGGGTCAGCGCGGTAACCAGGCCCAGACAGAGGTCACACTGGTGCAGCAGCCCGTGACCTTGCCCCTGCACCTCACTTCGGGGTCGAAAGGTTATGACCTCGGTACGAAGGTTCTCCGGAAACGCACTCACTTGATGGTCGGAGGACGTGTGATTGGCAAGTTTAATGCGGGTTTTTGATTGGACGGGAGGGTTGGGGCTGTGGTTGGCTCACCCGGGCCGGGGTGAGAGTCCGGCAGGCGACAGGGACACGGTCACGTGGTTTTGGATGCTATAAACGGCCCCTGTGAGATTTGTTTTGGTATCTTACCCCGCGCAAGGCACGCAAGTCCAAACCGCTGTGCTGGGAAACATCTACAAGTTGTCGTCGATGAATCGGTGTTACTGGAATATGAGGGGAGGGGGGGGGTGACATTATTGAGGGTTGGTGGGGATGTAGAGAGGGGTGGGGTGACATGACGAGGAGTGGGATTGCTTAGGGAGGGATGGGGTGACATGGGAAGGGGTTGGTGACAGAGAGGGGTGATGTTAGATGTAGAGGGTGGGGGTGAGATGAAGAGGGTGGGTGTAACACGGAAAGGGGTGGTGTGATACGGAGGGGGGTGGGGTGACATGATGGGGATGGGCTGGGAGGTTTCTCAGCGAGCCCGGGATATTCTATCACAGAATTGGTACTCCAATGTGTGGGACAATACAAAGCAGGCACCAGAATATTGCTACTATAATTCAAACGTTTGCGTAGCGTGTATAGCAGATTCCGATGCGCGAATCATAATTTGATGATCGAAAAAGGTAGACATTAAAATTTACCCTTTCAAGAAAGGCTATGCATGTATTGTCAACGCGTCGGGGTGGACGAAGTCGAGTCACAAGCTCACTTTTTACTAAAGTGCTCGTTGTATGACGATATTCGTAAACTCTACATAAAGAACTACTATTATACGTTCCCAACAATGGATAAATCTGTAGAGCTGATGACCACAAACAACGAGCAAGTTATGTTTAATTTATGTAAATTTGTAAGCTTGGCTCTCCAAAGAAAATACCAGAGTGGTTACTGAAGTTTCCCACATTCACTTTTCATATCGTTTGTATGTACTGTCATGAGTGTGCGTTTGTTCTCTTGTTTGTGTTTTGTTTATGTACCTTGGCTGGAGGCCAGCCTATAGTACGAAATAAACTATCTATCTATATGGGGTGAGATGGAGAGGGTGGGTGACGTGGAGAGGGGTGGGGTGGCATAGAGATGAGTGGCGGTGAGATGGAGAGATATGGGTAACATGGGATGGGGTGGGGTACTATGGAGAGGGGTGGGGTGACATGATAAGAATGGGGTGAGATGGAGAGGGGTGGAGGTGACATGGAGAGAGATAGGTTGACATGGAGAGGGGTGGGGTGATATGGGGAGGGGTTAAGGTGACGTGGAGAGGGGTGGGGTGGCATAGAGAGGATTGGGGGTGAGAGGGAGAGGGTGTGGGTGACAATGAGAGGGTGGGGTAATATGGGGAGGGGTGGGGTGACATGATAAGAATGGGGTGAGATGGAGAGGGGTGGAGGTGACGGAGAAGGGGTGGGGTGATATGGGGAGGGGTTAAGGTAACGTAGAGAGGGGTGGCGCGGTATAGAGAGGATTGGGGGTGAGAGGGAGAGGGTGGGGGTGACAATGAGAGGGTGGGGTAATATGGAGAGGGGTGGGTGAAATAATAAGGATGGGGTGAGATGGAGAGGGGTGGGTTGACATGGAGAGGGTCGGGTGACATGGAGAGGGGTGGGTTGACATGGAGAGGGTGGGTGATATGAAGACGGGTGGGGGTGACATAGTGAGAGATTTGGTGACAGGGCGGGGGGTGGTGGTGACATGGTGAGGGATTGGGTGATATGATAATGGGGTGGGGTGACATGGGGAGGGAAGTGACATGATAGCCAACATTGTGGCAAATAGGACCAACGGCTCAGCCTTACGGCCCCCGCCATAGGTTCTGGGGGCACAGGCGGCTACACGTCACACCAATTCGTGGGGGCAGGGTAGGGAGGGCGGGGGTGGGGGGGGGGGATGGTTCCATTGTCTCATCCAATAAGCAAAGCAACAAAATAGTGTGCTTGAAGCTGTTGGTGTGTCGATTCACATTACATCATCACAAATCAGAACGAACACCCTGAACGGTTACATTATGAAGACATCCTAGTAATATCATTGTTAATTATTATTCATATTTAATATATGTGAAACCGGTTATTGTCATTCTTTCAAACACACATTAACACTTTACTACTCTATAATAAAATCAAATATTACGTGTGAGATAATGCGGGAGGCGGGTTGCAATTCTACAGCCCACATGCCCCCCCCCCCCTCCCCACCCACCTCTATTGTAACAAGAGATGTCTATGCTTTAAATGTCTACGATATTATTGCAGTTATATATTGTGCATACATCAACGGCACAAAGCCGCTCAAAATTTACAAAACTTTTATGTAGAAACATGTGAAACATATGCTCCAATTGACACAAAACCATATCTTTTTGGACACTCAGAAGACTGACTCAGCTCCACCATAATCACCATCGGATCTCAATGAAAATGGCCCGACCGCAGACCATTCAATATGCTATTTATGATTATTAATATGTATATGCGCGCGTATTAAGGGCCTCGTGGCCAAATAAGCGCATTATGTCTCTGACTGTCACTGAACCCTAGCGGCATATGATGTCTTCAAGAGGGATTCACAGACGCAGCTGCAAACACTAGGTTAACTTGGGCCGGGAGTATATCAGGGGTCTATGCCACCTGAAATAAGTAACATCGACTCCATATAGTCTGTCTACTACCGTCTTAAGGGAGTTATACGACCCAAACTGACCTACCTTAAACCGAGATAGATAGTATCTCTGCTTTCTTGAAACGGTGGCTTACCTATATTGTAAGTAGTTTATACACAGTGATCTATATAGAGTGCGAAATATATTTTCATGACCATACCACTCAATGTGGAATATAACACAGATGCACAAACATGCGAGTTTATCCAAATTCATTGTACATGAGCAGCATTATAATGGAAATGTAATATTGGTACTCCAAATAGATCAGTGTATATGGAAGAAAGCATTCGTGCAGATTCGATATTAGCTGTTGGCAATTCTTGGGGACCGTTATCCGTACAATTTCTGGTTGAACGCGAAGACGCTTTTCTTATTTACCGCGATCCGTTACAGCAGTCTGTGAATTCCTCGATGTTCACCATATTACCTTTAACGTGTGTCTTTTCGCGCCCAATCTTCAGCCGTCCTCATCTTGGAGATTAGATATTACTCTCAGTAATTCTTGGGGTTTCGCGATGTAGGGGAGGCGGGGGGGGGGTATGCCCCTATATAATCTGTTACTTATGGTATAGGTAATCTAAGAAGAACTGGGTGAAAACGTAAAAACACTCGGTTTGTTCGCAATCCGCCATCTTGGTTATTTTCCCTAAGTTGACAGGATAATGATAGTTTAACATAAAGGTTTGAGTGGCTGCTGTCAAGTCGTAGTTTATCTATGAATCACTCCACGCAATTTGTATTACCGTAAAATAAGTCAATAATAACTGACATAATGACACTGTGTATTTCCTTTAAGAACATGTGAATATATATCCATAGACACATAGCCATAAGGATATATCTTTATTCCTAAAATGTAAGCATCATTTATTTAACGAACATATCGGATCATATGCTATTGCAAGCCATGGTATCATGCACCCATGACATTGGCGTTTTAGTGCAACCTGGATACCAACACATTAAGGAACAATCTTTCACTTATGTACACCCACATATGATTTAATCATGCACACTGTGGAGATACATGTAGTTTGAATATTACATATTTAGCACCTGTATATCAATACTTATGACAATCGATAATTAAACAGCCGTCAATTTATTAAAATATACGGTTATTATAGACGGCACTCAAACCATGGCGGAGTCATTAAAATTATTTTCTGAATTTATTTTACTTTGTACATATCAATGAATCAGGTTCTTATATTGCTATCTTTTGAATATTGGTGCAATTTAATGCCACTTTGATACACTACATTCGTTCCAGAGTAAAATGATTGACTGTTTCTTAGTTTTATTCTCATTTATGTTATCACCCATTGATGCTAGTATTTCAGTTCGTTTTCGAAGCACATCGCTGATCAGAATCAGTTGCTTGTTACCTCCCATGCTCTAACTTTATGCTCTATCAGTAGTAACGTCCTAACGATGAGACCGTCACCAAGTGAATTATGAGTTGGTTGATGCGCCTTGACTAGAATACTATGTGCCTTGTAAAGTCCATACTACATCACAGTATCTTAATATCAGTGACTGCATCACTGACCACGGACAGAATCATTTTATTCCCGCCTCTCATGCTATAGATTTATTCTCTATCAGCAGTAAGATTTTTACGCTGAGGCCTTCACAAAGTCATTATAAGTTGGTTGAGTCTCTCCATACTACATCAACGTATTTTAATCTCACTGACGGCGTGCTGTGGCATGGCATGGCCCACACTATAGCTTGGCTGCCATAAAATTCCTATAAACCCTTTTAAAGCCGTGTTAAGATCAATATATTTGTCACGATAAGGGTGTAGATATGCAGTTATAAATCAATATGGTAAAAATGTCTGTGAATGAAATGCATTAAATCAAAGAATAATATTAAATTACTGCACAGTAATACTAAGATTAACTTTAGTCACAAGTAGATAGTGATGGTGTCTAATCAGAAATGGGCTTCCTTGGGAAATTACAACTTACCAAAGTTGTGTAATGGGCTCATGGTGCAGCTCAACGGGATTTACCACAGTGCACAACGTGTCTCACCACAGTGCAAGGCACTGATTATATATAAATCTAATATCATACAATGATATGTTCTCGCTTATCTAAACAAATGAAGAATATCAAAAAGCATTACTTATTCACATAATTGCATCTGGCAAATCTGGAGTAATTCATCATTTGTTGCCAAAGCAATTTTCCATGTTTAAATAAGGCTGTAGCGCAATTAAGTGTTATTTCAATTAAGTTAATTTATTGGGGTTCTCAAGTAAGTTAATTCATTGTTTTGTTATAGTTTATTGTTGTTATATTTAAGTGAATTTATTGTGGTTTCATTTAAGTGAATTTATTGTGGTTTCACTGATTAAAGTGAAGTTATTGTTAGTTCATTCAAGTGAATTTATTGTGGTTTCATTTAAGTGAAATTATTGTTATTTCATTTAAGCTACTTTATTGTTGTTCCATTTTAGTGAATTTATTGTTGTTGCATTTAAGTGAAGTTATTGGTGTTTCATTTAAGTGAATTTATTTTTTGTCTGAAGAAAGTTGATTTATTTTTCATTTCATTTAAGTGAATTTATTGTTGTTTCATTTAAGTGCATGAAACAAAGGGAAAAGTAAACCCAAGCATACCTCAAGATAGCCAGTGTTTCATAATCAACTTTAACAATACTGCTAAGCGTGTAATTTACAATTGCTGAGAACAATAATCAGTAAATAAATGCGCCTTTCCCTGTTGAGAGCCAGACGATTGCCCTGGCCAAGCAAATCTCCCTGGAAACAAAGTAAAATGGGGATATCGAGAAAGAGGTGAATAAGAAAGAAGCATGGACATATTGGTGTCCTACCAACAAAGTTGTAACCCTGACAAGAAACTACAGACAGCATTGTTCTACATTTGTAAGCAATGAACAGTTCTTAGACAGGGTAGAGATTCGAAAGCTAAGAGGGAATAGTTTACTTACTTTGTAGGCGGAGTCCAACGCAAAGCCGGAACGCGACGTTACGTAACACAACGTGACCACAACGAGACTACCGCTTCCAGCTCTGACGTCATTGTCCATGGCCGTCCGTCTAGTAGTCCAGTATATGTGGGTAAGTCAGGCCTTGTATCGTTTCACACGCGACGGTTGGACCAATACACCCAAAAGTATAATTTCTTTATGCAAGCCTATAAGTATCCATGGGTGTGATTACCACGGCACACATTGCACATATTGTGGCTGGACAACCAAGACTGGAGACTATAGGACTCGGCAGCCGCCGTGCCAGAGAATGGAACGAAACAGGGACGCGGGACCAGCCTTCGCCTCTTTGTACCCCTTCAACACTGTCATTCCTCACAGAGCCCGGCGGCGGGGGAATTCATCAAGTAACAAGGCTTTACCACTGCATAACCCCGATTTCGTTGGCTGAGAAGCAAAAGGAGCACAAGACAAAACAAAAATGTAACAAAAATATAAACAGTACCCATGCTAATTTTCCGGTTGACATGGGTGGATTGAATGCGCAGCCCGCCAGACCAGCACCAGGGCTAGACGCCGGGTTCGTCCGGGTGTTCCCGGGTGTATATTTTATGACCAATCGCACGCGTCCTCAGTCGACGAGCCCGGGAGACCCTCGGTGTTGCCTGGCTGGGCCTGGGCAGTGGGAGGCCTGGGCAGGAGGCCTGGGCTGCCTGGGTGGTGGAGCGGTGTCACTGCACGGGGGTGTCGGGCTGTAGCGTTGGCGGGGTGGGGGGGAGGGGGTACGTAGCCCTAGAGTCTCACTCTGCCTACCTCACGCCGCACTTAGCTCTGCCATAAGAAACGTTACGACGTCTAGAGTACCGAGCGAACCCGAACTTAAGCCATATTCCACATCCAGTAACAGCAGTTTTTCCACCTCTTGAGATTGCATTATAGCAAAGGAAGCATTAAACTGAAGAAAAAGTACGAACTAGCGTGGTTTGTCTGCTTGAGAACGTTTCATATTGTATAATAGTAGTATTAAGGGTCATACTTGATGTGACTTCACTCGTTACTATAAGGGACATAGTATCCAACCTCACTCGTAATTAAGTATACACATTTAGAAATGTCAGACAAATTCTTAGTTTTTCAAACGCTGGCCCGACTTTGGTGAACTTAACCTGATAACGGTCGATACAGAACTTATGGAGTGGCATGTGACTGGCGCTGACGGACGAGGAGTAGAGGGGGTGGGGTTGGGGTGGGGGAGGGGGGGGGGCAGGAAGTGGCGCTACCGAGACGGCTCTAAAACTGACGACAGGCGGTGAGGGGGTAAGCCGGGGGGTGACCCATATAACTGACGGCCGGGGGGAGGGCGAGGATGAGGGGTCATACTGGTTGCTGTCAACCTTTGCCCACGATATTCAAGCTGGATACTTTGTCAGCAGCCAAACAAGAGCCTCGCTCATCACCCAGCGTCACCCCATCCCCACCTCACACCACCCCATCCCCAGCTCACACTACCCGTCCCCACCAACCACCAGCCCATCCCCACCTCACACCACCCCTTCCCCACCTCACTCCACTCCATCCCCACCTCATACCACCCCTTCCCTACCTGACTCCACTCCATTCCTACCTCTCGCTACCCCGTCCCCAGCCCATATTACCCTTCCCCACCAACCACCACCCCATCCCCACCTCATACCACCCCTTCCCCACCTCACTCCACCCTTCCCCTCCTCATACCACCCCTTCCCCACCTGACTCCACTCCATCCCTACCTCTCGCTACCCCTTCCCCAGCTCACACTACCCTTCCCTACCAACCAACACCCCGTCACCACCCCTCACTGCGCCATCCCCACCTCTCACTACCCCGTCCCCAGCTCACACTACCCTTCCCCACCAAACACCACCCCGTCACCACCCCTCACAGCGCCCAGTGCCCACCTCACACTACCCTGTCCCCACCTCTCTCTACCCCGTCCCCACTTTACGCCACCCCATCCAGTCCCCACCTGTCACTACCCATCCCACTTCTCACTATCCCTTCCCCACCTGTCACTACGTCATCCCCGCCTCACACCACGCCGACACATCTCTCACTACACCATACCCGTCTCACACCCCCCCCACGCCACCTCAATCCACCCACCCCACCTCACTCCACTCCACCCCACCCCCGTCTCACACCCCCCCACGCCACCTCAATCCACCCACCCCACCTCACTCCACTCCACCCCATCCCCACCTCACAACACCCCATCCCCACCTCACTCCACTCCACCCCATCCCCATCTCACTCCACTCCACCCCATCCCCACCTCACACCATCTCATCCCCACCTCACAACACCCCATCCCCACCTCACTCCACTCCTCCCCATCCCCACCTCACGCCATCTCATCCCCACCTCACAACACCTCATCCCCACCTCACACCATCCCATCCCCACCTCACTCCACTCCACCCCATCCCCACCTCACACCATCTCATCCCCACCTCACTCCACTCCACCCCATCCCCACCTCACACCACCTCATCCCCACCTCAATCCACCCACCCCACCTCACTCCACTCCACCCCATCCCCACCTCACACCATCTCATCCCCACCTCACAACACCCCATCCCCACCTCATTCCACCCCATCCCCACCTCACACCACCCCATCCCGACCTCACTCCACCCCATCCCCACCTCACTCCACCCCATCCCCACCTCACACCACCCCATCCCCACCTCACACCACCCCATCCCCACCTCATTCCACCCCATCCCCACCTCACACCACTCCGCCCCTACCTCACACTATACCATCCCCACCTCACATCACCTCATCCCCACCTCACACCACCCCATCCCCACCTCACTCCACCCCATCCCCACCTCACACCACCCCATCCCCACCTCACACCACTCCGCCCATCCCTCACACTATACCATCCCCACCTCACACCACCCCATCCCCACCTCACACCACCCCATCCCCACACCACACCACCCCATCCCCACCGCACACCAACCCTTCCCCAGCTCACACCACCCCACCCCCCTCTCACTGCACCATCCCCACATCTCACAACACCATCCCCACCTTTCGCTACCTCATCCCCACCTCCTACTACTTCGCCCCCACCTCCCACCACGCCGCCCCCACCTCTCCCTACTCCCTCCCCACTTTACTCCACCCCATCCCCACCTTCACCACCCTACCCCATCTCACACCACCCCATCCCCACCTTACATTACCAATATTGTTGTTTCATTTAAATGAATATATTGCTTCATTTAAGTGAATTTATTGTGGCTTCATTTAAGTGAATTTATTGTGGCCTCATTTAAGTACATTTATTGTTGTTTCATTTAAGTGAATATATTGCTTCATTTAAGTGAATTTATTGTGGTTTCATTTAAGTTAATTTTGTGTTGCTTCATTTAAGTTAATTTATTGTTTTATTTAAGTTAATTTATTGTTGCTTTATTTAAGTTAATTTATTGTTGCTTTATTTAAGTTAATTTATTGTTGTTTCATGTAGGTTAATTTACATTTGTTTCATTTAAGTCAATTTATTTTTGTTTCGATGAAGGGAACGAAACAAAGAAAAAAGTGAACCCAAGCAATACCAAGATAGCCAGTGTTTCATAATCAATTTAACAATACTACTAAGCATGTAATTTACAATTGTCGCACTACCTTCTACTCGCCTTTCACCACGCCGACCCCACCTCTCACTATACCATCCCCACCTCACACCACCCCACCCCACCGCAATCCACCCCACCCCTCCTCAATCCACCCCATCTCCACCTCACACCACCCCATCCCCACCTCACACCACCCCATCCCCACTTCACACCACCCCACACCACCTCAATCCACCCCACCTCACCTCAATCCACCCCACCCTTCCTCAATCCACCTATCCCCACCTCACACCACCCCATCCCCACCTCACACCACTCCGCCCCTACCTCACACTATACCATCCCCACCTCACATCACCCCACCCCACCGAAATTCACCCCACCCCGCCTCACACCACCCCACCCCACCGCAATCCACCCCACCCCTCCTCAATCCACCCCACTCCCACCTCACACCACTCTGCCCCTACCTCACACTATAAAATCCCCACCGCACAACACCCCACATCACCTCAATCCACCACATCTCACCTCAATCCACCCCGCCCCTCCTCAATCCACCCATCCCGACCTCACACCACCGCATCCCCACCTCACACCACTCCGCCCCTACCTCACACTATACCATCCCCACCTCACATCACCCCACCCCACCGAAATTCACCCCACCCCGCCTCACACCACCCCACCCCACCGCAATCCACCCCACCCCTCCTCAATCCACCCCATCTCCACCTCACACCACTCTGCCCCTACCTCACACTATAAAATCCCCACCGCACACCACCCCACATCACCTCAATCCACCACATCTCACCTCAATCCACCCCGCCCCTCCTCAATCCACCCATCCCGACCTCACACCACCGCATCCCCTCCTCAATCCACCCCACTCCCACCTCACACCACTCTGCCCCTACCTCACACTATAAAATCCCCACCGCACCCCACCCCACATCACCTCAATCCACCACATCTCACCTCAATCCACCCCACCCCTCCTCAATCCACCCATCCCGACCTCACACCACCGCATCCCCTCCTCAATCCACCCCACTCCCACCTCACACCACTCCGCCCCTACCTCACACTATACCATCCCCACCTCACACCACCCCACATCACCTCAATCCACCACACCTCACCTCAATCCAGCCCACCCCTCCTCAATCCACCGCATCCCGACCTCACACCACCGCATCCCCACCTCACACCACCCCATCCCCACCTCACACCACTCCGCCCCTGTAAATGTTGAAATATGGACACTGGACACTGGGACCCCCCCCCCCCCACACCCACCCTCCAGACTCGTAATAGGAGACGGCGGGGGTTATGTCCGAAGCACCCTCCAACCTCTTCAACCCAAACATGGGAAGTACGGAATAAAAACTGTCCTGACCATTGGACAGAGGACAATGTTACGCCAGTTTTTTTCTAAAGGACAAACACCGTGTAGCAAATAGCACCATATCTCCACTCTCATGCGTGGGCACGGCTATGAAACATGTAGCTCACAGCCAATTGCAAGAATGTTGGTTAATTAATATCCTGCAGAGTTGGTGGAACGCTGGCATAAAAAAAGGCCAGACTGCTACCAATGAGCTAACGTATATTACTCACACGCGATCCCGTGGCGGTCTTTATTGATGTATCGAAAGCGTTTAATACTGTGAAGAGTTTCGTAGAACTGGCCAGCGGTAAGGCAGGGAGGGGGTAGTAGCTAGGTATGGCAGCGGACAGCCATTAATCAGGGGAAGAGCGTAGGTAGCGTGGGACGGGAGAGGGAGATGTAACAAGATCCGGGTACGGCCGTCCAGGACGGGATATTAACGAAGAAACCAGGCTGTGACCGCAGTCGAGGTGGTGCGGCTCAAATCAGGGGAGGGGGAGAACTCCGGGTTGGGGTATTATAGTGAGAGGTTGGGGTAGTACACCCCAACTCAGGGGAGGGGAGAGCGCCAAGTTAGGGTGGTGGACCCCAACTCAGGGGAGGGGACAGCGCCGAGTTAAGGTGGTGGACCCCAACTTAGGGGAGGGGAGAGCGCCAAGTTGGGGTGGTGCACCCAAACTTAGTGGAGGGGGGAGGTCCAAGGGGGTACCCCCAACTTAGTGGAGGGGAGATCAGTACAGAGAGTATAAATAGAGGGAGAGGGCGAGGAGACAGGGTTGAACTGGGAGACAGGAGAGATAGACAGGTGGAACTGGGAGACTGGAGAGATAAACAGGACACACTGGATTACATGGAGGAACATTACATCGAAATAAAAGAAATGAAAAGGGACAAGTGTTGAATTGTTCACTGCGCGACCGTGCGGCCCGGAAGAGAAACTTTACAATACCATGTATCATCAAAGTCCATTGTATTCACTCCACTAATTGTAAATCAAACGATATTTATTGAGACGGGTTGTAAGTGATCTAAAGTGTAGACCAGGGGGACTTGCCAGCGAGGGTTGCCCGTCGGAATGTGTATAGACCGATCCAGGCTGTCAATCATTCGCTGACGTCACTGCTGCTTTCATCCAATCATGTGGTGCAAAAAGGTATTCCGTGTGCGTTACGTCGGACAAACAAGTCGGACATACAAAGCAGCATGTCACTTTGTTGTCAGTTTCAGAGATTAGTACTTCTCACTTGCACCCACCATCAGCTCTGATTGCCACTTTTACACTCAGGATTAAGGAAAAAGGTCTCAAGCGTGGACGGGGCTTAGTGTCGGAGTATGGATAGGTCTATTATAACTGCCGTGGTGCCTATACTGCGACTACTCTCAAACCTCATTTTTCTTATAGTCGTTAACAGGCCAAACCAGCGTCAATTCATATCGATCAATGTGTTTACTCCCTTGCATTCCCTTATAGTTATTCCTTTAAGTTGTAATACCCATATAGCGAGGGGGGAGGGTACCATTCTATGAGGTGAATTTCATATTATCATGCCCACATTTTAAGAGGGACGAATATTATGCCACAGACAGTCACAAAACTATGTGCGGTCCAACAGAGATTTTCATTGTCATTTTCATGAATTCAACGCAAAACACTCAGCCATGAATACAATATGCCCTTTGACAACATCAATAGAGGCCAATGCATATCAACAAAACCATGTCGATCAGAGTAATTTTTCAAATCGCGCTCATATGTAATGCTCCCAGGTAAAGAAATAGGCAGGTTTTGGGGCCTTTATAACCTGTTATTAAAACACATTAGTTTTCTTTATCACTAAAAGCTAGACTTGAACCAAAGACATAAATACACCAAGATAGGTCATATGGTGAGCGCCCATTGTAAAATGTGTAATGCGGCGAGTAGTGGCGCCGCTATGCGTCGAGCGCGTAACGTTGGGTTGCCACTGCGCTGACGATAACGCTGTGTGCGGGATCAGCGGCGCCCTGTGTACTACAAATAAATACAAATGTGTAAGGGAATGTCGCTAAAACCATTTTTGGCCAGATTCAGGCAGCCTCCTATGGAATAGTATAGCTGTTTTATGAACTATACCAATAATATTATCCAGTTATTGCATATTTTACCGTTTAATGTGTACATAGATATCATAGAGCATATCGACATTGATCCTGAAGAGTTTTCTTCAAGCCCAAGATTATACATTATGTTTAGTAAATTTCCTGTAAAATGTTTTATTTGTGACAGATTGATGAAAAATTCCTATACATATATGCTATAGATATATGCCCAGCTGTAACTTGATTTAAAACATAATTGATCAAGCTATTATGGCAAAGAAAAAATAAGTCATCGACAATAGTTACAAATAATTATCATCAAAAGATTGCATTAATTATAGGCCTAATTAATTACTTATTCCCATCTTTTCTCCTGATGTGATTCTACATATTCTAAGCCTAAATATCAACGATAAAGAACAAAGCCACGCTTAATCAAGCGATATTTTTAATACCAACATACAAACATTAAAAGAAATACTTATTTCTACAGAAAGTCTCTAAGACATCTATAAGCAGCTTGTTGAGTAATAGAACTATTAATGATTGTCAGCAATAGATGTTTGACTGGTTTTACTCGCATCAGCCGCCCGCTTCGCCGTGGGCGATAATAGAGAATTAGTAACAACTGTGGTGGTGATAATCGATGTACGATATCAATGACTGATAAATTAACACAAGAAGCAGGTCTTACCTTTCTTTTTCCTTGAGGAATCTGAAGTATGACACTGAAATTTCCTGGACATTTCTTTCGTGGCGTATCACAGTGGAATAATCTGAACTATGGTTTGCGAAGTCGTCTATACGAGAAGTTTTTGGTTCACATGTGATACATCCTGATATTCTGTATTGAATTAATAATAAAGGTTATGTTATAGACCGTTCCAAGAGACATTCTGGCAGCCACGTGTTTCGGGTGAACTGTGGCCCTGCTTACTGTAGCTTTCAAAAAGCATATTTTAAAAAGCTTACAAAAGGCCAGTCAGAGATTTATGGGGGAGCGTACAGCAACAAACCCTATTGCCTGAGATGATTCAGACATCAGGGGCGGACCCAGGAATTTGCTAAGGGGGGCGGGGGGGATTGCTCTCTGAAAACTTGCGACCGGGGGGGATGCTCTTGGAAAACTTGCGACCGGGGCTGGTGTGGTGCTCGAAGAACCCGACTTCAACAGTTGTTTGCTGAAGTTCCCAAGGGGGGGTTGCAACCCCCTAACCCCCCCCCCCCCCCTAGATCCGCCCCTGGACATACACCAGTACGCCATTCTCTAAGCTTCCACAAGGGGTTGGTATAGGACCCCTCGCTCCTGGACATAAATATTTAATTGTATTTTGTACAAAATGATTCATAGGCTTTCTCCGATATATATATATAAATATCTTCACTAAATTGGTTTCTGCCCCCTCAGCATAGTTACTGTATAATCCTAGTGGAATACAAACTCCGCATGTGAAGAACATTATTATAGAAATTCCTTCCTTTGGAACGCAATTGAGTGTGGACGTCCTTGCCACAATATTTAAGTCTGGGTACGTTAATATCGCTTATAAACACTTTTAACACTTTTGGGGGGTTTAGCAACGAATTGTGCCTGGAACAGTTCATGATATCAGACTGGGTTTAGGCGTTGGTATGCTCCTTGTGTAACGACCATGCACTGCTTCATTAGCAATAGACCGATCCACACTCCGACACTAAGCCCCGCCCACGCTTGAGTCCTTTTTCTTTAGTCGTGAGTATGAAATTTACAACCATAGCTGATGGTAGGTACAGGTGAGAAGTAATTATCTCGGAAACTGACAACACAGTGACATGCTGTTTTGTTTGTCCGACTTGTTTGTCCGACCTAACGCACGTGGAAGAGCTTTTTGCGGCACATGATTGGATAAAAGCAGCAGTGACATCAGTGAATGATTGACAGCCTGGATCGATCTATTCTACTTTTGCAACAGATGTGTCGCGAAACAAAACACTGCCAAAGTTGTTCTAATCGTATGGCATCAATATACACCCGGAAACCAGGGATGAGGTTCAAATCATTGGTGAACTGGTACTTTGTACAGTCTGCGTGTATGTCTTGACGACAATGTTGGATTATTATTCATATTCATGGCTTACTTTGCAGTATTAAGCATGTCACCCATCATCCCCAGCTTCTTAGACGAGGTTTACTGTATATTTTATATTTCGTCCCATGCAGCAGGAGATATGGTATAAAGCGTCGTAGGGTTGTATTATCAGATAGGCACCTTGTCAAAGGATTCGAGAACGTAGCCGCAATAAATACCCATTCACTAGCTTTTAATTTAGACGTTACCACTGGTTACGTGTGTGTGTAGTAAGGATGTGCGGCCAACGCGTTTACTCGATTTCCAGATAGCTATACCACCTTGTCACCCCCCAGTTCCCACCTCTAACCACCGCCTATCCTCGTCTCTCATCACCTAGTTCCCATATCTCACCACCCAGGCCCCATCTCTCACCAGCCAGTTCCCACATGTCACCACCCAGTTCCCACATCTCACCACCCAGTCCCCATCTCTTATTGTACACATTCTGAAACATAATTTGCATTGGCCCATAGCAATAGGTGTCCCAATGAACCTTTCATGAAATTTTGGCGAAGCCAATTCAATAGATAATTGAAAGACAGATTCATCTACTCGATTTCCCGATGTCTATACCACCTTGTCACCCCTAGTTCCCACCTCTCAACACCCCCTATTCTTGTCTCTCACCCCATAGTTCCCATCTCCCCCTTCCAGTCCCCACATCTTACCACCTAGTCCCCATTTCTCACTACCTAGTCCCCATCTCTCACCACCCAGTCCCCATCTCTCACCACCCAATCCCCATCTCTCACCACCCAGTTCCCACATCTCACCACCCAGTCCCCATCTCTCACCACCTAGTCCCATCTCTCACCACCTAGTCCCATCTCTCACCACCCAGTCCCCATCTCTCACCACCTAGTCCCATCTCTCACCACCCAGTCCCCATCTCCCACCACCCAGTCCCCATTTCTCACCACCCAGTCCCCATCTCTCACCACATAGTCCCCACATCTCACCACCTAGTCCCCACATCTCACCACCTAATCTCCATCTCTCACCACCCAGTCCCAATCTCTCACCACCCAGTCTCCATCTCTCGCCACACAGGCCCCGTCTCACGCCACCCAGGCCCCATCTCTCACCATCTAGTCCCCAGATCTCAGCACTGCCTGTCCCCATCTCTAACCACCTAGTCCCCATCTCTCATTGGACACATTCTAAAATGACTTAGCCCTTAGCAATAGATGTCCGAATGAACTTTTCATGAAAGCTTGGCGGAGCCAATTCAATTGATAATTGAAAGACACTCATCTACTCGACTTCCCGATGTCTATGCCACCTTGTCACCCCCAGCTCCCACCTTTCACCACCCCCTATCCTTGTCTCTCACCATCTAGTCTCCATCTCTCACCACCCAGTCCCCATCTCTCATTGTACTCATTAAGAAACATAATTTGCACTGGCCCATAGCAATAGGTGTCCCTTCCCTGAGCTGATCTAATGGCTAAGCTAGCTGCTGGTTGTAACATCAGAAGGCCTAGTCTGGGGTTATATTTACAGATATACTATTACACTGTTCCTTAAGTTCGTTGTTCTGACCTCCAAATCCACAGGGTTTCAATAGAATATCTTACTATTTGAGCGATAAGACCCAGAACTACGCATTAACAATAAAACTTAGCGTGGCTATCAAAACATATATTAAAGAACATATTGTATAAAAACCAGTGCGACTACTCAACTAAGCAACTATTCTATGCCACACTCAGCGCTTTGGTTCAGACAAATGACTGAGGGCGTGCATGGAAAAATATTAACTGTATTGAAATCTATGTAAGATAAGATAAGATAAGATAAAGTTTTATTTAACGTCGGTATGTAAAAGTCAACAATAAACATTAGCACACGTGCTATTGACCGACAATGATAAAATGACATGAGCGGATGAGATATATATACATATGACAATGAAAATATAACAACCTTTGCATCTCATAAAACCTTACCCATTAGCTATGTTACATAATGTGCACGAATTACAGTGACACAAGAACACATCCGAGGTTGACAGCGTTGTTTTAAATTCCTTGGCAGATTTGGCTAACTTCGTTTCTTTGTTGAGCATGTTCCATAGCTTGCTACCTTGATACTTCAATGAATTATGGCCATAAGCTGTTGTCTTAACGCGTGGCATACATATATTTGGCCCATTTTTTAAAATGTAATTGATTTCCTTCACGTTATACATGTCATGAAGATAACTAGGCCCAATCTTTTTGATACTCTTGTACTCAAAGTTGAAATCATGCGTTACAACTGCCGAAGGTTTGTGAGAATATTTCCACAGTTCGATAGGGACCATGCAAGGCTGCATGTTAGGCCCTTTTCTTTTCTCACTTTATATCAAGGAATTGGAAAATAGATCAGAGATGCAGCATGTGATGGGGTATATTTTAGCCATATTATACCCCGATGTGTTCATGTTAATATACGCAGATGATTTGACCTTATTTTATGATACTAAAGCTTACAGGCAGACTACAAAAACAGCTTGGTGAACTTAGTAAGGTCTGCAAAAATTATTCGTTGATAAATCTCTCAAAAACATCGTCTTTCGTAATGGAGGTCAACTTATAAAATATGAAAAATGGTACATTGATAGACAATGTGTAGAGACTGTTTTTTTCTATATATATTTAGGGATATTGTTTTCGCCAACGCTAAAATGGACCTCTGCCATTAAAATGTTAGGGCAACAGGCTACGAAAGGGATAGTTTGGGTGAGAAATGTTCGAGCAAATTATGCTGACATTCCCTATAGATATATGTTTTGAACTGTTCGACAAAATGGTGGTCCCGATCTCGCTGTATGGGTCCGAGATGCGGGGATACGAGTATAGAAAGGAAGTTGGGTTACTTCATATCAAGTTCTTTAAAACGGTTTTGCATATGCCATCGCGAACTCAAAAGTGTGCCGTGCTCTGTGAATGTGGGCGACAACCACTGAGTACAATATATATTACCTGGTGTATAAAATGTTGCTTACGTTTAAATCAGACTAATGAACAACGATATAACAATGGGTGCTATGACATTTTGATTCGTCTCAGCGGTATTGGGAGGAATACATGGATACAATATATAGGACACTTAATGTGCAGATACGGGTTTGGTCATGTTTGGCTAAGTCAGGGAGTTGGGAACCCATGTCTATACAGAGAGTTCAAACACAGATAATGTGATATTGCTATGCAAGCATGGCATAAGGAAATTACTACGATTTCCAAACTGTCAACATATTGTGAATATAAATCTCTCTTTGAGCCTGAACTTTACCTTTCGTCTGTAAGAATTGTCCAACATCGAGTAGCCTTAACCAAATTACGGTGTTGTGTTCATACGTTACCTATTAGAAAAAGTAGAGGGAGTACCCACAAAAAGCGCGATTTTGCAAGTACTGCATGACAAATTCTCTTGAAATGAGGAAGATGAATTACATTTCCTTATGGTTTGTCCGCTCTATGAGGACACTCGATCTAAGTGTTTTGGTCTGAACACGAAAACAGAGCATTCATTTGTACAGATTTATGTCAAGTTCAGATGACAGAAATTTAACTAATTTGGCTGCCTTTGTGTATTTTGCATTTAAACGTCAAACGGAATTTGTTCAACAGTAATGTATGACCGATTGTATATATGTTGTTCATGTTGTACTGTGGGCCTGAGGTCTTTTGGTCCAATAAAGTTTATTATATATATATTACTCTTTGTTGATAGTATGGATCAATATTATCACATAAACAGGCATAGTGATAAAATGAAGCAATATAATGCCTTTATGCACGCCAGACGAAGACTGCCACTGTAACAGTGGCACAATAGGCAATAAAATGATTTATAATAGCTTTTCATGTAGTTCACGGCACAATCGGCCGGATACTAACTGTCCGGGTGGCCATGGTTAAATGATCAATTGATATCGATAATAAACTAGATATGTCATTGACACATTTATATATCTAAAATTTCATTTCGTATGCATTAATTTTACGAGCAAAGAGAACCACTGAAACGCCGTTATAATGACCACACTTTGGGCTTAGCTTCCTCTATATTATGCATCAGTCATTATGGCGCCACCAGAGACGGATTAAGGTTGGGGGGTCCAGGGGGTCCGGACCCCCCCCCCGCCCCTCTTTGTTTTAAGGAAGAATTTAGTTAACATGTAACTATCTCACACGTACTACACCCCCCTCCCCCCCTCCACACACACCCGACCCTCCACCCTACACCCACCCCCGGTTAGCCACCCCACGTATCGTAAATCTTAAGTGACTTGTGAGTCTTATGTCAATGGTTATTATGGTTTATGCCACAACATCAGAGTGCACATGTCTTCGTATATGTAACGTGTTTATGATCATTAAGTATAGGACAGCCCTAAACATGCTGTCACCCTGCTCAAACCCACACACAGGGAGGACTGTTACTCTATCTACGTCAGGCCTCGCTCTTGCATCATCTGTGGATGACCACTAACTAGGCTAGAGGTCAAAACTTGGCTACAGCATGAATACGCAACGAAACGATCAGTGGTTTGAAGTAGTTTTATTGCGTACTATTGGCTGGCCTCCAGCCCTGGTACAATTAATTAGTACAAAAAAAAAAGAGAAACACAGCGACAAAAAAAGAAATACAAAAGTGCGCTAATGTGGAGATAACACCTCTTGCCTTCTCTTTCTCCAGGCAGCGACGATAAATTTACATAATCCGTATAATGTCTTGTCATTTTCGCTGCTCATCAATTGCACAAAACTGTCTATTGATGGATAATTATAATAAACGGGGCTAATATACGTTTGTCGAAGATCGGCGTATAAATGACATTTAAGTAGGAAATCGATTTGGAAATGGATTTGAGACTCGACTTCGTCAACACAGATTCCTAGGCAATACGGACACAGTCTCTCCTCTAAGGGCATGTTTAAATGTCTACCTTTTTCTATCATAAGATCATGGTTACCACATCTGAATCTACTATAGGCCTTTCTTAATCGTTCACTCTTAATTACTTTTAAATAGGGTTCCGGGTTTAATAAGGTCTTATAAAAGCAATATTCTTTCGATAATTTGCCATTTTCACATACGTCCGTATACCATATTTGTGAGTGAATATCCTTCATTCGTTGTGACACTTCCTGAATAAAAAACCTCGCGTCACCCACTTCTTGACTAAGCCATGCAACACCAAATCCGTGCTTAAATAACCAATTCTTTACTTGTGACGCCCAGTTTTTCCTTATTCTACCGACGTCATCATGCGAGCATAACAGTCTATAACTGGCTTTAGCCAATCTATCTTCTGGCATCTGTAACAGTTTAACCCAGTATTTGATTACTTTTAATTCGCTATTATACTGAATCGGTAGACGGCCTAATTCACCGAGCACAGCTAGATTCGACGTGGATTTGCCAACTCCCAGAATGTATTTACAAAACTTAACGTGAACCTTCTCAACGTCCTCTATGCAGCTAAGTCCCCATATTTCTGCGCCATACAATAGAATAGGATCAGTGGTTTGATGAATTTAATAAAGTATTGAATAAAGTATCTTTAGAACGTGTCTACAAGTTGGTTCGGCAATGAAAATGCGGAATAAAGGAGAAATAAATCATCAACATTGAGGAATGAAACGGAGGTCCTCGAGGGGGACTCGAACCTTTGATAGTGTGATGGCATGTGTCATTCTCCATCCATGAGAGGGCGCTGTGCCCGGAGCCAGCACCGTGGTGAATGCGGTGGTGTACCCACAGAAGGGGGCGGGGGGGGGGGTGTGGTGTCACAGTCTTCCCCCTCCCACCACGGCGCACACAGAGCAGGACGTGGGGAGGGGCGGCACTCACAGCCCCCCCCCCCTCCCGCCACCACCTGGGCCACCACGACGCACGCAGAGCAGGACGTGGGGGGCGGGGGGGGGGCGGGGCGGCACTTACAGTACCCCCCTCCTGCCACCACCTGGGCCACCACGACGCACGCAGAGCAGGACGTGGGGGGCGGGGGGGGGGCGGGGCGTCAGTGTGGGCCGGTGACGACCCTCACTGGGCCCCGGTCATAAAGCTGTCGTAAAGACCACCAATGAGCCGCCGCTCCCCCCCCCCCCACCCCCTCCCCCTCCACCCTCTCGCCCCGCCTTCCCCCTGATAGGCCCGACCCCGCTACCCAGGAGACGTCGCGGTTTTTTTAAGTCAACCCCATTGGGTTATATAGTTGTTTTTTTCCCAGAATCCTCGCTCGCGGTGACTGGACGCAGACTGGTAGGGTGTGCAAAGAACAGGTCACGTGACGTTCTGGCAGTTCCCGGATGTGAGGAATTTGAGGGTGCAATTTAATAGTAATGATTGTGGAGATTAAAGAGATCAAAAGAAAGTGAACGCCCAGGCCGGACGTTAGTCTGTTATACTTCTATGTTGCCTCGTGGATCTCCCCCCACAGACCCCTGAGCTGAGTCAGCCAGGGACACTCATCACCCGTGATACCCCTGGGTCCCAAACTGCATGGGTCTCCCCCACTGAAGCTCAGACCAGCACATAACATGTGCACTCGGTCATCAGCATCGCGGGTAACCATGGTTCCGTCGCCATGTGGCTCACTGGTAGCCATGGATACCATGGCGACACCCGCTGTGCGTTTCAAAAAACGGGGGAAGTGGAACGGTTACTGATCCACACCGCATGCTGCGGCGTGGGGTGTCGATAGAGGTGTGTGTGGGGGGTGCGGGGTGGGGGGGTGGGCGGGGGGGGGGGCAGGTGTGGGGCTAGCTAGCCCTGGTACATGCCTTTCTTACCACGCCCGTAAACGGAGCAATGGTGAGAGCCATGCCGTTCACCATGCCTAAAATTAGAAATCGCGGACTGGTGGCTCACTGAGTTGAAGTTCATAACAGAATAAATATGCAATGCCTGCCTGTCAATGTGCTCCCCTATGTTCCTGAAGCTTTTATGACTTTCGTCGGACAGTCAATTCTTTGGTCGGTAGTGCATTTTCTTGTAATCCGGACGATTTTTGTCACTTCTCGCTTCGTTTTCAATGCTCCGCCATTCGCCGGAAGTAAACCAACTTAGCGTGATCACTCGCTGCCAGGCGGCGTTTGTTGACGTCGATGCGATCACCATGGCGGCTGGTCTCCTATAGGGTTGCCAGGGCACGTCCCTTACAATGCGTCATGCTTATCCACTGCGACACATGCTTAAGCCAATAACAGTAATATATTGCCATCTACCCATTGTGACACAGGCCTAAGCCAATAACAGTAATATATTGCCACCTACCCATTGTGACACAGGCCTATGCCAATAACAGTAATATATTGCCATCTACCCATTGCGGCACATGCTTAAGCCAATAACAGTAATATATTGCCATCTACCCATTGCGACAAAGGCTTAAGCCAATAACAGTAATATATTGCCACCTACCCATTGCGACAAAGGCTTAAGCCAATAACAGTAATATATCGCCACCTACCCATTGCGACACATGCTTAAGCCAATAACAGTAATATATTGCCACCTACCCATTGCGACACAGGCTTAAGCCAATAACAGTAATATATTGCCACCTACCCATTGCGACACATGCTTAAGCCAATAACAGTAATATATTGCCACCTACCCATTGCGACACAGGCTTAAGCCAATAACAGTAATATATTGCCATCTACCCATTGCGACAAAGGCTTAAGCCAATAACAGTAGAATATTGCCACCTACCCATTGCGACACAGGCTTAAGCCAATAACAGTAATATATTGCCATCTACCCATTGCGACAAAGGCTTAAGCCAATAACAGTAATATATTGCCACCTACCCACTGCGACAAAGGCTTAAGCCAATAACAGTAATATATTGCCATCTACCCATTGCGACAAAGGCTTAAGCCAATAACAGTAATATATCGCCACCTACCCATTGCGACACATGCTTAAGCCAATAACAGTAATATATTGCCACCTACCCATTGCGACACAGGCTTAAGCCAATAACAGTAATATATTGCCACCTACCCATTGCGACACATGCTTAAGCCAATAACAGTAATATATTGCCACCTACCCATTGCGACACAGGCTTAAGCCAATAACAGTAATATATTGCCATCTACCCATTGCGACAAAGGCTTAAGCCAATAACAGTAGAATATTGCCACCTACCCATTGCGACACAGGCTTAAGCCAATAACAGTAATATATTGCCACCTACCCATTGCGACAAAGGCTTAAGCCAATAACAGTAATATATTGCCACCTACCCATTGCGACAAAGGCTTAAGCCAATAACAGTAATATATTGCCACCTACCCATTGCGACACAGGCCTAAGCCAATAACAGTAATATATTGCCACCTACCCATTGCGACACAGGCCTAAGCCAATAACAGTAATATATTGCCCCCTACCCATTGCGACAAAGGCTTAAGCCAATAACAGTAATATATTGCCACCTACCCATTGCGACACAGGCTTAAGCCAATAACAGTAATATATTGCCACCTACCCATTGCGACAAAGGCTTAAGCCAATAACAGTAATATATTGCCATCTACCCATCGTGACACAGGCTTAAGCCAATAACAGTAATATATTGCCACCTACCCATTGCGACACAGGCTTAAGCCAATAACAGTAATATATTGCCACTTCCCATTGTGACACATGCTTAAGCCAATAACAGTAATATATTGCCACCTACCCATTGTGACACAGGCCTAAGCCAATAACAGTAATATATTGCCACCTACTCATTGTGACACAGGACTATGTCAATAACATTAATATATTGCCACCTACCCATTGTACCCCGGGGCTAAGCCAATACAGTCATAAGTTTCCATCTACCCACTGTGCTAACGGCCAAGCCAGTAAGTGTCCAACAATCTACGCATTTCCAAAAACCGGTACACATACAACTAAGGTTCATTTCTAAGCTTGGCTCACATCGGCACTATGGAAGGTAGAGACAGACCCGTTGATGTCCGGCTCTGAAATTGTTTAAAAAATAATCTGGCTTTGCCTGCTCCCGAAATAAAATATGTCCTCTATTTCTTTAAACACACACAAAACTTCAACCCTCGTCGAACCCCCCAGAAATTGTTTGGGACCAAAAAAACATAGACATTAAATGGTCCTTCCCTTAGGGGCGCACCATTTCATATCAGGGAGGGGGGGGGGGGGCCTAGAAAAATATTTGAAAAAAATAGTTGGTTGTGACTGTTTGGGGGAAAAAAATGTTTGCTTTTCAGTCTATGCTACAAAAAAATTACTTGCTTTCATAATTCCAAAAAAAAATGCCTTATAAAATTTCCTTGTGGGTGTATAAAGAAATAAATAATTTGATGACAAAGATACAAAAAAATGAATAAAATGTCAATAAATTTGTGAAAAATAAAAAAATTGCATGGTAATCTATTTTCTAGGCCCCCCCCCACTGATATGAAATGGTGCGCCCCTTACGTAGACGCGGAACCACTGGGATCCGAACCTAGCCAGCGCCCAGCCTCCTTTCATACTGCTTAGAAATATCGCAAGCCGTTCTAATAAAAAATCACCAATTCAAGATCTCTTGAATTTAATTCAAGATATCTTAAATACAATTCAAGATATGTGACACATCTATTTTTTCTCATCAAAAATAGGTGTGATTTCAAGACATCTTGAATTCAATTTCAGATATCTTGAAATCAATTTCAGATATCTTGAAATCAATTTCAGATATCTTAAAACCAATTTCAGATATCTTGAATGCAATTTCAGATATCTTGAATTGAATTCAAGATATCTCAAATTCAATTACGGATATGTGACACATCTTTTTTTTCTCATAAAAAATAGGTATGATTTCAAGATATCTTGAATTGAATTCAAGATATCTTCAAATGATTTCAAGATATCTTGAATTCTATTCAAGATATCTCAAAATCACACCCATTTTCTATGAGAAAAATAGATGCGTCACATATCCATAATTGAATTTAAGAATATCTTGAATTCAATTCAAGATATCTTTAATACCCGTCAAAAGACCGGAAGTATACTCTCCATCGATCGAGTGTCGTAAGATGAAAGTTACTATTTTAACAAAAAATAAACATTCATTGTGATCCAAAACTGGCGGGGAATACAATTGTGTAGAGTGACGTTAACGTGCTGATGACGTAACACGCATGAAGTAATCTTCGCCAGAGGGAGCACCAACGTCCCACTTTCCGGAGGTTTCTATACGATACGTTATTGGCCAGGAACCAGGCACAATCAATATGGCGACGAAGCGGCCGAAATGCCGGGCCATGCGAGGGGCGGTATACCCATTTTCTAGAAATGCTTCTAGCTGCTGCTTCGAAATGTCCAGACGGGGTCTCCCTCTCTCGCCTGGTTATGTAAATGAATTGATACATACAATCAGAGATAAATTTTGAGTGTATACATGCTATTTTGTACATAACTTTGCAAGGCTTTCCAAAATATTCATAGAAGTCAGTTGCGGTATGTATGTCTTTGAGGTCTTTGATGTCACTGGCCTCCGCACAAGTGTTGCTTTTGATACTACACTGGAGCGAGGTGCAGTTAGAAGATTTAGAATCTTCGTTCGAACGGCGACACAGAGTGTTAGCTAGGTTATACTGTTGAATCCTTAGTGTTTTGCCTAGCTACAGCATTGAAGGCTATACCGTCCTCCTTTTTTTGTCCATCCACTTCCGTATTCGAATTGTCAGGAGTTTGACAAAGGGCGAGGAGCCCATCGATGGCTCCGGGCGCTTCCGCGTAGGCGGCTTTGTCGAAATAGGACGAAATACGATCAACATTATTTAGTACTGCGGACAACATATTATAACCCCTTTGGTTGTCACCATTGATCAAAACGAGCTCAGCCTCACGGAGCGATCGCAACATTCGATCCTTCACCGAACTCGTGTTAGGCGCCGCCATTGTCATCACGTGAGATGGGTCTCCGTGTTCAGCGCCCTCTTTCTAGATATCTTCAATTCAATTATGGATATGTGACACATCTATTTTTCCTCATAAAAAATAGGTCTGATGGATATGTGACACATCTATGTTTTCCCATAAAAAATAGGTGTGATTTCAAGATATCTTCAAATCATTTTAAGATATCTTCAAAGCATTTTAAGATATCTTCAAATCATTTTAAAATATCTTCAATTCAATCTAAGATATCTGGAATACAGTTGAAATTGGGATAAGTAGTAAGCAATTTCAGATATCTGAAAGTGAATTCAAGATATCTTAAAATGATTTGAAGATATCTGAAATTGAATTCAAGATATCTGAAATTGAATTCAAGATATCTAAAATTGAATTCAAGATATCTAAAATTGAATTCAAGATATCTGAAATTGAATTCAAGATATCTTGAATTGGTGATTTTTTATGAAAACGGCTTGCGATATAGAAAGGCGTGCGTCGTCAACGCTCATTATTGCGTGTGTCATGTGTACTGCGACGTACGGTGCTGACAGACGGTGGCCATGTCCAGGTCATAATACTAGACAGTCAATTAACATATCAATTGACTCTGTCGATAAGTTTGACATATGTAACGCAGATCAAATGTCACACACTTTTCGGCCGCTGTTGACATATATACAAGGATCAACCTGCTATTGTGTCAAACAGAGGCCGGTGAAATGTACATCTTGACGCACGATCTATGACCGACGGCGAGTGGCTCTTATCGTGAGTTGAGCAGGCGCCAGTCGCCAGTCGCCCTGGGCGCAGTCTCTCTGGGCACGTGTTTGACCTACAATAGGCGTTGGCATTGTGCCAATCACGGGAGTCTGGTCCCATTTCTACAATGATATTCATCGCTACCATTACTCCAAACATTTGATTTGAGGATTCTTCCATGCACCATTCCATTTCTTTTCAACTTTACTTTACACAATTAATGGAACATGTGTTATGAAAATAGTGCGAACATTTTACAGCATATAGATCGACAGCCTGAGCCCTGCAAGGAAATGTATTGAAAATGTATTTATTTGCAAATCATCCAATAAATCTTGATTCCATATCTTAATGCATTCCATAGAAAAATAGAGGGAGAAGAGAGAGAAGAAAATAGAGGAAGGAGAGCGAGAGTCGAGGCAGTACCAAAGGAAGCAGAATTGAAAACGACAATTTGGGGTCGGCACGGGCGTGTGCAGAAATTCTTGAAAGGGGAGGGGGGCGGGGGGGGGGGGGCACAATAAAGTGTTCCACAAAAACATGAAAAAAAGCAACAATTAGTAACTTTTTCTTTATTCTTCCAGTTTTAACCAACAATGTTGTAAAATAGGCAGGAATATGTATAATTTTTAACTGTGTGCCCTTCTTTCAACGGTTTAATTTCGGACTGTGATGAATTTGTATGTATAATGCCAACCGTATATTATGATCCAAAGGTCGCACAGAAAGAATTGCTAAGTTAGATATTGGTTGCCATGGGAACAGCAAGACATGACCAAAAAGAAATGCAAAATGTAGTGCTAGACGTCTCCGCCAGGCCCGATTGGAGGAATAGTCATTTGCACAGCAACGCAGATAACCTATACCTTTCCATTATTATGCATATAATGTCAAGGCGAACACTTATTAACTATGTTTTATTCAATTTATCGTCTGCCTGGTCTACTCTTGAGTGCATATCGCAAATTTGCAACAGTAAAAGAGATACGCCCTAGGATTATGTCGCTTACGTCTATATGTCATATTAATTTACGAGTGGCAAGTGAATAATCACAAAACAGGGCGTATCATATCTTAAATAGTAGACGTGTCCAGTGCATAAATACATAATAAATTGCGAGCAAAGTTTGCACAGCATCATATGTTAATACCGAGAAACAGAATCATATGTTATACAGGGAATGTGTCATCGCTTCAACCGCTTTCATTAACGCAAATTACTTCAGGTAAACTGTCAACCTTATATCTTTGATACTAAAGGGGATAAAAGCAACATTTTAAGCGAACTGTCCACCCTAAGCAAAGCGCTTAAACCATAGGAAGCGCTTAAACGTTACACATCTACCAGAAGTTGTAATTCTCATACATGTAATAAACATATGCTATCTGAAGCACGTGAAGCATTCACATTTCTAAAAGTTACAAGGGGCCGGCGCGATAACTCAGTGGGCTAGAGCGCTCGCATTGAGTGCTCTGGCCACCTGAGAGCCTAACGGCACGTGGATCGGTGGTTCGAGCCCCGCTGTGGCCATGTCTGTGTGGTCGCAGGATGAAGATCCCATGTCTTTCTTTGTAAAGAGTAAAGGGTTACCCCCGAAGACATAGCTCCACTCTCCCTTCCTTCTCCCATTGACGCGATATGACCAAAAGTGGTTAAAGCGTCCTGAATAACCAACCAACCAACCAATCTCAAAGTTTTATGTCTGCCAAATGAAAGATGAACCTCTCAGCGAGAGCATAATAATGAGCCTAACTCAGAGACAGAATATGGAATTCAGTCCCATATACAAAGGAAAAATATTGAATATACAAATTACAAACAATGCTTCAATTAATAATATAAGGACCATCATCTGACGCTACCCTGAATGGACATCTTTAAAAGAGAATAACGCCTAACGGGTAACTGTGTTGTTTTCCCTTTCCCTTTCCCTCTATGAAAAAAACTAATATTCCCCATTTGCTCTTTGAGTGGATACGTTTTGGAAATAATAGGATACTGTCATGTTAAGCGGTCATGTCTTATTAGAAGACATTTATACTGGTAGGGATGATGAAACCTTTTAATGAGTTATATCACTGATTTCATATATGACATATAAAGAGTAAGTTTTAGCAAGCACCGATATTGCGAAAAAAGACATCCACAGTATTGAATTTTTTTCATAACAAATTAAAAAATCAACTTATATTGTATAAAAATATAATCACCGAAGAAGCGAAGCAGCCATTAAACTATGTATAACACACTATTTCGAGTAAGTATGCGAATTTCTAAGGGGCGCAGCTCATCTATACTGTGCATCGCTTATATTTTACCAAGTAATGTTTCACCCTATTATACGCTGATGTTATGTATAAGGAAATGAAAGTTTCATCAACACACAAAAATCACATGTTAATGTGGTGTAAGTAGGTCAATGCTTGTTTATTTATCACTTTGATATTGCAAACACTGTTTGTTAAGGATTAATCCATGTTAGAGGTCATTATGGCAGCAAATGATAGGCGAGAATAATACGTGAGCTAACAGTAGATTACTTAATGCATGGACCACGACCATGTTAAACTAATAGCATTTGCTTTGGTTTTTAACTTGCAGTTATTCAGTTATATCCTGTATTAACGACGGCTAGGTATACATCACTATATAAGCCGATGAAACGTGAGATACATATATGCATATATATATATAGGTACAGGTAAATCACTGATACAGTGGCGTTGCAGTAATTGAAATTCGACTCTACTCTGTGGATGGTACTGGTTAAAACTCCAGACCTGTATCCAATCCAGAGGGTAAACAGAATTCCACATAAACATCAGTGGATCCTGATACACCAGTCCAGAAATCACTGGCTGGCGGATGTAAGGTGAAATCTAGCGGCCTTTGGTTCTCCCCAACTACCCACGACTCCCCGGTGCTACTCCTACTAACCGCGACTGATTTATTGATTTATACTTATTCATGAAACTGATATTGTGGTTATGTCCTTGTATGAAATTACAAGCAGGACTGATAATATCTATCAAGTTCATATTGCAATTGCACTGTTTCAAAATAAACAGCAGCGTTACTTTATGTATAGATGTCGGTATTTAAGTATATATATATGTAATGTGTTTAAGCTTTTTTAGCAGATTGCGGTAAAACGGGTCTAGAAGGGGTAAATGGCGACACGCGACGCAGGCATATATGAAAATTCGATATTTGGCATGGACCCTCAAATTCCGACACTGAGGATCCGAAAAGGCGATATCGACAGAGATTTTGGACAAAAAACGACACTGAACTTAGCCAAAAACGACACGAAAGGTCGTGAAAAATCGACAGTGGACACTGGGCCTCCCCTTCCAGACCCCTAGTAAAACACAAGCACGTAGTGCATACACATATGCATTAGAGCTGCAAAGCAGGTTTCTCCAGGCAATAGACTTGGATGTGGTACGCACGCAATACGTGTTAATTGCCAATAAATGCAACTAAACCTGCCAATAAACAAATCAGAAATACACATAAAGTACTTACCTCCAACCGGAAGTAGAACCGCCATAACCTTAGCACCGCAACGCATGTCGGGAAAGGGAATGAATGCCGGCATGAGAAGCTCCCATTTACCCATGTCAGCCACGTGGAACGACATAGCGAGGCTTGCGGAGGCCATACCGCACCAGATGAACTCCACAAGGGTCAGGGGCCACCAGGGGACACTCAACACGCATGCGCACGAACATTTATGGGCCTCCGCGACTGTGATTGGCTGTTGAGCACTTTTGACTCGATCGCCCGGTTGATGTTTTACAAGGGGATGTAACAGTGGTAGCCAGTGGCGGTGGCCCCCCCAGCACGCATGCCTGACAGGCAGGCCAGGCGATAGGGCCCGTGTCGCGCTGGACTCACCAGGGTGTACTCCTGTGTGACTGGCCACCCCAACAGGCCGTGTTAAATCAGGGGACGCCTACTAAATACCCCGTTTATTGGCACAATACCCACCCTGCCAGCGCCCGTCCACACGCGCCCATGGACACCAGGTGTACTATGAATATGATTCCCCGAAATTCAACAATAAATGTCATTCACCCATTTACCTTGCACAGATTTATCTATCTTACCAGCGATAATGATACTTATATTTTCTCATATCAAATATATCAGAATAAGACCTATCCATGCTGAGAGGCCGACCAGAGTTTAAATCTATATAAGCGTCCCTGGCTTAGCTGGTCAACGGGTCGTGCATGGGTACGCCTATATTACAACATATATTTGATGTCTATTCTTATGATCTCTTTATCGTAAATATCTGAAAGAATGTGACAGTATTATCATTGTAATGGCTGGGGCGGGTTTGGTCCACAGCGGGAGTCGAATTCACCATCGCCCGATCTCGAGTCAGCTTCTCGATGAGTAGGGATGAAAATGTAACTTGTACTTGTATAACGACAGGGTATCCTGCGACCGGTGGTGATTCTGGCCCCATCATCTCACCGCCAGCTCAGGGTCGCCTCACCCAGACACACGTGTTCGTCTTGTAACACAACCCGGTATGTTAGCCTTACAATGCTATTGAGCATATATACATGACGTATGTTAAGCATTGGTTCACTGGGATGAGCATGACATTGGCGTATCCAGAGGGGAGGAGAGGAGAGTACCCCCGTAGCACCTGTTAGGACAGAAATGTATGTCATTTAACGTATGAAAAACCAAAAGCTAGGCCATCTCTCGAAACCGCTCCCACCTCCCTATCCAGCATATCTGGATCGATGGTGGATATCATACGTTGAACTGCGCCATTGTTATCAGTTCTATTGGAGGTTTTTGTTGTGTGCATGTGACGAGTATCCCAACATGTAACTGTGTCTTTCAGATGCATATAAGCATCGACATATTAAGATATTGTGATATGCTTAATAAATTAACGTTTGACACAATGACACTTACATGTGCAGGGGAGGGGGGGGGGGGGGGCTATGGCACTCGCTACTAGGGCGACCACCTCAATCACCCTGATCTGTATCTGAATGGCTCCCAGTTATCATGGAGTTATTTGGAGTTCGCATCATCATATTAGCTAATAAGAACTATTTTAATATTAGTAACTTAATTTAGGCATTTTACACAAAAGTAAACGATATTGGCCGAAATATATCACACGCTCTTCACAATAAACATCAGACTGGCTTAGACAGACTTACTTACTACTGGAAGCATTACCATACCTGGATGTAAAACCAAAAGTCTCAATTATTATAAATATGTTGTACACAATATTGGCACTTTGATACCCAGTATTATCCAGGGCACTATGAGTTAAATCAGTCGCCTGAAGTGAAGTACCGGCCAAGTCACCCCCTGGGTAAGCGGTCGACATGGGAAGCTATCAATAAAATGAACGAACGCGAATACCCCTCCCCCCTCCTCCCCCCACTCCCCACTTCCCTACGGCACCAGCAGATACAGGGTGAGGTTGCCACTCTATCGATAACCCGGGCACACCACCCAGCTTTCAGCCCAGACCGTCTTAGCATTGTAATAGTCAACCAGAATTTCCATTGTAAACAGCATAGATAAAGATATAAGCCACAATACAGGCTGATTTAACCATGTTATGTATTCAACAAAACAACTAATAACTAACTTAATAAAAGTCTGGTCAGTTGTGGTACACTATAGGAACACCATAATGTTCCTTCCATGTTAACTGAAGTTTCCTGATATCAAGCAAACTAGTATGATTCCATCCACCTTAATTCACCGTAGATACTTATGTCTACACTTTGTACACATGCAGATAATTTTAATAACAAACCAATTCTTGTAACGACAATGATTACACACAAGCTTGAGTTTACATAAAGTCCTAAAAGTACCCCCGTAGCACCTGTATGAGGCCATGCCTGTTCCCATAGATACACATGGACTGTGACAGGCTTGAACGTCATGCCGTGTCACCAAAAAGAAAAAGTGCTTTTTGTTCAGATATTTTTAACAGAAGCATTTCTGTTACAACGAAATGACGAGCACCGAGTGATACAGCTGCAGGCTGTTTTTCTTCTATTGACGCGTCGTATGAGTTATACTTGGGCATTGTGATGGAAATATATGCTATAAAAATGATAAATAAGTTAAGAACATCGTCACATAGTCGGTATAAACATTGGAGCATAGAGGGGGGTGCGGGGGTAGGGGGGCCTAGCCATGTGTGTGATAGACGGGTTAAAACAGCCAGCTCGTACTGCGCGTGCGGGTCTAGACAACTGAACCGACCATGCCCCACGAAAGTCCTACTGGCCTCTGCCACCTACGCCTGGGGTCTGAAAGATTCTCCGCCTTTCCACATTCCACCGCCCCCCCCCCCTATCCACCACCGAACATCCCCCCTTACCACTACCCACCACTCACTACCCACCCCTCACTCCCCACCCCGTCTCCCCACTCTCCACTCCCAACCCCCACTCCCCGCCCCACCTCCATCCCCCACCCGACCCCTCACTCTCGGCTATCCAGACAAGGGTTTTATATTACGTGAGATCCATGCAGAGGCATGCCACCCAGGGGGCGGGGGGGGGGGGGCAGCCCTCACCAAACCGTGCACAGTAACTTTATCGTGGCAGTGTTTCTCCGCAACTCTCAGCTTAGAAGAATATGTATCTTACCTCGAGATGTATCAAGAACGGAATGAACCGATGACCAGGAAACCTAAAAAGAAAAAATCACTTGAAAACCAAACTAGAAGGAGCACTATTATACTAGCAGCTTCAATGCAGTTTCATTGTTACATTCACTCCTTCATAGTATCATCCGAAACTACAAGAGAGTCACTGATCACGGAAACCAATAATATATCATATAACAACTAAATACCAAGTCAGCAATATTAAACACCCAATAAAAGTAACATATATGGCGCTGTCGGCGGCATGTACCCTCCATATAAATATCACGATGTTATCAGCCCTGGCGTAATAATACGCCCCCACCCTTCGGTCTCCAGCTTTAGAGGAGTCGTGATTGGGTAACGTGTATGTCATGGAAACACACATCAAAAGGACAGCTGAATAGTTCCGGTCGCACTTTCACTGTGGGACACGCTCTTGGTCAATTGAATCCGAATCTGAATCAGTGTCATTTATTAGATGTATGTGTTGCCTATTAATGGGTATACGGCCTCCGATTGGTCAAATTCTTCCCCATGAAATCATTTAGTTAAATTCTTTCATAGGAAATCTTTGAGGTTACAATTGATTTATTCCTATGAATGAATATATATCAAGACTGAACGTTGTGTTTTAATTAGCAAGCTGCCCTTTTCCACTTGACAACTTCATGGTACCACTATTAAATGGCAATAGTCTCAAAAGCAACACAGTGTGTGAAACCAACTAATTTGTACAAGACTGGAGGGTCCCCTCCCCCCCCCCCTCCCCCCCCCCCCGGCTACACACATACACACAACAAATAACTGAAGCCGTTCCCAGATAATCGACATTATCTCTTGATTTTCACTTGGACTTTTTCTTTTCCACAATCAACATTCGGTTTTGGCTTGCCCCCTTTCACAAAGCGCCACATTTCTTCTTACTGTGTCAGAGGATACTCGAGATATGGCAAACGATGCAAATAGGATGTCCGCACTGTGTGCAGTTTCAATGATTGCATACTGCCAATGCCAACCAGTCTAACCTAATTAATGTGTATTGCGCGCGTGGGCTTCTGTTTGCGGGATAAACTACTCCAAGTGCTTTTGCTCACGATTCTATATATTGCTACATACTGGGAAGGCAAATACTCCCCAGTATTCATATTCGGGAGGGCCGGAAAGTCGGGCTCGTTTTCAGGGATGCAATACAATAGCTCGCATAGGTCTAAGCACACACCCGATTTATTAAAAGGATATATTGGTATTACTGAAACAGTGTACCATATAGAGCTTTCAGGGCGGTCCAGTGTCTCGGCGTTATCACTCGACCGACCAGCCAAATATTCGACTCGGTCCGGCGGTCGAGCGTTAGTGTCTGTGGGGTGAGGTTTAAGGGAGGTGTTGCAAGGGGGCCGGGGATGTTCAGCCAAACACTGGGTGCATTTCGTTGGTAACCCCGGTATATCCCCAAGGTGCTCCGAGTACGCAGATTACGCATCGGTATACCGCCCGCCGCTTCTTTCACTCGGGTCGGGTGCGCGCGCATCCATTCGGTATGCCGATGTGTCCCGTTCAAAACAGCACGGGATATTCGGGGAGAAGATGGCGGCTGATTGCAAAGTGACTGTCGAGATAGCTTCTATTGCCCATAAATGAACCGGACATGACCGCTGGGACCGTTTCATTGACATTCGGCGTAGCCATATCGACAGGTCCGGAAGAGGTTGCGTATACCGGAGGCTTACCGGTCCTGGCCCAACGAATGAACCCACTGCGACACATATACTGCGGAAAATCTGCACCAGATGGCAGCACAACAGGAACTTTACAAAAGTAGGGATTGTGCGCCGAGTGCTGCCATCTAGCGTCGACCAAGGCGGACGTCGCCTTGAAAGAGATGTCTCAGATATGGGCGCAGAGTCTGTCACTGGAGCAAGGGGGAGGGGGGTATTATGTAAAGATGGCAGTGATAGTGTACATGGAGGGGGTGTGACGTGGGCACACTTCGCCACCAGTCTTACGGCCATAGTGGATGGCGTTGGGGTCACAGAGTGTGGATGAGTGGGGCGGGGCGGGGGGGGGGGGAGGGATCACCCATACCCTCCAAACCTAGATCCATCTCTGCTAAACCCATGGATAATGCATCTGCAAGGGGACGAACATAATTAAGGCTGGGGAATCTTTCCACAATCCACCAAACTAGTAAATCTAACTACGTTTTGCGAGGTCTATCAACCATACTCACATCAACCCTCTCTACCCACACCACCCCTCCCTGCCTACACCAGCCCTTCCTACCCACTCCCCGCGTCCCTACCCACACCACCCCTCCCTGCCTACTATCGCCCTTCCTACCCACTTCACCCCTCCCTACCCACACCACCCTCTCTACCCACGCCACCCCCTCTACCCACACCACCCCTCTGTACCCACACTACCCTTCCCTGCCTATACCAGCTCTTCCTACCCACTCCACCCCACTCTACCCACACCACCCCTCTATACCCACACCACCCACTTCTACCCACACCACCCCTCTCTACCCACGCCACCCACTCTACCCACACCACCCATCTCTACCATTACCACCCAAGCTTACCCACACCACCCACTTCTACCCACACCACCCATCCCTACCACACACAACCCTCTCTAGCCACGCCACCCCTCTAACCACACAACCCATCCCTACCCACACCAGCCTCCCTACCCACACCACCCATCCCTACCACATCACCCATCCCTAAACACAACACCCATCTCTATCCACACCACCCATTCCTACCCCAACCACCCATCACTACCCACTCCTCCGTCGCTACCCACACCACCCCTCCCTACCCACACCACCCAACTCTACCCACGCCACCCATCCCTACCCACACCACATATCCCTACCCACACCACCCTCCCTACCCACACCACCCCTCCCTACCTACACCACCCATCCTTACCCACACCTACCATTTCCACCCACACCACCCACCCTACCCACACCATCCCTCCCTACCCACTCCATTATCCCTACCCACACCACCTATCTCTACTGATCTGTGCGCCACAGGCAGAAGCCATGGCAAATTTCTGTACACAAATGTCAACAGTATTTGTTTACTACTACATGTTGATGATCTGATGCAATGTTCAGGTTTGATAGGAAGGCCTCATGGGCAAATCAAACTCTTGAATGAGTATTGTAAAACCTCAGGGTAAAGGCAATTCTTGAAAAGACCAAACTTACGGTGCTCAGAAATGGTGGTATTATCAGAAGCAGGATGAAAATGCTTCTTTGGTAGAGGCCAAATTGACAGCGTTTCTTACAACAAAAAGTTGGATTTCATTTTCTTCTCAAGACTAAAGTGGACAATGGTACAAACTCTCGCAGAACAAGCTCAGAGAGCAGCTTTTATTATCACGATATAATCTATAAACGCAACGACAAGGTGGTGGTTCAAAATCTTATTCAAAAGTTCACCTCACAGTGTGCAAATATATGTTAGGAGTATTATATTCAACAACAAAAGGAGCATTATTGGAGGAATGTGGCAGATATCCCCTATATTTAAACTATCATGTAAAATGTGTCAAGTTTTATCGATTTGTGATAAAAATGGCGTGCATTCACCTACAGTGGGGTCATCTTAACAATATGTAACCAACATGTAACCCATTAATTAATCTGGTTGTTCATCTGGGCAGGAAACTAATGTCAGAAATCGCACTAAGAATAACTTAATATCTACTATTAAAGTTTGGGGGGAAGGAGGAATGTGGTACAAAAGTTGAAGTGGCCAAACCACAGAGAGGGTGGAGGGGGGGGGGGGGCGAGGGGCTCTTAATGAAACTGAAGAAAGGCGATCGCTCACAAGGATAACGACCGGGATTGAATGACCAATTATTAAGAAAGATTGCGTGCTGTTACTATCACTATGTATGTTTATTATTACTATTGTGCGATTTATATTATAATATATTATGGTCATTATATTCATTACATGGAGAAATATTTACATACAGGTATACACATGGGTTTCTTCGAGCGTGGCGCGCGCAACAAAAGGACGTTGTCTCGAAGGACCCCGCACTGACACTATAGGACAAATTCCAAATGTTGTTAAAACTGTGAGGAAAATCCCCACGTCTGCTCGCAATGTGTCTACCGCAGAGAACTGCAGGGTGTGTTAGAATGGGTTATATACGATCACAATGTCTTGTCTTGAATGCCAAAAGCAGCAGTGGTAATGGCGTAACTCAGGTTACAGAGTGCATAAACATATACCCCATAAATATGTACCCCATAAACATGTACCCCATAAACATGTACCCCATAAACATGTACCCCATAAACGTGTACTCCACAAAACATAAGCTCGTTCTGCAGTGCTTGACATTCCAATACAAGAATAATTGACACAATTAAGATACTCATTGATTCCAATCAATATAACGACAGATTATAATCTCTGTCGGCTAGTTACTCCTCACTCTTAGCCCGCACGACTGACCATATTAGAAGGTACATCTAATGGCCAGGGTCTCTCATTCCAGCTATTTAAAGAATTTGCCGATTTTAACTTATGCCTTTTACTAATATTCAAAATAATTATTATAATGATTATTATTATTATTATTATTAAACTTGCTTCAGTTACACCGCATTACGCCCCATGAAGTCCCCCTCCCCTCACCACATACCCACTAAACTCTATTAACCCCCTCTCCTCCAATCCCGCCCCACTAGGCACCTGATATATATATAATCTTCCCTATAACATTTATGCGTTTAATTCCAGCTATACAATGTAACATCAATATGTTTATTACCCAATGAGATGCATCCCCTTTACACTTGTCATATGTTGTCATGTAGGCCTACCTTATGTTTAATTTCTAGATAATAAGTATCAAAATATATATATTAAGTGCAGCGTTGTCGAAAATATTCTGTTTGTTTCTATGTATGTGTGTAGACTTGCAATAGGAAGGCGCGCCATTTGCAGTGAATATTTGCAGTAAATACCCACCATTTGCAGTAAATACCCGGTGCCAATCTCCCTGTTTTCCCGTATAGTGGTTAAGAGTGTTTGCGAACCAATCCGTCAACCTTATAAAGCACTACACCTGCCACTAAATATGACGCGCTCGTTTAAAAATCTCGGTGTGTGGATAAATCGGACATTAACCGGTTGAATGTGCATATGGCATTGCTCCAACGGAGTGGTTATTCAACATGATTGCTTGCCAAATAAAAAACTTCAAACAAATGGGTGCAAATATTGGCATTACATCGACGTAATGTAACTTAGCGCTTTCGTTTTGCGGTCATGACCCACAGGTACTAGTTTAACATTGTAGAAGGTTATGCATGCACCAAGATCAACAATATGAAATCTCCCCCGGCGACCATAATAATATAAGATAATTGCATCAATATCATTACATAGCCATAAATGGAGTTAAATCGCAGTGCAATTTATCTATTATTCTATGATAATTGCTAAATAATAACACTTGAAACTAATTCATTGATGTTGCGAATATTCAAATTTTAACAGATAAAAACCAATTATAGATTTCACTCAGAGAAAATTGATTTGACCCCAATCCCCCCCCCCCTTCCCCTATCCTCCTCCTTTATCCGCTTGACGTTCTGTGTTAGGAATGAGTGTCTGTGAGGTGGTTCAGGAGAAAACTTTACCATTAATGTATGTTTCAGGGACTCTCTGTAATGATGATGGAACCCAACCAACCCTGTCCCGTTTCACCGAGGGACGGTGTGGAGGTGGGGGGGGGGGGGGGTCATGTAATACGTAATTTACGCAGGTGAGGTAGTATGGGGACATTATACACTCTTTACTCCCATATGGACCAATACTTAAACAATTCTTGCTATACTTTTCTTCTATGCTTAATTGGCAAACAATTTTCTTCAAACTATTCCAAAATGATTATTTCATCAAGTAACGTAACGTTTTATAAAGCAACCAGCGCATTTAATACAGAAACTAGAAAGTGACTGCTGTGGTTTGAACTATGTTCGCTTTATATAGTGGTCTAGGCCATTAGTAATAAAATATCATTGATTGGTGATTCTTAAATGCATGTTATCTTATCGATGTTCGGTCTTAATAGACGAACCTTTATCTCATGCGCAATACAATTTCGAAATAAATACTTTTGTTCTGAATCGGGAGCAAAGAAGCAGTTTCTTGTTTGTCCGCGCTTTGCCACATCGAGGCATCTTCCGTCCCCTGATTGGCACCAGTGACAACCTACAGTGATTGCCCCCTCCCCCCTTGCTATTCTGTCTGTACTTGGCGAAACGAAAGAAATTGTCCCCGAATTTCTCGATACGCTGTTTTTGTAATGAAAGACTTGACACGTCGACGCACGTTTTAAATTCACGGGATGTGCAAACAACTTTTAGGTCACTTGAATAAAGTCTCGTCTGCGTTATATGGCTGTAAGACAGGCAGCCGTAGAACTTGAGCGAACAGTTCTGTGGTAGTACATGTAAGTGCAGAACTATTATTGCTGTGCAGCCATCTATATAACTACGATTATCAGGCTGTTGGAGGACGTTAAGGGGTGTCAGTACCAGTATTGCAAGTTGTAGCCGGTGTCTGGTTGTTTGGCGGCACAGCGTGATATTTATAACCATTGTCCTGGCCTCGGTTTGTAGGGCGGTCTGGGCTCGTCTGTCGGAAGAGGGTGTACGTGTCTGGGAGTGGGTGGGGGGGGGGCTTGTGTTTTACCAATATCACCAGCTTCCCCAGCCCCTTCCACTACCCCAACCCTCCCGCACTCCATAACCCCGGCTACCATGGACAGGACTCGGTTGGCCACGGGTCTACGCCCGCCCCCTCCTCCTCTTCCCCACACGTCTGCCCTTATCTAGCCGACAGTATCTCATTCCGCAAAGTCCGTACACCCTGCCCCAGCCCCCCCCCCCCCTCCAGACCCGCGATTGCTTAGCACCCCGCCGCCCGGACTCACCCATTGACCCCCCCCCCCCCCTGCTGCACCGTAAGCCCCTCCATCCAATCCGCCTCCCCCTTGCGCCCCCCCCCCCTCCCCTAAGCACCACCCATAGGCCTCCTAGGCACCTGGTACTCTCCCTCCCTCATCCTTGTGACCTCCGCCACCTCGTGTTTGACAGGCCATGTGGCTCCTATGCATTGCCTCGGTAATACCCGTCTCCATAACTACACCCAACCCCCCTACCTGACCCCGACTCCACACGTCCCTCTGAAGTCTGAACACCGTTCAACCTCACCCAATTGAGTCCCTCACCAGCAGAGCGAGCTACCCACCCACCAAGCTGAGCCGGGCCGGCGCGATAGCTCAGTGGGCCAGAGCGCTCGCACCGGAGACGTGGCTCCACTCTCCCTTCCTTCTCCCATTGACGCGATATGACCAAAAGTGGTTAAAGCGTCCTGAATAACCAACCAACCACCCACCAAGCTGAGCCTGTGTGAGACAGATAGGACTGCGGTGTGGGTGGAGGGGGGGGGGGAGGGGGTGGGGTGCAACGCGATGGGACGAGGGGCAGTCTACGCTCTATAATTCATAGGTTGGTCATGTAGCAGATAACAATGCAGCCACCTGTGACCTTTTGTTTCTACCAAGCTCATTGTGCTGTAAAATTGAAATGAATCACGAAGTGTCAATGGGATTATCAATATAGCATTGCACAATGCAAAGGGTGTAGGGTGTTCACCAATCCCAGGAAAGTGTAGGGTGTTCACCAATCCCGAGAAGGTGTAGGGTGTTCACCAATCCCAAGACGGTGTAGAGTGTCCACCAATCCCAAGACGGTGTAGAGTGCCCACCAATCCTGGGAAAGTGTAGGGTGTCCACCAATCCCGGGAAAGTGTAGGGTGTTCACCAATCCCGGGAAAGTGTAGGGTGTCCACCAATCCCGGGAAAGTGTAGAGTGTTCACCAATCCCGGGGAAAGTGTAGGGTGTTCACCAATCCCAAGAGGGTGTAGAGTGTTCACCAATCCCAAGACGGTGTAGGGTGTTCACCAATCCCAAGACGGTGTAGAGTGTTCACCAATCCCGGGAAAGTGTAGGGTGTTCACCAATCCCGGGAAAGTGTAGGGTGTCCACCAATCCCGGGAAAGTGTAGGGTGTTCACCAATCCCGGGAAAGTGTAGGGTGTCCACCAATCCCGGGAAAGTGTAGAGTGTTCACCAATCCCGGGGAAAGTGTAGGGTGTTCACCAATCCCAAGACGGTGTAGGGTGTTCACCAATCCCAAGACAGTGTATGGTGTTCACCAATCCCAATACGGTGTAGAGTGTTCACCAATCCCAAGACGGTGTAGGGTGTTCACCAATCCCAAGACAGTGTATGGTGTTCACCAATCCCAAGACGGTGTAGGGTGTTCACCAATCCCAAGACAGTGTATGGTGTTCACCAATCCCAATACGGTGTACCGTAGAGTGTTCACCACTCTATAACCGTTCCACCGACATGTGTACCTTCGCCAAGGCACGTGGGGGCAGAGCGTCCAGACGGAGGTCATGCCTCGAAACGAGATTCGAACAGGAATGGGTGGGGGGTGGTGTGGGGGTTGTATGACCCCATGACCTGCAGTTCGTACAAATAGCCCCGGTTGAAATGATTAGCAATATGTAACACGCCCTTGAAATCCTACTTACAGAGCGACATACAATTCCAGAATCGCTTAGCACTGGATCGCAGAACTCACATGCATATCAGCGATAGGCGAGTGCTGCCATCTGCGGGTCATTGCACGAACTAAGGCGGGCTGTGGAACCATATCAGGCGGCGCTATCACTGCGCTGTGTTGAGATCCCGCATCACCCCTGTACCTCCACCCCATGTCATTCTGAGCTTTAAATGCCCGCATACCAATCGCGCATTCTGCGACCGGATACTTTTAAAAACGTTCCATTTGTTACCGGTTCGGGTGCAATATGGCTACGGTTCGTGCAAAAAATGCACATGGCATTGCTTTTTTGTGCGCGACCATAAATATCAGAAAAAGGCCTATTAACTTTCCCTCCCCAATTGCACAAGGCTCCCATAAAGCTGTCTATGGGAGCCTTGTGCTGAGATAAACCCATATCAAACTCGAACCGAATCGGGGAGTTAATAGGGGTAAAGGGAACCTGATCCTTACTAAAATATTTGTTGCCGAGCCGCCTAGTAACCTTGATAGATAACTTCTTGTCAGGTAAAATTTGAGTTAAAATTAAGTTTAATTTACAAGAGTACAAGAGGCCTAACTGGATTGCTAACATGTAAGAAATCAATTGCATTTAAAAATGGACTATATAAGAGACTTAAGAAGACTCCGTCCATCAACTATCAATTCAGTACGTTGAAAGTAAATTTGAAAACATGTAATACCATGTTCAAATAATGTATCAGTTTGCTTGGTACCAAAAAAATGAGGCAAGCGTTTAACACAGTCTTGAATATATAATATATATAATATAGGCGGAAGAATACATCATGAGCTGAAGAATTTAGAATATATTGTTTTTGTGTTTGTCGCTACCCTTTATTCTTCGTCTCCTGGTGTAGTAGCCAGGCGCCCTATTCTTAATACATGCATGTACTTCAAAGATACACTTCCGGTTCCTGCACGAAGCACTGAATATATATATGGGAAACCACTCAAGGTATTAAGAGTCTAATGTTGGCAAGTCGTTAGCCTTAACCAATCGCTTAATCAATCTCTTAATCAATCGCTTAATCAACCTCTTAACCAATCGAATAATCAATCTATTAATCAATCTCTTGATCAATCTCTTAATCAATCGCTTAATCAATGTCTTAATCAATCGCTTAATCAATCGCTTAATCAATCTCTTAATCAATCGCTTAATCAATCTCTTAACCAATCTCTTAACCAATCGCTTTATCAATCTCTTAACCAATCTCTTGATCAATCTCCTAATCAATCTACCAGACTATTCTCTGGTAAGTTGATGCTGGCAAAGATCGCTCCAGATTTTAAGAAAGGAGATGCTTCTAATGTCGATGCCCTATTTTGGTTTTTTACCGCAATTTAAAGTGTATTTTAAATGTTCATGTAAATATAGGATTATTTTCAAGGAGAACGCTAAACTGGTCAATGTAGTGTCATAAAGAAAAACTTCCACCCAGCTTGCTACGCTTGTATTCGTTCATTGATTACAGAGGCTGGATGATGGAGAGGTTTCTATTAGTATATACCTGGATCTGTCGAACACTTTGAATCATATAATCATAATATTCTTATCCATGACCTTTTATACGCTATAAATATAATTGCATATCAATCGCTATTCCCCAGTTAAATCGTTGTCAACATGTAGGCTTAGGGTATATTATATCTACATCAACGACAATTTATTGAGGTTCTATTCTACTCTATCCCCTTATTACTCATTCTTGATGTGACTGATATGTGTCACTGATATAGTTAGAGCGTTAGTCTGTACTGACGATACCACTATGGCGCACTTCATCCCCTGACAACTTCTTTGAAAAATTATGCTAAATATTATGAATTATCGAATATATCATATTAGTTACGAGCTAATACGCTATCGCTTTAAGGGTAATCACGCAGCAAGATTTCGTCTGGCAAACTGTTTTTTTAATGGAAATGATATATTAAGTTCCTTATGGCAGAAAAGTAAATGAGTAAGGCGCAATAAAAAGGCATGTGGTAAGGGTTCTTTTTGGCCCGGAATGGTGTGAGAAAGTGTGGCTTACTTTTGTCTTACATCAGGCTTCTGTAGTTGGCCGTATAGCTTTGAAGATGAAGTTGACAATACATTTTCTTTAAAAACTTGTCCTTACAATGTCAATAAAATAATAAAATAGTGATACAGCTGGGAAATTGCGGTATGGGCAGCTTTAACGTTTCCACAACGAAATTGATAGTATCATGTATGCTACGGAAATAATTCTACATTTGTGTGTACTTGATTGCGTACAGGAATGTTGATTAAAGATTCAATATGATTCGAACGGCCCTTAGCTTCCCCAATATATAACGTCATTGGAGTCGTGAGCAAGTTTATACTTTCTGTCTTATCAATATGTTTATAAAACGATGTACAACTCCATATAATACACGATATATGATATATGATATTCGAGCATGGGACTATCCTGTTGATCAAATAAGCCTAATACAGCAACAAGTGAAGAGCATTATAAGTAAAGAGCTCACATCTGTGTCACACCCAATCATTATGCCAACAATTCGGTGTGCTGCCGTTGGCTGACATGGTGCATTAACAAACAATAAAATGTTTTTTCTGTACCGGTCTTCCAAACTATTGAACAGTTACGTCCCTCTTTTAAGTGTCACGTAAACAGAATTGGAACAAGACAAAAAGGCGACCGGGTACTTAATGTGTAAAACATGTCTGAGTTGCTGGATGAATGAAACACATGATGTGGTTCTTGTCTCGTGCGCTCAGGGTGGGACAAGCCCCCCCCCCCCCAACCCTCCAACCCCTAACCCCTACCCTCATGCACTCCACAACCCTGGGCTATCGTCTACATGACCAGGTATAAGACGGGATACCCCACCTGAATCGCGAATCTCCACGAATTAGGGAGAGCAATATCGAATCTCCAAGATGAGGATATTTTAAAGCTGGGTGCGAAAGGAAATCACCATAATGGTGATATCGCGAATATCGAGGAATTCATAGACTGCTTATCATCTTGTAACCTCTGTACATAAATTATATACATTTGGTTCTTGCTCAAGTAAACGATATTGAACCTGAATCTAACTTATATCTGTCTGTTATCTATCCTCCTCATAATCCTAACGGTTCGAAAGGGGTGGCACCTCCCCCCCCCCCGCCTTCTCCCCCAAAATCGGCTAAAGGGACGGGAAGTAATCAACCAGTTTTGACTTCTGAATATCGAGAGGTTGAGACAAATAACTCTTCAAGAATACTGTATTCCCTCCCAAAACAAATCACACAAAGCGGATTAATATCTGAACTGTCAATCAAACATGCCTCATGAACGGTACGTTCGCATATATATATAGCGTTCGGTGTTGTGTTGGGGTCTCCATACACACAATTTCAACAATAGTTCTTATTGTCTCTTTAATTGGCTTAACGTTTTTTTTTTCATCTTAACGTAATAAAGCAATTTATCTGCCAAATCTCTTAATCTCTTGCTACCGCATACAAATATAGTCAATGGTGATTAAAACGTTCAGTCCGTCTTGTAACCGGCCGATAAGGTCTTTTTGTTAACATTTACATTTAGTATATATATATATATTACGTAGTCACTGCTTGACTACTATTTCCAGACAACTAAGCAATGCAGAAGTGTGCAGAAAAGTTACTTAGGGTAGGTGCAAGGCACAAATTCTGCGCCGTTATAGCTAAGCTTAGGTTGGATCTTTGCCGAAGTGTACATTTTTAACGAATATCTCTATAAACACACAAAGTAAATCGATGAGAAGTAGAAGTAATTAGCACCAAATCGACAATATATTACATCAGTCGACCCAATACTAATCTGAATCACCACCTTACTTGAAACATGCAACGGCCCTGACTGTCTAATCAGTTTCAACAATATTCAACTTGAAATGCCAACACTCAATTTGTTTCAGTGAATGGATTTAATTCTCGCCCCATTCTGTTAGCAATGCGGCAGTCACCTCATGGTGTTTAACATGTTCAAGGATCATCTACGTAAGGAACAGGAACTGTAGGATAAACTGCAATTATTCGTCCGTCCATGTAGATCGTGTTCGAGCGACACATGAGCTACGCAATTAACGTAGAAGCCGAAATATATCTAGATCTGTGTTTGTCCTACGGAGCCGGAGTAAAAATTGAACCTCTTATTTGTGTAAATAGAGCAGAGATTTTGATATGATTTCGGTCAGAAACACCACTAACCCAGAGCAATCAAGGCTGGATTTATAGAGCCAAGAGACGTGGCTCATGTGTTGAATGGATCCCGTGTGGAATAGCAGTTTTATATATGTGTCCAAACAAATGTTTGACTGCCTCATGCGTACTGCGTAGCAGCTTCGTAAATCTTCTCATTTTTGAATTCGTTATATGGGATAATGGCAAATATTGCCAAAATTCGTCTGGAAGAAGACTACGACTAATGTATTTTATAGCAACATGAGGCTTTGTGAGGTATATACGGACCAGGTGCATTGTATATTAATATGTATATATATATGTAATATGTAGGCCTATGTAGATAACCGGATAATTAAACTTGCGAGTGCGCGAACTGCAGGAAAATATATGGAATGGATCATTTCAAATCCGTAACGCACATCAAACACAAAGACTATAAATATGATTCAAGTCTAATAATGGCCCCAGGACACAAGCCATGTATAATGTAGTCATCACTCTGGCCTGAACGAGCGGTGGTCGTAGGTGTCTGGGGTTAGCCTACCGTTGCTGGCGTTATAATGTGCATGCCCCGTGCAGTGGCGCCATCTTGTAGCTGAAATCAGATGCATCGTGAAGCGCTTAATCGAGGCTTGCTCTTACCCCCCCCCCTCCGCCCTCTGCCATGCCCTGGCCCCTATCTCTGGTGTCCATGACGGCATCCCGGTGTGGCCCTATTGCCCACTATAAACTACTGAAAAGCATTCATCGCGGCCGCAAGGTGTGTGTACAGCATTTGGTAATTAAAATGTGTGAACAAGATTGCGTGTTTCTTTTTTATTGACGAGAGCAAGAGGGAAAGGGGTTGGGGCACTATTACGTTGAGACGCCCACCCTGCGGTTGTCCCCCGCCCCCCCCCCCACCGGGTTCCACAGTTTTATCCCCTGTTAGCTTGGAACCCCTGTCCCGCCGCGTAAATACTAGCGACTCCCTCGGCCAATGTCCTTCACCCTTAGACTACCGTCGCATCAGACAATGACATCAGCGTGCGCGTACGCCACGGTTTGCGGCTGGGGATAGACACCCCCACTCGGTCTCTCCCGCCAGCCACTCGCCGGCGGCGCGCAGGGGGCCGGTCACCAGCCAACACAGTGAGTCCACACTGCTATCACATCCACTGGGTAAACCTCTGGTACACCCCACCCCATGAAACATTCCGTTGAACCCGTTGAATAAGCCACCCCACCGCCCCCTCCACCTACCCCCAACAAACCCCACTCTCCTCCCTACGTCACCAGTGCCCCCCCCCCCCACAAACACACCACCGCACTACCTCACCAAGTATCTCCGCCGCATGTAGCCCCCTTCCTACCCATCTCACCAAGCCACCCCTACCGCCCAATCTCACCTACCCCGCCCCCCCCCTCCCCCTTGAAGCATTGAGAGAGGTTTGTAAATAGCCAACCAGCCGACCACGTGACTGCTTCCTGAATTCGCCATTGGCTGATACTGGACCATTAGCCTGGGGGGTAGGGTGGGTGGCGGGTGGGGAGGAGTAGTATCATATGCTTAAAATTCGCCTTGACAGCCTAAATATCGGGTCAACGGGTTTCACAATGCGAACGGTGCGGTCTATGGAATGGGCCATCCATCCTATTAGCTATCTCAGGTCTGTGATTGATTCACAAAAATTAGGGCTACTTTCGCCAAAACTGGAGGGGAGAAACCAGGAAAACATGGCGATGTATGTAAAGCAAATGGGCGTTTTTATAATCATTTCTCATCGATGTGTTCAGGCATAAATAATCATAATTAACCAGCGACTTAACAATTCTCTCTGCGGGATCCAATAAATATTATTATCGTCATGACGTCACCAAGTGATACTCATTCCGGTACTCTCTCCAATACTCTCTACAATACGTTTGGCCATCAATAAATCGACTGCATGAGGATGTCATTGTAGCTTCAGGAGATTATATTTTATCGTTTTGCTTGAGCATGATTCATGGCATTTTCACAGTGAAAATTATATTAGGACGAACGTGAACATTTTTGTGCAAAAGCAGGAAGATTATGGTCAATGACAAGTCTTATAATATATTGTGGCTAGGATTAGGGCTAGTTTATACATGTAGCTGACCCAAGAAGGATACACTCGACACCAGTTCATATCAGACTCCATAAAGTCCATCAAGTCCTCAATTCATAAGCATTTGTACTGTTGCACCCCCCCCCCCCCCTCTAGGAAACTTCTACATGTAATTATTTACATGTTTCACAGCATTATTTGATACAAGGATGATCAGTTACTCAATTGGTAGCAGGGCGATATATTTAGGCAACAGGTTGACATAAGCGGAACTGTTTGTCTTGTGAATTGCGTTTTATCTATATATATATATTAATAAATCTTTATTCGTACTCGTAGTACTATGTAGCTATGAAGCATTCTATACAACACATCAAGGTACCACATGTAATGTACATGACTAATGAAGACTAATTAGATGCAGAATGAGCTTGAATTGCCTTAATCAAATAAGAGAATAGTAAGAATTAAACTCAAAATGATTTTCTTTAAAGTCGGCATTAACATACCCAACAGCTAAGCGAAGCCAATTCGCGTTCCCTCTAACTCGGTCCATTTGTAAAAAACACAAATAATAATTAACAGCCGATGTGTGACAGAAAATACATGGTCATGCAAAACTTGTGACGTACAAAGGTTATAGAGCTGGCAACTATAGACTGGCTATCATTGATAGCATTAACAGGGAGACACATACCACAAGTTAATTAAATATCTTAGAAAGCCTTGATGGAATCGTCATTGCAGCATGGAGCAGACCACAATGCGTTGTATATGGCATATCCCGTATGACGTAAGCGCACATGTGCCAGGCAATGAAGCAATTCTGCGTAATTGGATTGAAATCCCATCATGGGAAGTCGTATAGGGACCGTATTTAGCAAGATATGGAACATTTTTTGTATATTGCACAGACATGAATGAATTTTGCTAATGCAATATTAACACTAATGTAGAAATTATTATAACCTTATCGCCCAAATAGTGTTCCATGGTTACAACCACAGGTACGCTCCCCGCAGGTATCCTGTTCAACATAATGATAGTTTGTACATTATGCGTGTTGGAAAATACGCTGAAGTTACTTTTTGCTGAAATTGTCTTCAACATGAAATTCTATGGAAAAGGTATGAGTTATATATAGCATACGAAAGGGCAAATTTAGCGAGTTATAATAGACGCCAATACCCCAGTGCTCTTTCCCCAGCAAATAAAAACCCAAACAATCGATCGATGGCTCCCTAAAATACTTCGTGCAGGTTTAACAGGAAGATATTAGATGACAACGCACCAATTGTTGACGCCATTTATGGTTCTGACAACAAGTCGTTCTCGTTTTGTCCTTACGCCTTATCTATCTGCTTCAGGTTTACACAAATTTAGTCAGTTGGTATTAATATCGGAAACAGTAACAACATGACTGATGTTTCTTATGCTGGAACAAGTAATATACTTTACAATTTAGTGTTCTTAACGTACCGCACATATCTTTGTAATTGTAATTTGTGCTTGGTACTTGAGTTGCATACAGATTAGTTTTTTAGTATCAGTAAACATATAACCTATTTCTCGCATCCCATGAACACTGTAGTGGGGAGATTGCTAGACCCAGATCTCTTCTTGCTTACTTCTGACCAGAAGTCTTTGTTATTGAGCGCCCTGGTTATAGGCCTCTATGTTAATAGCAAGGTGGACATCTCTGATTTGCGGCACACGGCTTGTAACGTTAGCCTAATGATAGACCGTTTGACATCGGGCAGGAATCCCTAGACGCGGAATGATGTGTCCTTACACGCTGTGAGTTGTACATGACTGCCAGGCTAGGAATTGAACAGTTTGACATAATTATTCTATTCAGAACCACCACGAATATTGGAGAACATACACATGCATGATTTACCTGGATTATTTAATTCCTAAAGCATGATATTATAAACAATTATTCAGGCATATGTAATATTGAATAGAGCTGTATATGGTGGTAATTTCGGGCTATTATGTTAATGTGTTATTATTTATTCACTTGCGTTGGTAGTAAATCATCTGAAATATTCCACTGTTTGCACATTTAACCTTTTAAGTGGCTCCCGTGACAGCGGCCAGCTAGTCTTAATGGGAGCCTCCTAACCTAGTGTATATTGTATTATGTTATTTCTGTTATTTATGCTGATTGTTACTTGGTTAAATAAATGAAATTTTCACTTGAAAACTGGAACGTTTTAGATACATCACGGATCATGGCTTATACGTTTATACCAAGAATCATATAGTATTTGATTGATGTTTTTTTTACAACAAAGGTACATTGGTTAGCGGAATGACCAGTCTTAAACACCCAACAGCTTCTGAAATATTTTAGCATTATTTATATTATTATAATATAATATATTCATTTTCGTATTTGAACATTATTCATGATAATATACCGGCCAGTGTACTCCCCCGAGGCTACTACGTCGGGCAGTGATTTGTTCATGTTTTTTTCGTTACGAAAAAATAGGATTGGTTGTTTATTCAAGACGCTTTAACCAATTCTGGTCATATCGCGTCAATGGGAGAAGCTAACCGGGCTAATTGGGCGAATCGGGCGAACCGGGCTAACCGGGCCTACCAGGCTAACCAGGCCAACCGGGCTAACCGGGCTAATCGGGCCAAACGGGCTAACCGGGGTAACCGGGCTAACCGGGCTAACCCCTTACTCTTTGCGAAGAAGGCATGGGATCTTTATCCTGTGAACACACAGACATGACCACAGCGGCACTCGAAACCACCGACCCACCTTGTTAATAAAAATATTAGCTGATGGTCAGAAGCCTACTGGTGTACAACCTGCTGGTACACAACATAGGCATATACAGGTAGATCTATAATCTGTCGGTGCCGAATATTACTGAATAAAATGTGTTTTTGTCATATATAATTTAGTACAAGTAGGCTATATTAACAAAAACTGTTAATAAATGAATCAACTACTTTACTACCTTACCATGTATCTTACGCTCCTAGCGTAAGACAACCTTGAGAAGTCATTTTAAAACGAGGCTCAGTTTTTTTTTAATTGTGCACAGTTCTTTTGCTGGTGCAAATGATATATTTGCCGATTGGTGGTTCTCAACCGATCACACTATCTGTGTCGTTATAAACGGTACTAGAGTTATACAGGTGCTGGTTTCCTATTTATTGTTTAGCATTAAGCAAATAGTATCGATTTTCTTAGATGTAGAGATGTGTTGGCCATCTATGACGTCTGTGGTTTTAGCTATATGTGTCTCCGGTGTGTTGGTGGCCATGTCATTACCTTGCTTCAGGTGTCTATTAGTGCAGTGTATCTTGCTCTGTTAGCCCGTCTGATGTCGACCAGATTGTCCAAAACATGCCCTCATACGGCCTTAATATCTTCAACCTACCCTTCTGCAGCCTGATTATGCTTAACTTACCCTCCAAGAACCTGATTATGCTTAACACACCCTCCCACAACCTGATTTTTCAAAGATTATACACCCATTGTGCTGAACCACCTTTTCTACAGCTTCATTATACTGAACCACCTCTCCTACAGCCTCATTATACTGAACCACCTCTCCTACAGCCTCATTATGCTGAACCACCTCTCCTATAGTCTCATTATGCTGAACCATCTCTCCTACAGACTCATTATACTGAACCACCTCTCCTACAACCTCATTATACTGAACTACCTCTCCTACAGCCTCATTATGCTGAACCACCTCTCCTACAGCTTCATTATCCAGAACCACCTCTCCTACAGCCTCATTATGTTAAACCACCTCCCCTACAGCCTCATTATACTGAACCACCTCTCCTACAGCCTCATTATACTGAACCACCTCTCCTCCAGCCTCATTATGCTGAACCACCTCTCCTATAGCCTCATTATGCTGAACCATCTCACCTACAGCCTCATTATACTGAACCACCTCTCCTATAGCCTCACTATGCTTAACCACCTCTCATACAGCCTCATTATGCTGAACCACTTCTCATACAGCCTCATTATACTGAACCACCTCTCCTACAACCTCATTATACTGAACTACCTCTCCTACAGCCTCATTATACTGAACTACCTCTCCTACAGCCTCATTATGTTGAACTACCTCTCCTACAACCTCATTGTGTTGAACCACCTCTCCTACATCCTCATTATGCTGAACCACCTCTCCTACAGCCTCATTATACTGAACCACCTCTCCTACAGCCTCATTATACTGAACCACCTCTCCTACAGCCTCATTATGCTGAACCACCTCTCCTACAGCCTCATTATACTGAACCACCTCTCCTACAGCCTCATTATACTGAACCACCTCTCCTACAGCCTCATTATACTAAACCACGTCTACTACAGCCTCATTATGTCGAACCACGTTTACTACAGCCTCATTATACTGAACCACCTCTCCTACAGCTTCATTATACTGAACCACCTCTCCTACAGCCTCATTATACTGAACCACCTCTCCGGCAGCCTCATTATGCTGAACCACCTCTCCTATAGTCTCATTATGCTGAACCATCTCTCCTACAGCCTCATTATACTGAACCACCTCTCCTACAACCTCATTATACTGAACTACCTCTCCTACAGCCTCATTATGCTGAACCACCTCTCCTACAGCTTCATTATCCAGAACCACCTCTCCTACAGCCTCATTATGTTAAACCACCTCCCCTACAGCCTCATTATACTGAACCACCTCTCCTACAGCCTCATTATACTGAACCACCTCTCCTCCAGCCTCATTATGCTGAACCACCTCTCCTATAGCCTCATTATGCTGAACCATCTCACCTACAGCCTCATTATACTGAACCACCTCTCCTATAGCCTCACTATGCTTAACCACCTCTCATACAGCCTCATTATGCTGAACCACTTCTCATACAGCCTCATTATACTGAACCACCTCTCCTACAACCTCATTATACTGAACTACCTCTCCTACAGCCTCATTATACTGAACTACCTCTCCTACAGCCTCATTGTGTTGAACCACCTCTCCTACATCCTCATTATGCTGAACCACCTCTCCTACAGCCTCATTATACTGAACCACCTCTCCTACAGCCTCATTATACTGAACCACCTCTCCTACAGCCTCATTATGCTGAACCACCTCTCCTACAGCTTCATTATACTGAACCACGTCTACTACAGCCTCATTATGTTGAACCACCTCTCCTACAGCCTCATTATACTGAACCACCTCTCCTACAGCCTCATTATACTGAACCACCTCTCCTACAGCCTCATTATACTAAACCACGTCTACTACAGCCTCATTATGTCGAACCACGTTTACTACAGCCTCATTATACTGAACCACCTCTCCTACAGCTTCATTATACTGAACCACCTCTCCTACAGCCTCATTATTCTGAACCACCTCTCCGGCAGCCTCATTATGCTGAACCACCTCTCTTACAGCTTCATTATGTTGAACCACCTCTCCTATAGCCTCATTATGTTGAACCACCTCTCCTACAGCCTCATTATGCTGAACCACCTCTTCTACAGCCTCATTATACTGAACCACCTCTCTTACAGCTTCATTATGTTGAACCACCTCTCCTATAGCCTCATTATACTGAACCACGTCTACTACAGCTTCATTATGTTGAACCACCTCTTCTATAGCCTCATTATGTTGAACCACCTCTCCTACAGCCTCATTATGCTGAACCACCTCTCCTACAGCCTCATTATACTGAACCACTTCTCTTACAGCCTCATTATACTGAACCACCTCTCTTACAGTTTCATTATGTTGAACCACCTCTCCTACAGCGTCACCATGCTGAACCACCGCTCCTACAGCCTCATTATGCTGAACCATCTCTCCTACAGCCTCATTATGTTGAACTACCTCTCCTACAGCCTCATTATGTTGAACCAGCTCTCCTACCTCATTATGTTGAAATACCTCTCTTACAGCCTCATCAGGTTGAACCACCTCTCCTACAACCTCATTATGTTGAACCACCTCTCCTACAGCCTCATTATGCTGAACCACCTCTCGTACAGCTTCATTATGTTGAACCGCCTCTCCTACAGCCTCATTATGCTGGACCACCTCTCCTACAGCCTCATTATGCTGAACCACCTCTCCTACAGCCTCATTATACTGAACCACGTCTACTAAAACCTCATTATGCTGAACCACCTCTCCTACAGCCTCGTTATGTTGAACCACCTCTCCTACAGCCTCATTATGCTGAACCACCTCTCCTACAGCCTCATTATACTGAACCATCTCTCCTACAGCCTCATTATGCTGAACCACTTCTCATACAGCCTCATTATACTGAACCACCTCTCCTACAACCTCATTATACTGAACTACCTCTCCTACAGCCTCATTATACTGAACTACCTCTCCTACAGCCTCATTATGTTGAACTACCTCTCCTACAACCTCATTGTGTTGAACCACCTCTCCTACATCCTCATTATGCTGAACCACCTCTCCTACAGCCTCATTATACTGAACCACCTCTCCTACAGCCTCATTATGCTGAACCACCTCTCCTACAGCCTCATTATACTGAACCACCTCTCCTACAGCCTCATTATACTGAACCACCTCTCCTACAGCCTCATTATGCTGAACCACCTCTCCTACAGCCTCATTATACTGAACCACCTCTCCTACAGCCTCATTATACTGAACCACCTCTCCTACAGCCTCATTATACTAAACCACGTCTACTACAGCCTCATTATGTCGAACCACGTTTACTACAGCCTCATTATACTGAACCACCTCTCCTACAGCTTCATTATACTGAACCACCTCTCCTACAGCCTCATTATACTGAACCACCTCTCCGGCAGCCTCATTATGCTGAACCACCTCTCCTATAGTCTCATTATGCTGAACCATCTCTCCTACAGCCTCATTATACTGAACCACCTCTCCTACAACCTCATTATACTGAACTACCTCTCCTACAGCCTCATTATGCTGAACCACCTCTCCTACAGCTTCATTATCCAGAACCACCTCTCCTACAGCCTCATTATGTTAAACCACCTCCCCTACAGCCTCATTATACTGAACCACCTCTCCTACAGCCTCATTATACTGAACCACCTCTCCTCCAGCCTCATTATGCTGAACCACCTCTCCTATAGCCTCATTATGCTGAACCATCTCACCTACAGCCTCATTATACTGAACCACCTCTCCTATAGCCTCACTATGCTTAACCACCTCTCATACAGCCTCATTATGCTGAACCACTTCTCATACAGCCTCATTATACTGAACCACCTCTCCTACAACCTCATTATACTGAACTACCTCTCCTACAGCCTCATTATACTGAACTACCTCTCCTACAGCCTCATTGTGTTGAACCACCTCTCCTACATCCTCATTATGCTGAACCACCTCTCCTACAGCCTCATTATACTGAACCACCTCTCCTACAGCCTCATTATACTGAACCACCTCTCCTACAGCCTCATTATGCTGAACCACCTCTCCTACAGCTTCATTATACTGAACCACGTCTACTACAGCCTCATTATGTTGAACCACCTCTCCTACAGCCTCATTATACTGAACCACCTCTCCTACAGCCTCATTATACTGAACCACCTCTCCTACAGCCTCATTATACTAAACCACGTCTACTACAGCCTCATTATGTCGAACCACGTTTACTACAGCCTCATTATACTGAACCACCTCTCCTACAGCTTCATTATACTGAACCACCTCTCCTACAGCCTCATTATTCTGAACCACCTCTCCGGCAGCCTCATTATGCTGAACCACCTCTCTTACAGCTTCATTATGTTGAACCACCTCTCCTATAGCCTCATTATGTTGAACCACCTCTCCTACAGCCTCATTATGCTGAACCACCTCTTCTACAGCCTCATTATACTGAACCACCTCTCTTACAGCTTCATTATGTTGAACCACCTCTCCTATAGCCTCATTATACTGAACCACGTCTACTACAGCTTCATTATGTTGAACCACCTCTTCTATAGCCTCATTATGTTGAACCACCTCTCCTACAGCCTCATTATGCTGAACCACCTCTCCTACAGCCTCATTATACTGAACCACTTCTCTTACAGCCTCATTATACTGAACCACCTCTCTTACAGTTTCATTATGTTGAACCACCTCTCCTACAGCGTCACCATGCTGAACCACCGCTCCTACAGCCTCATTATGCTGAACCATCTCTCCTACAGCCTCATTATGTTGAACTACCTCTCCTACAGCCTCATTATGTTGAACCAGCTCTCCTACCTCATTATGTTGAAATACCTCTCTTACAGCCTCATCAGGTTGAACCACCTCTCCTACAACCTCATTATGTTGAACCACCTCTCCTACAGCCTCATTATGCTGAACCACCTCTCGTACAGCTTCATTATGTTGAACCGCCTCTCCTACAGCCTCATTATGCTGGACCACCTCTCCTACAGCCTCATTATGCTGAACCACCTCTCCTACAGCCTCATTATACTGAACCACGTCTACTAAAACCTCATTATGCTGAACCACCTCTCCTACAGCCTCGTTATGTTGAACCACCTCTCCTACAGCCTCATTATGCTGAACCACCTCTCCTACAGCCTCATTATACTGAACCATCTCTCCTACAGCCTCATTATGCTGAACCACCTCTCCTATAGCCTCATTATGCTGGACCACCTCTCCTACAGCCTCATTATACTGAACCACCTCTCCTATAGCCTCATTATGCTGAACCATCTCACCTACAGCCTCATTATACTGAACCACCTCTCCTACAACCTAATGATACTGAACCACCTCTCCTACAACCTCATTATGCTGAACCACGTCTATTAAAACCTCATTATGCTAAACCATCTCACCTACAGCCTCATTATACTGAACCACCTCTCCTATAGCCTCATTATGCTGAACCATCTCACCTACAGCCTCATTATACTGAACCACCTCTCCTATAGCCTCACTATGCTTAACCACCTCTCATACAGCCTCATTATGGTGAACCACTTCTCATACAGCCTCATTGACTGCACCAGAGAAACGTCAAACCACTGCCCAGAGATGTTGATCGGCTCTCTTGCCATTCATGTTAATCCGCCTATCGCTCTCGTTTGCCACGTCGGTTCGCGACTTGGCGAATGGTATTTGCTCTGTGAAATGTATCACACTGCCCAGTGGGACACTCTTTGCGAGCAGTGGGTCCTTCGTGTGACTGCAGCCGCCGCCCTCCACCCGCATTCAGCAAGTGACCAGTGCTATCATCCGTGACTGACCAGCAGCTGACCGACATTCGCTGCCACCACACAGTACAGGTAACCCGTGGCGAGCCACAAAGGAAGTAAAGCTCACTTATAACTCTGCAAACTCTGCAAACGACCTGCAAGGAAAACTAGGGCCACCTCAATATGAGATGCTGGCTCCTCACATCGCAAGAGCAGGTTGTTTTGAGGCTATGTTAAGTGTGTTTAAATCATCACGTGATTAGCATTACTGCCGTACGGGCCTTGCGAACGGCCAGTAGCCTAAACTGTCCTGCGTTGGCTCAGAAAACCAATTTGTGTTTATACAATTGTTCCCGCAAGGCAGTCAGTGATACGTATCGAGATAATATTGACCTACCGATGTAACTTCTGAAGCTCGAATCCCTCGAGTGCTATTTTGTACAACAATGTATTGTTTTTCTGTTTCTTTCCTTTCATTTGTTTCCATCCAACTTTATTCTTTTATGTATTGTGATCGTACCATTTTTGGTTATTGCATGAGTCGTAACTGCTTTATATGGAATGTGGCAGATATCAATCATGTCAGTACACTGCTCAGTCCGACATCGAACCTTATTTATCCCAATCCTCAACCTAAGTTACGGCAAACCTCTTCGTTTGGGCAGACACGATTTTATATTATGTAAATATGTTACCTAATAACCTAATGTTACCTAGTTCATGTCCTGTCTGCTCCAGACAAGTTAATAGTACTGCTCGTTACTTGAAATGTACGATATGTAAAAGATCACACCACATACTGTGTGTGTCATATGTCCTCTGGAATGACCAATCTCACCTACATAGAGAGTCCTGGTATTGTAGTTCCTGTATTACAGATATTTTTCCATTCAGTGATGTACCCGATAAGGAACTTGTCAACGATCTAGTAGATACCGGGTCTAGCAACCAAATGTTGCCGGTTGATATACTTGAGTACCTGTTTAACCCATTTGAATTAAATGCAACTGACAATACTTATCTGAGTGATATCGATCCAGATATCCACTATTACAATGAAACTACGTTGTTTAATACTAGCTGCCAGTATTTCCTGGAAGATAGTTTTAACTCAGTGTGCAAAACTGGAGTAACTGGCGACAATACTTGGTCAATCATGCACATGAATATAAGAAGCCTACCAAAGAACTTTCTTAATTTTACATCTTACCTGAGTACGTTATCTCATGAATTCCAGGTCCTTGCCCTTACAGAAACCTGGCATAACGAAAACAATGTTGGTCTTTATGGTCTAGATAACTATACGTCAGTAAATAATCATCGCAGTGACAGAAGAGGTGTGAGCGTTACCCTATTTGTCAAAAAAAAATTGTTATTTCGAGTTCGCGATGATTCAGAAATATTTAATGAGAACATGGAGACCTTGTTTATTGAGTTAGATAAATCTACCAACGCGACGGGGAAGACCATCATTATTGGTGTAATATACAGACCCCCCGATACAAATATAAAGGTGTTTAACGACATACTCCGTGATCTATTGCAAAGCATGGATGCGGGAAGTAGCATTTATTTAACGGGTGATTTCAATATTAACTTATTGAACTATGAAACTCATAAGGAAACCTCCGACTTTGCAAACATGATGTTCAGTTATTCATTGTTTCCTGTTATAAACAAACCGACACGTATAACAAAAACATCAGCAACCCTGATCGACAATATTTTCACTAACGATATCCAGGTAGTTAATTCCATTCCAGGTATCATGTACACTGATGTAACCGATCATTTTCCTAATTTTTATATATCATGCAAGGATATCATGCACACCCATGTGAATGCAAGGCTGACGAGATATTCAAGCATAGGTTAGCTGAAACAGATTGGTCGACGATGCTCGATATGAAAGACACTCAGGAAGCCTTTTCAGCCATGCATGGTCGTATATGTAGTTTATTTAACGAAACCTTCCCAATAAACAAAATCACGTCTAACTATAAGAAAAGAAAACCGTGGTTGACATCTGGCCTAAAAGCGTCGATCAAGGTTAAAAATAAACTTTTCCTTAGATACACGAAGACAAAAGAAGAAAAAATTAAGGAAGAATACAAAGTCTACAAAAATAGTCTACTAAGAATCCTCAGAAATGCAGAAAAGGACCACTTCGAAAATCTGATCTTGCAATACCGTGGTAACTCCTATAAATCGTGGAATGTGACTAAAGAAGTAATAAATCGCACCAAAAGAAAGCATGTTCAAAATAAATTTGTAATCAATAACTCAGTGGTTACAGATAGAGACAGTATTGCGAATGGATTTAACAAGTTCTTCGCTAATATAGGTTCAACCTTATGCAAGAGTATTCCTCATATCCAGGAGCATTCACCCTGCAGCTACATTAAGCAAACGAACGGTGCGAGCCTGTTTCTTGAACCAGTGATTAAAGAAGAACTACATGACATAGTGTGGTCGCTGAAAGAAAACTCACCTGGATGGGATTATATAGGATCTAAAATCATTAAGAGTGCATATTCAATTTTAGAAGAACCCCTGATACATATTTTAAACTTGTCATTATCAGAGGGTCGATTCCCAAAAGAATTGAAAATATCGAAAGTGATACCCATATATAAGGAAGGAGACAAAAACTAATTCAACAACTACAGACCGATATCTATTCTTTCGACGTTCTCAAAAGTGTTTGAAAAACTGGTGCATAACAGATTAACGACGTTTATTAACAGACACTGTTTGTTGCACGATAACCAGTTCGGATTTAGAACTCAGCACTCCACAACGTCTGCTCTCTTAGTATTTATGGATAAAATTGCAACAGCAATAGATAAAGGTGAATATGCTTTAGGTGTGTTTCTTGACTTCTCAAAAGCTTTCGATACAGTAAACCATGAAATACTCTTTACTAAGTTAGAAAACTATGGTGTACGAGGAGTGGTGTTAAACTGGATAAAAAGTTACCTTACCGATAGAGTACAATATGTAGAGTATAATGGGGCTACCTCCTCTATACATAAAATTACTTGTGGAGTACCACAAGGATCCACACTGGGACCACTCCTGTTTATTTTATATATAAATGACCTAGCCTCAGTGAGTAAAACATTGTTTTGCATTCTTTTCGCCGATGATTCGAATTTTCTCATTACAGGGACAAAATTAGATGATATGACAACCCTTTTAAATAGGGAATTAGATTTCATTGTGCGTTGGTTACGTTTAAATAAACTTACACTGAATGTAAATAAAACAAAGTACATGGTATTTACATCAACCCGTAAGAAAGTTATAGCTTCCACCAATGTTGAGATAATGGGTCAATGTATTACAAAAGTCACAAAAACGAAATTCCTAGGGGTGTATATCGATAGTAATCTAACATGGAAGGAACACATAGCATATATAAAAGGAAAAATCGCACGAGGCTTAGGCGTAATTACTAAAGCTCGGAAGTATTTTAAAACTGAAACCCTCCGTACGCTCTACTTCTCATTTATCCATCCATACATTCTTTATGCTCATGAACTATGGGGAACTGCTTGTCAATCTTATCTTTGGCCACTTGTTGTGCTGCAAAAAAGAGCTGTTAGAATTATTACTGGTGTAGAAAGAAATGCTCATACAGATCCGCTGTTTCGAAAGCTGAATACTGTACCGTTGTCGAATATGGCTGAATATTGCATGTTGATATTTATGTTCAAACTCTATACAGGTCAGCTACCAAAGGTGATTGCCTCTCTATTTATCAATAATTATCAAATACACGGTTATGGTACTCGAGGATCCAAGTTGTACCACACACCTAAGGCCAGAACGAATTATCTACGGAAGACTGTGAAGTATAGAGGTAGTATAGTGTACAACGAATGGCGCAAAAGAATAAATTTCAACGCCGATTCAATAGAAGTGTATAAACGAGAGCTCAGATCAAAGATATTTGTCCATCCCCAAAATCCATGAAGCACCATGCAATAAGCCTTATTTTGTATGTATTTTGTATGAGCTCTTTGTTGAATGTTACTGCCTTTTGATGTTGTATAAGCTTGTCAAACAACTGTAACTGATTTAATAGAACAATAAACCGATTCAATTCAATTCAATTCATTATACTGAACCACCTCTCCTAAAACCTCATTATACTGAACTACCTCTCCTACAGCCTCATTATGTTGAACCACCTCTCCTACAACCTCATTATGTTGAAACACCCATCCTACATCCTCATTATACTGAACCACCTCTCCTACAACCTCATTATACTAAATTACCTCTCCTACAGGCTCATTACGCTGAACCACCTCTCCTACAGCCTCATTATACTGAACCACCTCTCCTACAGCTTCATTATGCTGAACCACCTCTCCTACAGCCTCATTATACCGAACCACCTCTCTTACAGCTTCATTATGTTGAACCAACTCTTCTACAGCATCATTATGTTGAACCACCTCTCCTACAGCCTCATTATACTGAACCACCTCTCCTACAGCTTCATTATGCTGAACCACCTCTCCTACAGCCTCATTATACTAAACCATGTCTACTACAGCCTCATTATACTGAACCACCTCTCCTACAGCTTCATTATGCTGAACCATCTCTCCGGCAGCCTCATTTTGCTGAACCACCTCTCCTACAGCCTCATTATACTGAACCACCTCTCCTACAAGCTCATTATACTGAACCACCTCTCCTACAGCCTCATTATACTGAACCACGTCTACTACAGCCTCATTATGTTGAACCACCTCTTCTAGAGCCTCATTATACTGAACCACCTCTCCTACAACCTCATTATGCTGAACCACTTCTCCTACAGCCTCATTATGTTGAACCACCTCTCTAATAGCTTCATTATGTTGAACCACCTCTCCTGCAGCGTCATTATACTAAACCACCTCTACTACAACCTCATTATGCTGAACCACTTCTCCTACAGCCTCATTATGCTGACCCACCTCTCTTACAGCTTCATTATGTTGAACCACCTCTCCTATAGCCTCATTATGTTGAACCACCTCTCCTACAGCGTCACTATGCTGAACCACCTCTCCTACAGCCTCATTATACTGAACCACCTCTCCTACAGCCTCATTATGTTGAACCACCTCTCCTATAGCCTCATTATGTTGAACCACCTCTCCTACAGCCTCATTATGCTGAACCACCTCTCCTACAGCCTCATTATGCTGAACCACCTCTCCTACAGCCTCATTATACTGAACCACTTCTCTTACAGCCTCATTATACTGAACCACCTCTCTTACAGTTTCATTATGTTGAACCACCTCTCCTACAGCCTCATTATACTGAACCACCTCTCCTACAGCCTCATTATGCTGAACCATCTCTCCTACAGCCTCATTATGTTGAACCACCTCTTCTACAGCCTCATTATGTTAAACCAGTTCTCCTACCTCATTATGTTGAAATACCTCTCTTACAGCCTCATCATGTTGAACCACCTCTCCTACAACCTCATTATGTTGAACCACTTCTCCTACAGCCTCATTATGCTGAACTACCTCTCCTACAGTCTCATTATGTTGAACCGCCTCTCCTACAGCCTCATTATGCTGGACCACTTCTCCTACAGCCTCATTATGCTGAACCACCTCTCCTACAGCCTCATTATACTGAACCACGTCTATTAAAACCTCATTATGCCGAACCATCTCCCCTACAACCTCATCATGCAGAACTACCTCTCCTACAGCCTCATTATACTGAACCACGTCTACTAAAACCTCATTATGCTGAACCACCTCTCCTACAGCTTCATTATGTTGAACCACCTCTCCTACAGCCTCGTTATGTTGAACCACCTCTCCTACAGCTTCATTATACTGAACCACCTCTCCTACAGCCTTATTATACTGAACCATCTCTCCTACAGCCTCATTATACTGAACCATCTCTCCTACAGCCTCATTATGCTGGACCACCTCTCCTACAGCCTCATTATACTGAACCACCTCTCCTATAGGCTCATTATGCTGAACCATCTCACCTACAGCCTCATTATACTGAACCACCTCTCCTATAGCCTCACTATGCTCAACCACTTCTCACAGAGCCTCATTATACTGAACCACCTCTCCTACAACCTCATTATACTGAACCACGTCTATTAAAACCTCATTATGCTGAACCATCTCACCTACAGCCTCATTATACTGAACCACCTCTCCTATAGCCTCATTATGCTGAACCATCTCACCTACAGCCTCATTATACTGAACCACCTCTCCTATAGCCTCACTATGCTTAACCACCTCTCATACAGCCTCATTATGCTGAACCACTTCTCATACAGCCTCATTATACTGAACCACCTCTCCTACAGCCTCATTATACTGAACCACCCCTCCTACAACCTCATTATACTGAACCACCTCTCTTACAGCTTCATTATGTTGAACCAACTCTTCTACAGCCTCATTATGTTGAACCACCTCTCCTACAGCCTCATTATACTGAACGACGTCTACTACAGCCTCATTATGTTGAACCACCTCTCCTACAGCCTCATTATACTGAACCACCTCTCCTACAACCTCATTATGCTGAACCACGTCTATTAAAACCTCATTATGCTGAACTATCTCACCTACAGCCTCATTATGTTGAACCACCTCTCCTACAACCTCATTATGTTGAACCACCTCTCCTACATCCTCATTATACTGAACCACCTCTCCTACAAACTCGATATACAAAATTACCTCTCCTACAGGCTCATTACGCTGAACCACCTCTCCTACAGCCTCATTATACTGAACCACCTCTCCTACAGCTTCATTATGCTGAACCACCTCTCCTACAGCCTCATTATACTGAACCACGTCTACTACAGCCTCATTATGTTGAACCACGTCTACTACAGCCTCATTATACTGAACCACCTCTCCTACAGCTTCATTATGCTGAACCATCTCTCCGGCAGCCTCATTATGCTGAACCACCTCTCCTACAGCATCATTATACTGAACCACCTCTCCTACAGCCTCATTATACTGAACCACCTCTCCCACAACCTCATTATGCTGAACCACTTCTCCTACAGCCTCATTATGCTGAACCACCTCTCTTACAGCTTCATTATGTTGAACCACCTCTCCTACAGCCTCATTATACTGAACCACCTCTTCTACAACCTCATTATACCGAACCACTTCTCCTACAGCCTCATTATGTTGAACCACCTCTCCTACAGCCTCATTATACTAAACCACCTCTCCTACAACCTCATTATGCTGAACCACGTCTATTAAAACCTCATTATGCTGAACTATCTCACCTACAGCCTCATTATACTGAACCACCTCTCCTACAGCCTCATTATACTGAACCACCTCTCCTATAGCCTCATTATGCTGAACCATCTCACCTACAGCCTCATTATACTGAACCACCTCTCCTATAGCCTCACTATGCTGAACCACTTCTCACAGAGCCTCATTATACTGAACCACCTCTCCTACAACCTCATTATACTGAACCACCTCTCCTACAGCCTCATTATACTGAACCACCTCTCCTACAACCTCATTATACTGAACCACCTCTCTTACAGCTTCATTATGTTGAACCAACTCTTCTACAGCCTCATTATGTTGAACCACCTCTCCTACAGCCTCATTAAACTGAACGACGTCTACTACAGCCTCATTATGTTGAACCACCTCTCCTACAACCTCATTATGCTGAACCACGTCTATTAAAACCTCATTATGCTGAACTATCTCACCTACAGCCTCATTATGTTGAACCACCTCTCCTACAACCTCATTATGTTGAACCACCTCTCCTACATCTTCATTATACTGAACCACCTCTCCTACAACCTCGATATACAAAATTACCTCTCCTACAGGCTCATTACGCTGAACCACCTCTCCTACAGCCTCATTATGCTGAACCACCTCTCCTACAGCTTCATTATGCTGAACCACCTCTCCTACAGCGTCATTATACTGAACCACCTCTCTTACAGCTTCATTATGTTGAACCAACTCTTCTACAGCCTCATTGTGTTGAACCACCTCTCCTACAGCCTCATTATACTGAACGACGTCTACTACAGCCTCATTATGTTGAACCACCTCTCCTACAGCCTCATTATACTGAACCACCTCTCCTACAGCTTCATTATGCTGAACCACCTCTCCTACAGCCTCATTATACTGAACGACGTCTACTACAGCTTCATTATGTTGAACCACGTCTACTACAGCCTCATTATACTGAACCACCTCTCCTACAGCTTCATTATGCTGAACCATCTCTCCGGCAGCCTCATTATGCTGAACCACCTCTCCTACAGCCTCATTATACTGAACCACCTCTCCCACAACCTCATTATGCTGAACCACCTCTCCTACAGCCTCATTATACTGAACCACCTCTTCTACAACCTCATTATACCGAACCACTTCTCATACAGCCTCATTATGTTGAACCACCTCTCCTACAGCCTCATTATACTGAACGACGTCTACTACAGCCCCATTATGTTGAACCACCTCTCCTACAGCCTCATTATACTGAACCACCACTCCTACAACCTCATTATGCTGAACCACGTCTATTAAAACCTCATTATGCTGAACTATCTCACCTACAGCCTCATTATGTTGAACCACCTCTCCTACAACCTCATTATGTTGAACCACCTCTCCTACATCCTCATTATACTGAACCACCTCTCCTACAACCTCGATATACTAAATTACCTCTCCTACAGGCTCATTACGCTGAACCACCTCTCCTACAGCCTCATTGTACTGAACCACCTCTCCTACAGCTTCATTATGCTGAACCACCTCTCCTACAGCCTCATTATACTGAACCACCTCTCTTACAGCTTCATTATGTTGAACCAACTCTTCTACAGCCTCATTATGTTGAACCACCTCTCCTACAGCCTCATTATACTGAACGACGTCTACTACAGCCTCATTATGTTGAACCACCTCTCCTACAGCCTCATTATACTGAACCACATCTCCTACAGCTTCATTATGCCGAACAACCTCTCCTACAGCCTCATTATACTGAACCACGTCTACTCCAGCCTCATTATGTTGAACCACGTCTACTACAGCCTCATTATACTGAACCACCTCTCCTACAGCTTCATTATGCTGAACCATCTCTCCGGCAGCCTCATTATGCTGAACCACCTCTCCTACAGCCTCATTATACTGAACCACCTCTCCTACAGCCTCATTATACTGAACCACCCCTCCCACAACCTCATTATGCTGAACCACCTCTTCTACAACCTCATTATGCCGAACCACTTCTCCTACAGCCTCATTATGTTGAACCACCTCTCCTACAGCCTCATTATGCTGAACCACCTCTCCTACAGCCTCATCATGCTGAACCACTTCTCCTACAGCCTCATTATGCTGAACCACCTCTCCTACAGCCTCATTATGTTGAACCACCTCTCCTACAGCCTCATTATGTTGAACCACCTCTCCTACAGTCTCATTAAGCTGAACCACCTCTCCTATAGCCTCATTATACTGAACCACCTCTACTACAGCCTCATTATGTTGAACCACCTCTCCTACAGCCTCATTATGTTGAACCACCTCTCCTACAACCCTATTAAGCTGAATCACCTCTCTTACAGCCTCATTATACTGAACCACTTCTACTACAGCCTCATTATGTTGAACTACCTCTCCTACAGCCTCGTTATACTGAACCACCTCTGCTACAGCCTCATTATGCTGAACCACCTCTCCTACAGCCTCATTATGCTGAACCACCTCTCTTACAGTGTCATTATGTTGAACCACCTCTTCTACAGCCTCATTATGTTGAACCAGCTCTCCTACCTCATTATGTTGAAATACCTCTCTTACAGGCTCATTAGGCTGAACCACCGCTCCTACAGCCTCCTTATACTGAACCGCCTCTCCTACAGCCTCATTATACTGAACCACCTCTCCTACAGCGTTATTATACTGAACCACCTCTCCTACAGCCTCATAATGCAGAACCACCTCTCCTACAGCCTCATTATACTGAACCACCTCTACTACAGCCTCATTATACTGAACCACCTCTCCTGCAGCCTCATTATGCTGAACCACCTCTCATGCAGCCTCATTATGCTGAACCACCTCCCATGCAGCCTCATTATACTGAACCACCTCTCAAAAAAACCTCATGATGCTGAACCACCTGTCCCTCAGCCTCATTATGCTGAACCACCTCTCCTACAGCCTCTTTATGTTGAACCACCTCTTGTACAGCCTCATTATGCTGAACCATCTCTCACACAGCCTCACTATTCTAGACCACCTCCCCTACAGACTCATTATGCTGAACCGCCACTCCTGCATCCTCATTATGCTGAACCACCTCTCATGCAGCCTCATTATACTAAACCACCTCTACTAAAACCTCATTATGCTGAACCACCTGTCCCTCAGCCTCATTATGCTGAACCACCTCTACTACAGCCTCACCATGCTGAACCAGTTCTCCTACAGCCTCATTATGTTGAACCACCTCTCCTACAGCCTCATTAAGCTGAATCACCTCTCCTACAGCCTCAATAGGCTGAATCACCTCTCCTACAGCCTCATTAAGCTGAATCACCTCTCCTACAGCCTCAATAGGCTGAACCACCTCTCCTGCAGCCTCATTATCTTGAACCACCTCCCCTACAGCCTCATTATGTCGAACCACCACTCCTACAGTCTCATTATGCTGAACCACCTCCCCTACAGCCTCATTATGTTGAACCGCCTCTTGTGCAGCCTCATTATGCTGAAATACCTCTCCTACAGCCTCATTATGCTGAACCACCTCCCCTACAGCCTCATTATGTTGAACCACCACTCCTACAGCCTCATTATGTTGAACCACCTCTCCTACAGCCTCATTATGTTGAACCACCACTCCTACAGCCTCATTATGTTGAACCACCTCTCCTACAGCCTCATTATGTTGAACCACCACTCCTACAGCCTCATTATGCTGAACCTCCTCTCCTACAGCCTCATTATGCTGAATCACCTCTCCTACAGCCTCATTATGTTGAACCACCACTCCTACAGCCTCATTATGCTGAACCTCCTCTCCTACAGCCTCATTATGCTGAACCACCTCTAGTACAGCCTTATTATGCTGAACCACCTCTGCTACAGCCTCATTACGCTGAACCACCACTCCTACAGCCTCATTATACTGAACCAACTCTCCTACAGCCTCATTATGTTGAACCACCTCTCCTACAGCCTCATTATGTTGAACCACCACTCCTACAGCCTCATTATGCTGAACCTCCTCTCCTACAGCCTCATTATGCTGAATCACCTCTCCTACAGCCTCATTATGTTGAACCACCACTCCTACAGCCTCATTATGCTGAACCTCCTCTCCTACAGCCTCATTATGCTGAACCACCTCTACTACAGCCTCATTATGCTGAACCACCACTCCTACAGCCTCATTATACTGAACCAACTCTCCTACAGCCTCATTATGTTGAACCACCTCTCCTACAGCCTCATTATGTTGAACCACCTCTCCTGCAGCCTCATTATACTGAACCACCTCTCCTATATCCTCATTATGTTGAACCATCTCTCCTACAGCCTCATTATGCTGATCCACCCCTCCTACAACCGCAATATGTTGAACCACCTCTCCTATAGCCTCATTATACTGACCCACCTCTCCTACAGCCTCATTATGCTGAACCAGCTCTCCTAAAGCCTCACTATACTGAACCAGCTCTGCTACAGCCTCATTATGTTGAACCACCTCTCCTATAGCCTCATTATACTGAACCACCTCTCCTACAGCCTCATTAAGCTAAACCACCTCTACTACAGCCTCATTATACTGAACCACTTCTACTACAGCCTCATTATGTTGAACTACCTCTCCTACAGCCTCGTTATACTGAACCACCTCTGCTACAGCCTCATTATGCTGAACCACCTCTCCTGCAGCCTCATTATGCTGAACCACCTCTCCTATAGCCTCATTATACTGAACCACCTCTACTAAAACCTCATTATGTTGAACCACCTGTCCCTCAGCCTCATTATGCTGAACCACCTCTACTAAAGCCTCATTATGTTGAACCACCTCTCCTACAGCCTCATTATACTGAACCACCTCCCCTACAGCCTCATTATGTTGAACCATCTCCCATACAGCCTCATTATGTTGCACCACCTCTCCTACAGCCTCATTATATTTAACCACCTCTCCTACAGCCTCATTATGCTGAACCACCTCTCCTACAGCCTCACTATGTTGAACCACCTTTCCTACAGCCTCATTATGTTGAACCCCCTCTCCTACAGCCTCATTATGCTGAACTACCTATCCTACAGCCTCATTATGTTGCACTACCTCTCCTACAGCCTCATTATATTGAACTACCTCTCCTACAACCTCATTATGTTGAACCCCCTCTCCTACAGCCTCATTATGCTGAACTACCTATCCTACAGCTTCATTATGTTGCACTACCTCTCCTACAGCCTCATTATGTTGAACTACCTCTCCTACAACCTCATTATGCTGAACTACCTATCCTACAGCCTCATTATGTTGAACTACCTCTCCTACAGCCTCATTATGTTGAACTACCTCTCCTACAGCCTCACTATGCTGAACCACCTCTCCTACAGCCTCATTATGTTGAACCACCTCTCCTACAGCCTCATTAAGCTAAACCACCTGTCCCTCAGCCTCATTATGTTGAACTACCTCTCCTACAGCCTCACTATGCTGAACCACCTCTCCTACAGCCTCATTATGTTGAACCACCTCTCCTACAGCCTCATTATGCTGAACTACCTCTCCCGCCACCTCATTATGTTGAACCACCTATCCTACAGCCTCATTATGTTGAACTACCTCTCCTACAGCCTCACTATGCTGAACCACCTCTCTTACAGCCTCATTATGTTGAACCACCTCTCCTACAGCCTCATTAAGCCAAACCACCTGTCCCTCAGCCTCATTATGTTGAACCACCTCTCCTACAGCCTCATTATACTGAACCACCTCTCCTACAGCCTCATTATGTTGAACCACCTCTCCTACAGCCTCATTATGCTGAACTACCTCTCCTACAACCTCATTATGTTGAACTACCTCTCCTACAGCCTCATTATGTTGAACTACCTCTCCTACAGCCTCATTATACTGAACCACCTCTCCTACAACCTCATTATGTTGAACTACCTCTCCTACAACCTCATTATGTTGAACTACCTCTCCTACAGCCTCATTATGCTGAACCACCTCTACTACAGCCTCATTATGTTGAACCACCTCTCCTACAGCCTCATTATGTTGAACTACCTCTCCTACAACCTCATCATGTTGAAACACCTCTCTTACAGCCTCATCATGTTGAACTACTTTTTCTACAACCTCATTATGTTGAAACACCTCTCTTACAGCCTCATCATGTTGAACTACCTCTTCTACAACCTCATTATGTTGAAACACCCCTCTTGCAGCCTCATTATGTTGAACTACCTCTCCTACAGTCTCATTATGTTGAACCACCTCTCCTACAGCCTCATTATGTTGAACTACCTCTCCTACAGCCTCATTATGCTGAACCACCTATCCTACAGCCTCATTATGGTGAACTACCTCTCCTACGGCTTCATTATGTTGAACGACCTCTCCTACAGCCTCATTATGCTGAACCACCTCTCTTACAGCCTCATTATGCTGAACTACCTCTCCCACAGCCTCATTAAGCAGAACCACCTCTACTACAGCCTTATTATGTTGAACTACCTCTCCTACAACCTCATTATGTTGAACCACCTCTACTACAGCCTCATTATGGTGAACTACCTCTCATACAGCCTCACTATGTTGAACCACCTCTCCTACAACCTCATTATGTCGAACCACCTCTCCTATAGCCTCATTATGTTGAACTACCTCTCCTACAGCGTCATTATGTTGAACCACCTCTCCTACAGCCTCATTATGCTGAACCACCTCTCCTACAACCTCATTATGTTGAATTACCTCTCCTACAATCTCATTATGTTGAACCACCTCTCTTACAGTCTCATTATGTTGAACTACCTCTCCTACAGCCTCATTATGTTGAACCACCTCTCCTACAGCCTCATTATGCTGAACCACCTCTCTTATAGCCTCATTATACTGAACTACCTCTCCTACAGCCTCATTAAGCAGAACCACCTCTCCTAAAGCCTTATTATGTTGAACTACCTCTCCTACAACCTCATTATGTTGAACCACCTCTACTACAGCCTCATTATGGTGAACTACCTCTCCTACAAGCTCATTATGTTGAACTACCTCTACTACAGCCTTATTATGTTGAACCACCTCTCCTACAGCCTCTTTATGCTGAACCACCTCTACTACAGCCTCATTATGTTGAACCACCTCTACTACAGCCTCCTTATGTTGAACCACCTCTCCTACAGCCTCATTATGCTGAACTACCTCTCCTACAGCCTCATTATGTTGAACTACCTCTCCTACAGCCTCACTATGTTGAACCATCTCTCCTACAGCCTCATTATGTTGAACCACCTCTCCTACAGCCTCATTATGTTGAACCACCTCTCCTACAGCCTCATTATGTTGAACCACCTCTCCTACAGCCTCATTATGTTGAACTACCTCTCCTACAAACTCATTATGATGAACTACCTCTCCTACAACCTCATTATGTTGAACTACCTCTCCTACAACCTCATTATGTTGAACTACCTCTCCTACAACTTCATTATGTTGAACCACCTCTTCTACAACCTCATTATGTTGAACTACCTCTCCTACAGCCTCATTATGCTGAACCGCCTCTCCTACAGCCTCATTATGCTGAACTACCTCTCCTACAGCCTCATTAAGCAGAACCACCTCTACTACAGCCTCGTTATGTTGAACTACCTCTCCTACAACCTCATTATGTTGAACCACCTCTCCTACAGCCTCATTATGTTGAACTACCTCTCCTACAAACTCATTATGATGAACTACCTCTCCTACAACCTCATTATGTTGAACTACCTCTCCTACAACCTCATTATGTTGAACCACCTCTTCTACAACCTCATTATGTTGAACTACCTCTCCTACAACCTCATTATGTTGAACTACCTCTCCTACAACCTCATTATGTTGAACTACCTCTCCTACAACTTCATTATGTTGAACCACCTCTTCTACAACCTCATTATGTTGAACTACCTCTCCTACAGCCTCATTATGCTGAACCACCTCTCCTACAGCCTCATTATGCTGAACTACCTCTCCTACAGCCTCATTAAGCAGAACCACCTCTACTACAGCCTCGTTATGTTGAACTACCTCTCCTACAACCTCATTATGTTGAACTACTTCTCCTACAACCTCATTATGCTGAACCACCTCTCCTACAGCCTCATTATGCTGAACCACCTCTCCTACAGCCTCATTATGTTGAACCACCTCTCCTACAGCCTCGCTATGCTGAACCACCTCTCCTACAGCCTCGCTATGCTGAACCACCTCTCCTACAGCCTCGTTATGTTGAACTACCTCTCCTACAACCTCATTATGTTGAACTACCTCTCCTACAACTTCATTATGCTGAACCACCTCTTCTACAACCTCATTATGTTGAACTACTTCTCCTACAACCTCATTATGCTGAACCACCTCTCCTACAGCCTCATTATGCTGAACCACCTCTCCTACAGCCTCATTATGCTGAACTACCTCTCCTACAGCCTCATTATGCTGAACCACGTCTCCTACAGCCTCATTATGCTGAACTACCTCTCCTACAGCCTCATTAAGCAGAACCACCTCTACTACAGCCTCGTTATGTTGAACTACCTCTCCTACAACCTCATTATGTTGAACTACCTCTCCTACAACTTCATTATGCTGAACCACCTCTTCTACAACCTCATTATGTTGAACTACTTCTCCTACAACCTCATTATGCTGAACCACCTCTCCTACAGCCTCATTATGCTGAACCACCTCTCCTACAGCCTCATTATGTTGAACCACCTCTCCTACAGCCTCGCTATACTGAACCACCTCTCCTACAGCCTCGCTATGCTGAACCACCTCTCCTACAGCCTCGCTATGCTGAACCGCCTCTCCCTAAGCCCTGTTTATACTGATGCAGGTGTGTGTAACGTGACTGATGATGTCATGACCACGCGCCTACCTAACCCCGAGACTGCGGGCGAGTCACAATCCGGCCCACACGCAAATCTAGGGTAATGTGGGAACGTGGAAGGTCAAGGCAACTTGGGCATCGCTGTTCACGAGTAATACAGGTTGGATGAGAGCAAGGGCGAATCCCAGGGAGTGGGGTTCAGGGGGTCCGACCCCCTCTCCCCTTCCTTTAAGGAAGAATTCCGGTTTTCAATGCAGAATTTATGCCATCTGAGGCGTGGACTCCCCCCTCCTCCCCCCCCTCCCCTTCGGTCGTAAGTTTTCTGTGCCCCCCTCCCCCCGGTCGCCAAATTTGGTGGACCCTCCGGTCGTGATTTTGTTCAGAGCCCCCACCCCCGCCCCCCCCCCCTCGATCGCAAGTTTTAATTCCCCTGTTCAAATTCATGGATCAGCCCATGGAGTGTGCTGAGCTTATTAATTATTAAGTATATACAACCAACTTGAATACGTGTGCACTGTTGTGATATTTCTACATTGTGGAATAAACATGAACATGTAGATCGCTTCTCGAAATGATGAACCATGACCATCAGTACACTCAGATGGCACAGACTGTCATGATATTCCAGTTACTTTGTAATTGGGGATAAATTTACCGCCAAATTTACCGCCAACTTAACTGGGCCAACTTACCGCACATGCATGGTAACGGTAGAACCGGGGCCATTCAGGAAGGTAAAGCTGATAATATAACATTCTTCGCACCATGTAATCACTTTCAAAATATTTGTTAACACTTTATTGAACATATCGCCCAGTTTCTTCAGTGTTAATTGTTTAATAAATGTGTGTGTTAACAAGTAAATCCGTATTTACCGGACAATGTGGTAAAGCGCATTAACACTGAGATTGTTTTGTAATTTCATCTGGAATAGGAACGAGCGTATACGGCGCAATGTGTTGATATCTCCCAAGGCACATGGCCTGGATGAAAATGACCGATCGCAGCTCGTTTGTCGTTGCACTTAAAGCATATTGGATAATAACAATATTTGACGATGTAGAGGACTCCAATCGGACCTTATTAATCAAGGCGTATTGCAAACAATGTGTTGTATCCACCTTTAAGCTTAACTTAAAAAAAAGATTTGCTCGCCTGCAATAAAGACTGCCAGCTTCTTATCAAGAGATTATTAAAGTTGATTCAAATTATAAATGCCCGTCAGAAGCCGCAATTTGTGACAAGCCTCCTGATCGAAACAATATGGTGAAATCGGCTTGTTGGTGTTAAGGGTAAACGGGAAAGCCGCCAATGCATACGTTTTGAAGCATTTATGAATCTAAGGGATTTTTAAAGTATATGATCTTATATTTACAAACTTTCTGGCCAATGAGACGGATATGTACCAACGGTCAGCGAAGAGGGATACACTGAGACGAAGTGCAGTATTAAGGAATGTCTTCATGCCAGATAGAGAAATGCTGGTTGATGCGCCAAAATCGCCAAAAAACATATAATAACAAGTTTTATGTTTTATGTGAATCTTGTAAGAAGAAAGTGTTCAAAAACCCTGCCCCGCTAAAGCGTTTCATTAAGTTTGGGGAGAGCGCAAGAGTTGAAATTTGCGTTGCTTTTAAGAGAAAGGTGATCTATGTTCAAGATCCCAGACTCTCCGACTAAACCATAACAGTTTATATAATGTTTCAACATCTAGCAGCAGCCTCAGGAAAATTAAGATTAAAGACTGTGAACGGTGTCCACATTCTCACGATCTCGTCTTATGTATTAGTGCGAATTTAATCAGGACATCTGAAAGACTGTATCTAAGCAATTTGGAAGAAGTTTTACAACAGTTCCCAGTCTGATCGGCCGTGAAAAAGATTTAGTGATTTCGGTGGTTTGTTTCAATATCTATGATATATATATATATTGATAAATAAGAAAGAATTTGAAAAACGTGATGAGAAGTACTGCATTCGGTTTTTAAAGCTTGAACAAAATCTTTTAGTTTACATATAATGTCTTTGTATCGGTATCATTCATTGTGTAGATATATCATCATGCTTTTCTGGTTACTACATGTCTCCAGGAGAAATTATAAGTTCAACAGAAAAAAAAAGACGGGAGGAAGCGGGGAGGTGAGTATCTCCCCCCCCCCCCCGTCCTCCCCCACATACACACAAACACTTAGTAAGGCGATAGTTCAATCAACACCACAGACTCTCGGCAAATATTTGAGAATGAAAACCAGACATGAAAGTTAAATATCCGTGTTTTGGACCACTTTTGTTTAAATGAGACTGAAGTGGGCCACGAAAGCTTGCCGGACAACAACATGGGGTAAAATGAAACTTACCCCCATATTCAGGTACCATGGTTTGAACCCACGATTTTTTTATATGCAGCCCAGCCTGCTTACTTGAGTTAAGGAGTCTATCTTAAGGACAAACTAATACAACGATATGCTTCGTCACCTCTATAAAATATGTGTGTATATTCTCTTCATCATCGCAAAAAATTAAGGCATCTTTTGGAGAAAAATTGTGCCATTGCAATCAAGATATCTTTCGTTTTGAGCTTTGATCCTAATTTTATATTTTGACCGTTCTAATGTTTAAGCAGAGTGGCTCCTAAATTATGTGGGATTTTGTTTTATGGCCTGTTTGCATTTTGAATGAAAGTTATTATCTGTTATTTTTATACATTACGCTCAGGCAGTTAGAGGGCCGAACTGTAATATTGAAATAGGTCTATGATTAACAGGAACTTGTTAATAATTTGATGATCCTTAATCCTAGATTTTATAGGGGGCTATATATATATAGATATATAGATATGTATGAGTGTATTGTCTTCACGTTTCAATCCTTATAATGCAGTTCACATAGAGTGTATGTACAAAGTAGTTTGTCTCTTGACCGGGCGCAGAAACATGGGTTATATAATTAGTTAAATTAGGAAATTAAATCTGAAAAATACCTTGGTGGAGGACCTTTTCTTCAAGAGAGGATGCAATGTATGTTTATAACAAGCGGTTTTGAACATGTTACCAGAGATTACTATACGATCTCTGATATTACACGAAACAACTTTGTTTGGCGTTCTTGCTATTCCTAGCCTTACCGTGCGGCATGCAACCTGGTGTGCCTTCAACCTGTGCGTGGGTGTGACATTGTCTAGGTAACCAACAATATATGGAGTGAAAGGCTTACCGCACTCGTTACTATACAGACAACTGCTGAACACGAGGCGGGACTTACATCTTAACCCCCCTCCACCCCCCCCCTTCTTTTCACCCCGTGTGTGACTCCGTATGCTATTTCCATACCCCTTGTGTGCTGGTCTAGGTAGGTCTATAACCCATGAGATGCTCGTGCGGGTCGGTGCATGTTATAGTGGGCCGACAAGGTGTGCCAATATTTGATACTATGGCCTGTCGCTGGCGCCATCTGGCGGGGTTCACTGAGAGTAGGATTTGTGCGGGGTATCCTGTGAGCCCCCGCCCCCCCCCCCCCCCTTCCTCCTGCGCTTCCCCTCCTTTTGCGCTCCGCCTACTCCGCCCGCCCCCCCCCCCCAACAATCGAGCACCACTCACCGACAGCACCGTACAGTCTCGACTATCAGCGAATCCGGGAGCCATTCACTACGATTCCCCGCCCCCAATGGGCCCCTCCTGCTCCCTGCCCACCCCCCCCCCCCCCAACCCGCCACCAACTTCGCCTCAATGCTCTTAACTCACATCCTCTGAAAAAGGAACAGTGACTGGTTTGTGTGTCTGTGTGTGGGGAGGGGGGGGGGTGGGGGTGGTAACGGCGCAAACCACGTGACTTCTATCTGGCCTTTCCATTGGGTGATGTGTTTAAGAAATGACCTGAGGCAGGGGTACCCTGGTGAGAGGGGCAGACACTGGTACAGAACGCTGGGAAGGCGAGTCAAGGGGGGTGCGAGGGGTAGGGAGGGGGTAGGGGATGGCATGATAACCAGTATGGTATTGAGCGTTGGTCGAAGACGTTTAGACCCTGCGCTCCATGTTGGTATGCCTACAAGCATAGCGTTCTGGTGGTTGCGCTGTTCCCAGAATCTGATGTCGTAGGCCTACTATACTGGAAGCATGACTGGCAGTGGCTAGTGACACAGCTATCAAGGACGTATGGCTACACAGGGGCGGATCTAGGAGGGCTCTAGGGGGGTGGGTGGTTCCTTGGGCCCACACTGTAAAAATCGGGTTTTCCGATAAAATACATCGTACAGTTCATGAACTGTTGCAGACATAGCCCCCCCCCCCCGGCACTGAGGGCACGTGTCCCAAATTCCCCAATTCTGGCTGCCGAATCTCACCAGCAACACCCCACTCCCCTCTCCCGGTCGCACGTCTTTCACTGAATCCTCGCCTGGGTAGTACTAAAATAAATGAAATCTGATACTATTCGATGAATGAAATGTACAGTAACTAACAAAAGACACCGACCACAGTTAACGAAACCCAATTAGATATAATTCCCATGCCGCTTGTCGCCTTAACACATTTTCCTTTGTTTTGAAATCAATATATGGCTGATTATAACAAGAGACATGAAGGATCAGCTGACTCTTTCAGTTCTATGGTATTATTATATGATCAAATAAAAATCTTTTCCTTTTACCCACCGCTAGCTGACCGACCCAATGAATGTTACAGTAATCTACTTTAAGGCGCCCTCCATATCCAACTATCAGTCAAGGTCAAATTTGTATCGTTTTTGTGTAAACCAGATCATTTACTTTGCGATCATAACTTTGGTATATTTGGCCCTGCGGTGTGTTTGCCAACGACGGGCCAGGAGGTAGGTGGGGGGGGGGCGGGTGCAGAGGCGTCGTGGGGTCCTCCTTTTTCAGACGAGGATGCCCTTTTCGATACAAATCGTACAACAAATAGTATACATGGAGCCCTGTATTCGGGTTCATCCCCCACCCCTCACCCAGAGAACTCTACCTTGCCAAGTACGCCCCCCCCTTGTATGCCCGAAAGCTGGATAGAGCTTTACTGTTTCATCCATAGGTTCTATTAGAAACGAAATCCTTTCGGAGATATTTGTCTTTACGCAGGTACCTATTTGTATCTGGTACATTCATTCGTACACTAGAACCTTGTTAAACCTCCTGTCAATATCAGACCCTTCTTGCCATCCCTAACATACTAGATGTGAGTGCGCCTTCTTTGAATATTAGGTGTCTATATATTATGCATCCGTAATATGATTTATATTTAAAAAATTGTGTGACGTCACGCCTTTGTCTAAAGTGTTCATTATCTTAAAGAATGGATCGAATAACAGACCTAGCCGTGTTATATTAACGTAAGTGTGCGTTATTCAAATAAAGAACGGTCAAACAGTGCTTTATTTTAATAATGAATTATTATGTGCATTATCTAGATAAAGAACAGTTGTTAATATTGACTCGTCAAGTGTCACGGTATAATCAGTCGAGCTGAGCTGAGCGGAGCCGAGTTGGCTGGTGTTGACAGAACTTGCCAATTTCAAGACAAACAATGGAATGCATAAGTCAATGTTAAGCACCAAAGGGGCGGGGGTTAGATCAGAAAGCTCAAAATATATCGAAATTCCACAGTTATCGATTGCATACATTTCTCATTATACCCGTCATATCGTTTTTCAGGGGGCGAAGTTTTCACAAAACTAAGAAGCAACGACTTCCAAAATGTCTACTTCATCCACACCTTCCTACCCCTACCCTCCCCCCTGGGGCTTCACAATGACGAATCGTTGTTTCCACAATGTGCCTCATGTATTCGTCGGGCAGTGCAATTGACACAATAGTCAATTCCTGTGTCCAAACGTGAGCACATGTCATGCCTTGTTATAACAATTGTATAAGTACGTTAAAGAACTCGCTGTCGTGCATTCCCCAAATAAACCACTCGACGCTATCGCGTGCTTTATTTTGGCGAATGCACTCCAGCTCGTTCTTTAACTAGTACATAATATATATCATATCCGTTTTGTGCAATGACGTGCCTTATCCTTACGTATACGGATATTCAGCATACATCGACCCCACCTACTCCGAACGGAACAAAAGCGTCATTTGGTGATAGGAAGATGTCCGTTTGAGGTCACCTCTGGGCACATGGACGCTAACTTGAACCACAGAACCCCCATCAAGACTGCGAGTTGGTGCCGTTAGAGGGAGCGGATGGTTGGGGTTAGGATTGCAAAAGCCATTCGGCCCAAACCCAGTGTGTATCGGTGACCGGTTAAGGTCAGGAAAAGGGTAGAAAAGTCAGTTATAGAGGGCCGTGTTGCTGGCCGCCATCCGCTATCTGTATATGGTCAAGGTCAAATGTTAAGGTTGGCATGCCTCAAGCCCGATCACATGCCTCAGTCTTCTTTAGTATTACAAGAAGCAACCTGCCCCGTATCTTAATATACACAGGAGTTCTAAGGTCGTGGTGCATGGGGTAGGAAAGCCTCCCCCCCCCACCCCTACCCCCCGACTTCACTTTCCCTTAAAATAAAACCGAAGATAGCCAAGGGGAAGGGTAGCAACCAGCGTTTCTTTAAAATTGGACAATTTTGCGTTTCTTGCGCTTGAAATCACAGTCTACGTATATTATACATACACATGTGAGGAACGTACGAGAAGAACGCACCAGTTGGGCTTTGAATAGTGCATTTGGAGAATAATCTGTGTGGGATAAGTGAATATCATGACGTCGCCACTGGGAATCGATCCCATGACCAACGGCTTGGCGCGCCGGCAGCTTTAATTGGGGAGGGGAGGGGTGGGGGTCGTCTTTCCAGATCACTAAAAATAAATGTCTCTTTTCCCAGGTTACGATGAAGTAAAAGCAGAACTTTAGGTGGGGGGGGGGGGGGGCATTGAGGTCGTGTTCCCAGATCACGAAGAATAAATTTCTTTATTCGCAGGTCACGATGAAGTAAAAGCGTAACTCTCCGCATGCAATGGAAGGGCGGATACACGATACTAAATGGCCGATTTCCCGATTCTCGGTTATTTTAATATTTCGCAGTTCACGAATAATAAAATTCCTTGATCACGCCGGTCGGCTAATATCTCATTCCCAGTTCACGAAGAATTTTTTCCTCAACCCAGTTTACGGTGAAATGAAAAGCCCATTTCCGAGGAACGCAAATACCCCTTGCAACCCCCCCCCTCCCCCCCTTTTAATTAACCGACTAAAGCGCACTGTCCATTGCAGTACGCGAACGGCAAATGGCGGGGAAGTAAGTAGGTGAATTAAGAGAAGTAAGATGAAACTACAAAACACTTCGGCACAGACCTTTTGGTCGAGTGGGGATGGTTTCCGCCTCTCCCTCCCCCCCCCCCCTGTCTCCCCCCCTCCCCTCCTCCCCCCCCCCCCCCCCGAGACTCCTGGCCTGACATGCCGGTGACTCACACAAGGCACGAAGCCTCACTGAGACTAAACCACGATGTTCACGGGTCCGACATAAACCGGTGAATGTGCTGTTAGTGACGGGGCTCTCGTGCAGAAGAGAGTGTATCATGACCAAATTGTTCATGGATTCCAATATGCATGTGATAGTATAAGTAATTTGTTTTAATAGATCTCATATCTTGCGTTTCGTGCTGTCGTTATCAAGTGTGTAACGAATCCAATAATCAGTGTCCATATTGATGATCAGTTGATACTTAAAGTGTTTGTGCCACGATTTTGTTTGCCCGGGAGTTAACTTTGTTTAGGGAAGAAATAAGAATTTGTTTTAATGGGAGCTTTGGGCGTGTATTGTTCTAATGGTTGCGTGATTTTCGTTGAGTTCAAAATGAGCAGAGAGAATCTGAGTCTCAATGTAAAAGCACATGCGTTTGTATTCCCCTTTGAGGTCATTTTCCTCGCTACCAGAATTTAAATCGGCATGTGCAAAAAACACGTGAAAAGGCATCCCCTTCCACTATTTGGGGCGTTATAGCTCGATAATATATACGTGGAAACACAGAAAATTAATATGAGCTAAAATTGTTTTGGCGTGACACCAACTGTTTAATGTCTAGGAAGCAACACGGAAGCGATGAAAGACCGCTCCAAATTATATATCCTCGATATATATGAATAATTCATGTATTTATATATATGCAATATTTCCATCACTATTAAATATATATATATTAATTCTATTCCTCAGGGGAGTATCAGTGAACGCAACGAATGGCACAAAAACTCCCAACCCCCAACTCCTACCGATACCCACTCACCCCCCAGCCCCAACCCCAGCCGACACCCTCCTCACGCCCTAACCCCCGACCCCAGCCGACACCCTCCTCACCCCCTAACACCCAACCCCAGCCCACACCCCCTCCCCTCACCACACATCTTCAGGAAGTTAATGGCTGTTGTAGTTTGCCATATGTCGGGTGTTTCACACAACGAGTAGGGGGGGGGGGGCAAGGGGGGGGTGGGCAGGTTGTGTTCCCAAATCACGAAAAACTAAATTCTTTAGTCTCAGGTCACCATGAATTAAATGGAGAACTCCCCGCAGACAAAGGAAGGGGCAGGCACATGAAATAAATGGACGACTTCCCAATTCATGGTCATTTAGTATTAAAATTCACAGTTCACGATTAATGAAAATCCCTGATCACGACGGTCGGCTAATACTCCATTCCCAGTTCACGGTAAAATGAAAAGCCCAATCCCGAGAAACGCAAATACCCCTTGCCCCCCCCCCCCCCACCCCGGTACTGTTTAACGATCTTCACCAGTTCACTAAGGATTATTTTCCTCATTCTTAGTTCACGGTGAAATAAAAAGCCCATTCCCGAGAATCCACGTTACACCCACAATTAACAATCACTAGATGTTACACTAACTCATGTTATACCCACAAGTAATCCATGTTATACCGACAGTTAACTCATGGTATACCACAATTAACCCCATGGCATGTTATATCCCCCGTTGTACGTACACTCGATCTGTCGGTAGGGGAGACCGGGGCTAGTTCGCCCCCGGGGTAAGTCCGGCCACCTCGATTATTATGTTATTCGGTTACGTAGTGTTCGACCAGCTGACAACATCAGGTCTCTTGATTGGTTTGGCGCATGCACGGAAAAAACAGGAGCTGTCCGTTAAACTATCTCGCGACTAGAAGCCAATACACCCATGTAATCAGTATAGGTTTTGTGTGAAACGAAGTCAAAACTAGAATTTGCCCTCCGACGTTTGTCTTGAATCTGTAGTTTGTGTGCCGACTCCAGCGAGAAAGGCGAAGTCCGGGTGTAGTGCACTACCCTTGACTGAACTTTTCTTATACCGCTCAATTTAGGAATCTGGAAGTCTATAAACTTCTTCTTGCTTTGTCTTTGTCAAATGTTTGTTCTAGTCGATTTCCTGGAACTAAATATTTTTCGAACAAAACAAGCATTTCTTAGCAGCGTTGTTCTTGTGGGCGAACTTGCCCCATTAAGGGGGCGAACTTGCCCCATTAAGGGGGCGAACTTGCCCCATTAAGGGGGCGAACTTGCCCCATTATGGGGGCGAACTTGCCCCATTAGGAGGACGAACGTGCCCCGCCTCGTTCGCCACTTTTACCTTCGTGTCTTTGGTGTTACATTTTGTTGTTAGTAAACAATCCACAACTGTAAAATAAAGTCCGTGTTTTAGCCGAGATATGTATTTATTATATCAGACGTAGCATGGCTTCCTATCGAGGAAATAATGGCCTACAGGTCAATTTGAGTGAAAACTGGCCGGACTAGCCCTGGTCTCCCCTACAGATCGGTCACTGAGGATTGCAGAACTCGTGTCGAGCCACGATGGCTTCAGAAGCCGTGTCTAACCGTCTAACTGTCTAACCGTCTAACCGTCTAGCCGTCTAATCTCTAACCGTCCAACCGTCTAGCCGTCTAACCGTCCGTGAGTTTCTGAGGCTACCGTTCACAAGATAATGGCACCGCACCAGAAGTAGCTGCCTCTTTGACCTTCTTACATCAAATCAAGAAAAAGGCATGCTCCCTACCCCCACCCACCCGCCACCGCCATCCTCCCGCCACCCCCTCCAGTACCGTTCGCGCCAGTCTGGTGACCGCGTTGTTCATAAGGGTACGCCCCCCCTCCGCCTCCCGGGTACCCGCCCCCCCCCACCCCCATCCTGTCCATTGCCCAAGTCTGGTGACCGCTTTGTTCATAATGGTGCCCCCCCCCCCGGGTAACCCCCCACCCTCACCCTTCAGTACGCTTCACTCCAGATCCCTGGCCCCAGACAGCTCACGGCGTTGCTCCTGATGGGAACCACCCCACGGGTCACCCCCCCCCCCCCAGCCCGGGCCACCCACCAGTCGTCAGACGGTCCTGAATGTACTTCTCGACCCTTTCTGGTAGTTAACCTGGATGTGAGCTTGCGTGCGGGGGAGGGAGGTGGTGTGGGTTACATGGGATGGAACGGCCAGGTGGTCCCAATATTTCTACTCCCCCCCCCCCCCCCCCGACCAGGTTTAGACCGGGAAGGTGACCTAGCTCATTCAGTAGGACGAGCCTTATTATCACGTGTCTATAAATATCGCAGTTGTACTGGTTTACACTATGTTTTACATACAAAGCTGTTTAACCATTGCGGTGCACCGATCTTACACCAGTCAAGAGAGTTATGGGACGGACACCTGCCGTCTCTATTTGACCCATACGCGACTTCCCAATTATACGCCATCTTGCAAAAATCGAGACTGGCGTAAAGAGTTATGGGAAATGTTTTGGTGTTATCTTGACTTTTTCGATGGAGATAAATACCATATTTCCACGTTGTTGGCAAGGCATGTATAAAATTAATGAGCATATCTAACTTACATTCAGATTACGTAACCTTTCCCTTACATAATTACACACTATTTCATGTTTAAATGACTACAAAACACGTTGTCAGGCGATGACGCCGTCTTGACATCTCGCAAAGACCAAAATAATACCCAGAATGCATTGCACATGCAGTGGCGCCTCACGGCGGCAAAATTGGAACTACGATTAGCGAAGTGATCTATGGAGTGTCAAAGATTTGCCGTTTATAGTATACAAATGGGTGAGAACGCAAACAGGTCACAGATCTTGTCACGTCTGCCCCATTATTACTATAATGATGACAGTATAGTCAAATGACATTGTAACCATTTAATTGGGTGTAAATATGCATCATGTTTTGCTATTATTACTTTGTTATCGCTATTACTGTGTTATTTACGTATTTGTCTGTAACATACGTTGCTTCACCTCTTCAGCGAGTGGAGGATAAAATTAACATCCATGGTTTCAAACTCTCTTTCTAAAGGTCTTAGATAGCACAGTTACGATTCGTTTAATAGATATGTGTCCTGAGCAAGAAAGCCACGCTAGATCTAATGATTCACTCTCAAATGTCAGAGCTCTCTGAAAAGTGGTGTTCCATTATAACGGCTGTTATAGGAGCCAGGTGAGCACTTCTATCACCATGGGAAAGAACTACGAAACGTTAGAGATAAGATAACGGGGATGAAGTAAAGTTTGGTGTCGAAATTGAAAGTATTGAAATTGATCATTATGTGATGACTGTGTGGGTTATGCAATCGTGAAGTCGAAGATGTATCCGACCTTTTACGAGTTCGTAACCAACACGATGATGAAAGGGATATATACTACTCACAATTTGCTAAGGATCAGCCATATGCAGAGATATCTGAGTGTATAACAGGTGACTGTGTAATTCTACTATAAAACAGACAAACCTTCCCCAATCTGTGTTCGATCTGTTACTCGTGTGCCACCATGCATGGTAAAGGCAAACGTCTTTGTATTATAGTAGAATTACACAGTCACCTGTTATACACTCAGATATCTCTGCATAGAGGTGATCCGTCGCTAATTGGGAGTAGTATAAATTCAACACCAGCAAAGTACGTCTGATATGCCAGAAGATTATATTTTTTAAGAAAAGTCCATATAACTCACAACCTCTGAGGCTTTGTCAAGGGTCCCTTAGTTAAAAACGAAGCCTCATTTCGCTAAGTTTACATTTAAAGTTTGTAACCAGATGTACTTGTATATCAAGCGAAACATGCTAATAATGTTTTAAGAAACGTATTACAATGACTAGAAAGTCGCTCCAGCTGGGTGGACTCTGTCACCCTGCGGTTATAGTTATTATATAGCTATGTGTTTTATAAAAAAGGGTCACTTAAAAAATAAATTATTTTACTACTAATCTTAGACGCCCCCCCCCCTCCCCCCCGCCCGCCTCCTCATCCCACCAGGCGATGGTCGCCCTACCAGATGTTGTTGTCAGAGACGAAAAAAAAATGCTACATCGTTAGCAACTCGTCCACCAGATGGCAGTACATTACAACGTCTGCACCGTTGGTTGGTTGGTTGGTTGGGAGTTAAAGCCCGTTTTTATTCGAAGCAAACGTTATCCTTATCTCGCTCAACCTTCGATAATGAAGTCCCTCACCATATCAAACACGGTGGGTGGTCTCACAGAGGTCCCTCGCCATATCACACACGGTGGGTGGTCTCACAGAGGTCCCTCACCATATCACACACGATGGGTGGTCTGACAGAGGTCCCTCACCATATCACACACGATGGCTGGTCTGACAGAGGTCCCTCGCCATATCACACACGATGGGTGGTCTGACAGAGGTCCCTCACCATATCACACACGATCGGTGGTCTGACAGAGGTCCCTCACCATATCACACACAATGGGTGGTCTCACAGAGGTCCCTTGCCATATCACACACGGTGGGTGGTCTCACAGAGGTCCCTCACCATATCACACACGATGGGTGGTCTGACAGAGGTCCCTCACCATATCACACACGATGGCTGGTCTGACAGAGGTCCCTCGCCATATCACACACGATGGGTGGTCTGACAGAGCTCCCTCGCCATATCACACACAATGGGTGGTCTCACAGAGGTCCCTTGCCATATCACACACGGTGGGTGGTCTCACAGAGGTCCCTCACCATATCACACACGATGGGTGGTCTGACAGAGGTCCCTCACCATATCACACACGATGGCTGGTCTGACAGAGGTCCCTCGCCATATCACACACGATGGCTGGTCTGACAGAGCTCCCTCGCCATATCACACACGATGGGTGGTCTCACAGAGGTCCCTCGCCATATCACACACGGTGGGTGGTCTCACAGAGGTCCCTCACCATATCACACACGATGGGTGGTCTGACAGAGGTCCCTCACCATATCACACACGATGGCTGGTCTGACAGAGGTCCCTCGCCATATCACACACGATGGGTGGTCTGACAGAGGTCCCTCACCATATCACACACGATCGGTGGTCTGACAGAGGTCCCTCACCATATCACACACAATGGGTGGTCTCACAGAGGTCCCTTGCCATATCACACACGGTGGGTGGTCTCACAGAGGTCCCTCACCATATCACACACGATGGGTGGTCTGACAGAGGTCCCTCACCATATCACACACGATGGCTGGTCTGACAGAGGTCCCTCGCCATATCACACACGATGGGTGGTCTGACAGAGCTCCCTCGCCATATCACACACAATGGGTGGTCTCACAGAGGTCCCTTGCCATATCACACACGGTGGGTGGTCTCACAGAGGTCCCTCACCATATCACACACGATGGGTGGTCTGACAGAGGTCCCTCACCATATCACACACGATGGCTGGTCTGACAGAGGTCCCTCGCCATATCACACACGATGGCTGGTCTGACAGAGCTCCCTCGCCATATCACACACGATGGGTGGTCTGACAGAGGTCCCTCACCATATCACACACGATGGCAGTTCTGACAGATGTCCCTCGCCATATCACACACGATGGCTGGTCTGACAGAGGTCCCTCGCCATATCACACACGATGGGTGATCTGACAGAGGTCCCTCGCCATATCACACACGATGGGTGGTCTGACAGAGGTCCCTCGCCATATCACACACGATGGCAGGTCTGACAGAGGTCCCTCGCCATATCACACACGATGGCAGGTCTGACAAAGGTCCCGCGCCATATCACACACGATGCCAGGTCTGACAGAGGTCCCTCGCCATATCACACACGATGGGTGGTCTGACAGAGGTCCCTCGCCATATCACACACGATATGTGGTCGGACAGAGGTCCCTCAGCCTTGCACACACGATGGGTGGTGTGACAGAGGTCCCTCGCCATATCACACACGATATGTGGTCGGACAGAGGTCCCTCGCCATATCACACACGATGGGTAATCTGACAGAGGTCCCTCACCATATCACACACGATGGGTGGTCTGACAGAGGTCCCTCACCATATCACACACGATGGGTGGTCTGACAGTTGTCCCTCACCATATCACACACGATGGGTGGTCTGACAGAGGTCCCTCGCCATATCACACACGATGGCTGGTCTGACAGAGGTCCCTCGCCATATCACACACGATCGGTGGTCTGACTGAAGTCCCTCGCCACACACGGTGGGTGGTCTGACAGAGGCCCCTAATATTATTAGCCAGAGGCCTCAAGGCAGGATGAAAATGAAGGTCTCCATTAGTTTCTATATTTTTCTGGTAGTTGCTTTAGTAGCGTTATGGTATCTTGCAGTTTACTCTTGTTTGCATACAGGGATGCCCTTGATGCTAATTCTTGCGTAGAAAACATTATAGAATTCTCCCATAGACGCAGTTTTTCATCATTGACAGACACCAACCGTTCTTTATATAATAAATATGCTAATAATGTTACTATCAGATTTTCAGTTTTATTCTCGCGGCCCACATATATATCCTGGAGCTGTACTGGAGTAATCAAACGACTCAGGGCAGTCCACACCTTCCTCGCGTGACGACATTGAAATAGGAGGTGTGTTCTGTCTTGGACTCCAGGGCACAAGTAGCAGTTGGATAACGACACTTCTTAAGATCGCTATTACATGGTGGTACATTATGCAGTGTCTTGTAATTAAAATCCAATTTCAAGATCTTACGTTTTGATATTTTCGTCCTGTACGCTCTCGAACAATCAAATTCTACATTTAGCGATAACAAACGTTTTAGTTTTTGCTCAGAAACTGTTTTTTCTATTGTAAGGTCTAAACGCCGGTTATAATAAGGGTTACTTTTCTCTTTGATTTCATATTATCGTTCCCTTACTATGTACGATCATGGGTTTCAGGTACCAATTAAATTAACGTAAGGCTTCAGGACTTCACGCAGGATGACGCATTCCACTCTAAAGTTCCGCTTATCATCTGGGCTATTGTAAATGTAGTCAGTCTAATTTTACAGTGACGAACCGCAGTTGCACAACAAACATATTAAACAACATATTGTTCTTTGCAAATGTTGAACAGCATAAATGCTCTAGACCCGTAGGGTTTCCGTGTTTAAAAAAAAATATGTCCTCACAAACAGTGGTCATGTATCTCCTATTTTTATTCTGGGGGTTGTACTGACCGAGACTTAGAGGGAATAGAGAGACTGGCTTAAAACTTGAACAGGCAGATGGACTAACGTTTTATCTGTAACAAAAAGATGAAATAATATGTTATCTGAGGATGCAGACGCTGTCTTGCTGAAAAGGCCCAGTTGGCATTGCTATGTGCACTTATTATTCTGAATACCCACCCTGCTCTCAGCGACATAAAGAAACATTCCATATCGATCATACCCAAGCCACTTCCGTCAATCGGCGATACTAAAACTTTTAGTCTAATCCTGTCTCTTCGTTTCGTCCCCATATGAAATAAAAAAAAGTATTATTTATACGTTTAACTATGTTAAGGGGTACATCGCAAACGCTTGACAATAGGTTCAGTTTTGAAACGCACATTGTCTTAGTGGCGGTGACTTTGCCAAATAAGGGTAAATTCCGTGCTCTCCGTTTCATTATTTCTTTATCGATTTATCTCAATTTGCTTTCCCACTTTAACATCGTACATTTCTCATGGTCTTGACCTACAAAGATACCCAAACATTTGAGTTGTTCGTTCGTGAACCGTATACCGCTGATTACGGGTTGACTGGTTACCTGTCCTATACATATCCCATTTGTCTTATCAATGTTTAGACGTAAACCAGCAACGTCCCCGAACCTCTCTATACTCGACAAGAGGCGGGGAACCTCTTGCACATCTTGTATGAAGACAATGCAATCATCTGCATACTGACTGAGCGCAACATTTCGGCTTTCGCCTGTATACGTTATGGCTACACCCCTCACTTCCTGTTTTAGTGACAATGACATCATTTCAAGTGACACTATAAACACTATGGCTGACAGTGGACAACCTAGGCGTATACCGCGCGACATATCGAACGTTTCTGATAGATACCCGTTATTCTTTATTCAGGCTTAACTGACCTGCTGTCACTATTTGTAGTTGGTAGATTTATCGATGTATTCATGAAATTACGCGTGTGAGTAATTTTTTGTATTATTTCTCTTACTGTATTATTCGTAATAAATCAATTAAATTGATATAATACATATGGTCACTATCATACATTAAACGTAACCCTGTATAAGACATATCATCACTGTCATACAATAACCCTAACCCTATATAAGACATGGTCACTATCATGCAATAATCTCAACCCTATATAAGACATATGGTCACTATCATACAATAATCTCAACCCTATATAAGACATATGGTCACTATCATACAATAATCTCAACCCTATATAAGACATGGTCACTATCATACAATAATCTCAACCCTACATAAGACATGGTCACTATCATACAATAATCTCAACCCTATATAAGACATATGGTCACTATCATACGATAATCTCAACCCTATATAAGACATGGTCACTATCATACAATAATCTCAACCCTATATAAGACATGGTCACTATCATACAATAATCTCAACCCTACATAAGACATGGTCACTATCATACAATAATCTCAACCCTATATAAGACATATGGTCACTATCATACAATAATCTCAACCCTATATAAGACATATGGTCACTATCATACAATAATCTCAACCCTATATAAGACATATGGTCACTATCATACGATAATCTCAACCCTATATAAGACATGGTCACTATCATACAATAATCTCAACCCTACATAAGACATGGTCACTATCATACAATAATCTCAACCCTATATAAGACATATGGTCACTATCATACAATAATCTCAACCCTATATAAGACATAGGGTCACTATCATACATTAACCCTAACCCTATATAAGACATATGGTCACTATCATACATTAACCCTAACGCTATATAAGACATAGGTGTAGTCACTATCATGCATTCACTATTACCCTACCATGTGTGAGTATCAATGTGCGATCTGTGGGGACCCACCCTACCATTCTTACATCCGAGGTCAACTGTCTGGGGACTCAACCTCTCGATTGGCTAACGTCCAAGGGTCACGTGAACTCAGAGACACATGGTGTTGAGGCGCTGACACGTGATTGTATACCCTATTGAATCGCTAATTTCGGCGCAAGGCATTGTGAGACTTCCTGGAAGAAGATGAGTAGAAAGTCATTACCGGGGTCACGTGGTATGTAAATAATGCTTAATTGGCACATCACGTGTGCTCAACTTGGGGTCACACGGTGGAGATTTTTGGCCAATTAGAAGGCTGCAATAAAGGCCGAGCTTATGATTGGTTGATTTGGGATTCGTGGGTTTATGTCTCGTCCTTCCACGAGACGAATGTCATATCCCACAATACCGGCTCTGAGGCGCTGTCTGGCCTGAGGTCTTGATCCCCTCCTCCCGACCCCCCCGCCACCGCCATCACGCCATCATGCCCCCCCCCCACTCCCCCCGACACCTCCCACTACCACCACGCCACCATTCCACCATGCCAACCCCTTCCCCCCTCCCCCGACACCCCGCCAACCCCCTGACACTCCAGCTAACGTCTGACACCCCGGCCTTCCCAACCAGCGCCACCACCACCCCAGTTAACGTCTGACACCCCGGCCTTCCCAACCAGCGCCACCACCACCCCAGTTAACGTCTGACACCGCCATCCCAACCAGGGGCGTAGCCGGCCATACGCATGTACGCATGTGTACACATTGGGCTGTGCAAGCACGCGCAATCCTGTTGTTCAGGAGTGCGTTTTACTTCATCTGCAGCAGGTGCGTACGCTTGCTTAAGTCCCCGCCTACGTCCCTGCCAACCACCGCTACCTCACCGTCACCCTCCCCCCTTCCCATCCATCCCAGCCGCCCCACTCCCACCTTCACCCTGCAGTGTAGTGTGAATAGGTTATATTAAGTTGGACCAGGCGTAAAGGTAGCCTGTGGCTTCACGTAGCGTTACTGGGAGCCGCCTTGGTTGATTACTAGCGTGCTCGACTGCAACCTGGGTGCCGATTCAGACGATCAGTTTCATTCTTTTAGTTTATTGCCCAAAAGGTTCAAAAGGTCCTAAAGGTTCAAGCGAGCACAAATTGGGAGGGGGGGGCTCCAGGGGTCCGGACCCCACCCCCTTTTTTTGAGGAAGAATGTCGTTTTTCAATGCAAAATGTAGGCCATCTGAGGCGTGTACCCCCCACCCCCCCGGTCACAACTTTCAATGGACAATTACAAATTCTGGGTTCGCCCCTGCCTCTGTCTTTTTTAACACCCTGAAACCAACAACTTTCTTTGAAAAGCATAAAATGTAGAATTAAAAGTGTCGTCTGCACATTGTGAGATTTTTTATTCATTCTTTTGCCGAGACTTAAATTGAAACCTAATTATGGTATTCATAATTTTTACGCAAAGCTGAGTTTTTACATGAGGTTTTGAATCAATTGTTTCGTTCTAGGCTATCAAATGCTTCTTTAAAATCTAGAAATACTTATATTTCCTCAGTTTCGTCTGTTTCCATTACGATGTAGTTAGCCAGACTGGTCTCTACTTATGGTACTGGGTAGAACTGTTTCAACCTATGCGCCAGAACGGCAGCAAAAACGCTGGAATCCCCATTTGAAAAACAACTCGGATCGTAATTTGCGAGTCTCGAGTCTTCTCTTTATTAATTAATGATAACACGGACGTTAGATGAGGTATTGATATTTGTTAACGTATCATTATAACCTCTACCAATACATTTCCCAGAACAGACCAGAACGTCTGGTAGCATGCGACATTAAGGCTGTCCAATCGGGGCGGCGATTTGTTCAGTTTGATACTCATAACACCACTTATGCATGTAATTAGTGCCACGTGCTTTTCGCATGTCTTTATCTCGGCATCACTATTTCTTATACTTTTTTATTTCAAAAACATTTGATAGTTATGCAAAGTAAGACATAGCATCAGCGTACATTATCGAGTTAAATAAACGCGATGTAACGTATATATGAGCTGGCTCCATTACAAATTCGGTTGCGTAATTAAATATTTGTTGCAATATATAGTTTAATGACTGCTTCGCTTCTTCATTGATTATTCTTTTAGACATTACAAGTCATTATATTTGTTATATTTGCTATGTATATTGTATGATACTAGTAATGTCATCAAGGTACAAGTCATCATTTCTACCGGTAATGCTCGTCTAAAGATACATGACCATTTAAAGCGACAGTATCCCATAAGAGCAGATAGGGAATATTTTATTTTCCCCACAATAATCAGTTCAGTTATACGCGCTTGGTGTTTCACCGTTTAAAACGATGTTCATTACATGGAAGCGTAATATGAAGTACTCATAAACTCAATGGCAATATTTATATCTTATTTTTAATTTTGATCTTTATTATTTTTCTTTTGCATATTTGAATGAATTCAACATTTTGTCTCTGGGTAATGCTAACTATCTCGATCTCGAGATCTCGACATTTGAGTTCTTTACGAGATTTAGTTAACATATATCATGTTAAGTAAGAAAATAAATACTTCTGGTAGATGTGTAACGGTTTAAGTGCTCTTGGCAGAGTGTGAGCTTATCGATTGGGATGTATAACTCATCCAAAATGTTTCATGTATCCCTGATAGTAGCAAAGATCGAAGCATGATTGATATTGCCGGAAGTAAATTTCAACTCGTGTACATACATAAAATTGCTGTCAATAGTTTCCAGCGTTTTGAATAAATGAAATGTTGGTTTCGTTTCCCCTCATATATAAATGTATCCTCCAGTTGATTCTTCATGGCCACTACTACTGGATAGTTTACATTGATTCAAAGTTCACATTGATCCCATGGCTCCTTATTTGACACATGCTACGTGTAATCGTCTACAGTGCCACCGCTTCGTCGTTCCTTATAGTAGTATACTTTGGATGAATGCTGATTTTAATTTACGTAATGTCCACGCATCGGATAACTTCATGCTTATTTGAACCGATTTAGGATTCGGTGTCGGTACAGGGCATTGAGCCGCAGTAGATGTACTCTGAACCATTCGTGCGTTTACCAGAAAGTAGTCGATGCGACTCATGCATTCATACATACATCACACAACTGACCATTAGTCATAGGGCTTTAAGGTAAACATCGGCCTTGCGCATGTTACTAGGACAGGCAATAACATTCAATTTAACAATATTTTTGCAAGTATTGACTTCGCCATTTCTTCCAATGGATTCACTCGCTGTGACCACTGTATCTGTCAAGGTTATTGTGCTGCCATTTCTTGATGTAGCTTGTGCTTGTTTTCTAAATATTTAAACAACAGCAGTAGCTTAGACCTGTTATTCAGACCTCTAGCATTTAGTGTTTATATCCTTGTAGTAATTGCTTTGTCACAGACAGACAGACACATACATACATACAGACAGACAACATTCAGACTGCTTTTGCTTGGATGACAATAACAGGTCTTAATGCACACGTGGTTCCTCATACTTCAATACAATGTCAGGTACGGCGATACAGAACGGTTATATAATATCCGGAAGGTATAATTAATTACAAGTGACTATTTCAAGCGCCCATAGCAGTTTACATTTAATATAATCATTGCGTTATTTCCACAGAAGGCCATAGTCCAATTGTGACTTATGCTAATACAAGTCTTCTTCTTCTTCTTATTATTATTATTATCTGCAGCTCAGCCTCATGACAAGCTCTGCTGCGAAGGCTCCCCTTAGGGGTTAGTTCTTTCTGCAGTAGGAGACTAACGCCGCTCTGCGTTGTTCACAGGTAGAGGCGCCAGCAGGCGCTAGTGCCAGATTCAGAGGCTTGAGCGCCATCCACCCTGCCCGGTCCAATAGCTCTTCTGAGTGCTTCACGTACGTGGTCAGTGTCCACCTTTGGCCCTCTGGTCGCTTTTGGCTCTATGACTGGTCGCTATTGGCTCTATGACTCTAGTCGCTTTTGGCTTTATGACTGATCGCTATTGGCTCTATGACTGGTCGCTATTGGCCCTCTGACTGGTCGCTTTGGCTTTATGACTGATCGCTATTGGCTCTATGACTGGTCGTTATTGGCTCTCTGACTCTTGTCGCTATAGACTCTGACTCTGGTCGCTATTGGCCCTATGACTGGTCGCTATTGGGTCTCTGACTGGTCGCTATTGGGTCTCTGACTTGTCGCTATTGGCCCTATGACTGGTCGCTATTGGCTAAGTGGCTTGATCAAGGACTTTCGTTTCTTAATAAGATACACCTGAATATCTTCGCTCTCTGGATGCAGTGTTTGCTTTACGGCATCATTCGTTATATCTGTATGCAAGCGTTCCTGCTCTTCTCTTTCTTCTTGATCAGATAAACATATGTTGTAGTGATTGATCGTCATTATAATGTGCCGGTATGTACCGTATCCTATTGGCACGGATGGTACACAGTGAGTGACCACTCAGCAGCGGGCGTTCGCTTGACAAAAGTTATAGTTCCTAGGTTTCAAGAGGTTGTGCTGAGTTGCGGTGTAACGTGTAGCATTAAAGTAAAGAAATTTAGTTGTTTTGGTTCCTCCTCATTGCGATTCAAAATATGTGTAAACTAATAGTTTTAAGTTATCGATGATGTTCACCGGGTGGAGTGGATATAGCTCTGTCGTGAATTGTTATATGACCCTCGCTGATCTCCATTTCTCGACATGTATAACGTGTATAACAATCAAATCCATCTGATCTTTACTATGAAGACAGCAGTAGTCCTGACCTTAGCCGCATAAGGAGCCGGAACCCTATGCTCAAAGGCAACCATGTCACCTTTTGTGCAAATTCTTAAATCTTTGACAAATTCAAGTAACTAAATTCTTGCAACATACTAATACAACTCACTGGTAGCCTTTAAGGATAACCATCTAATTGATTAAATATCTGTCAATGGCCTTGCAGTTTCAGGTTGTGTAAATTGGTGTAGTTTGCCACCGCCCCCCCCCCCTCCACCCGAATAGTATAATGACTCAGGTAAGCAGCTGCCACTAAAATAAACCCGGGCAAAGCAACAGATATCACAGACATACTATTGATATCACAGAAACATTATTTATATCACAGACACAGTATCTATGTCAGACACAGTATTTATGTCACAGACACAGTACTTATGTCACAGACAAAGTATTTGTGTCACAGACCCATTATTTACATCACAGACACTATATTTATACCACATACACATTATTTATATCACATCCACATTATTTATACAACATACACATTATTTATATCACATACACATATTTATATCACATACACATGATTTATATCAGATACACATTATTTATAACAGACATATTTTTTATGTCCCAGATCAGCAAATTATTTATAACAGACATATTATTTATGTCAAAAACACATGGTTGATATCTGAAACACATTATTTATGCAGCTTCCATTTTGGGGATTGTAGGGTAACTTTAGGAAAATCTAGTTCACTCAGACATAATTGCCCTCCCCCCTCCCCCCCCCCTCCAACCGACACCACCAGAGTTTCATAGTGCCCCCCCCCAACCTCTCCTTGCAACACGCACAGCAAACGGGTTTGCATACTAGGTGGAAGTGAAAGAAAATGATAGCAGGGGGGCAGACGCATCTCACCTGTGCGACCGGGGGGGGGGGTATAAAAACTTGCCACTGGTGACGTTTTAACGGTGCAGCCATTCATCTTTTGAAGACAGCCAAATGCTCCCCCCCCCCCTCACTTCCGACGACCTTGGCGTGCATTAAAATATCTTTGAATGAGAAGCAGGGTAGCGAAAGTGCCGGATGTCGCAGTGAATACACCATAGCTACATACAGAATGCTCACGTACCCTGGGGCCAACTGCAATGATCCAGATTCACTGCACTTAACCACGTCTTCGCGACTCGTGAACCACCAGTTCGAATAACCAATATCGAGATTCTAATACATTCCAGGATGTCATGTTTCAAACCCTGTTAGCGGAGAGCCAGAGCGCCATCTGGCGACACAACTAGGCACTACGCGCGCGTTATGATACAGAACACTGGGTTGTCAAGATCAAAGATAACAGGCCCTATGGAGGGTGTGTTGTAATACGTGTGATGTCGGGGGAGGAGGGGTGCCCTATCTGTGATTGGTTGTAGGTTGCATATTCAGGACGCTTTAAACAATTCTGGTCATATCGCGTCAATTTGAGAAGGAAGGGAGAGTGGAGCCATATCCCCGGGGGTAACCCCCTACTCTTTGCGAAGAAGGACATGTGATCTTCAGTCTGCCACTACAGAATCATCGATCCACGTGCCGTTAGGCTTTCAAGTGGCCAGAGCGCTCACTGCGAGGGCTTTAACCTACTGAGCTATCGTGGCGGCCCTGCACTGTCCGCAAGGATCCTTGAACTGTGACATTAAATCAATTGCATCCAGCATCAGTCCTCAATATGCATTGTCAATCTTCCCCATTATCAAAATTAAATTTGTATATACACATTATGCCGCTAAAATAAGTCTATTTGCAATCAACATGGCCATGAACATGGATTTAATCAACTGTTTTTCGACATAAACTTTGTTTTTTTAGCAACTAAAGAGTATCTTTCTAAATCAGTTTTGCTTAGGTACTCATAATTGTGATTTTCTCCGTAAATTAGTATAAGTATTGTTCGTCAATATAATATCCAGCAGATGCATTTATAAAAAGTCCTCAACTATCCCATTAAAGTGTTCTTTGTTCCAGTAAACCCCAGTGCGCCTCTAACGACTCTAAGATAAGTTCATGGAGTTACCTTTTGACATAATTTTACAATGGACCGTTACAGGGTAAATTTTGGCATGCGCGGGAACTCTGTGCTGCATAGCATGTAAAAGGCGAGTGCTGACTTATAATTTGCATAATTTTCAACAGTTATCAAAACAAAAACCCATTTTGTACCGTTAAATATCTTATAACGTTGACTCTCAAATAATACAATTTTAAGAACGAGATACAGGCATAAAAGCCGAGAAAACAGCTGATATAAACAGGTGAATGTAAAGACTGGCACATTTTTTACGCTGTGCGTGGCAAGAAAGTGGCCAGCATATTTGCTGATGTTCTTCAGTGCGGAAATAATGATCGTTCTATGGTCTATTTTGTCAAGATATATTAAAAATGTCATTCAGGAATATATATTATGCAGAATACCTACAGTGGCGGATCAAGGGGGGGGGTGGGGGTGGGCGCCCCCCCCCTTTCAAGAACGGGGTGGGCGCCCCCCACCCCCTTTCAAGAACGAGCCAAGCACTGTTAAAGTCGGATTTTTAAGGAAAATTTAGTTTCTTATAGAAAATGTTCTCACACGGGGTCTGGCGCCCCCGCCCCCCACCCCTCCTCTTTCACAAATCCCTGGATCCGCCACTGACGTAACTTGGTACCGATGTGTGCCGATTATCGCTTGTTAGAAAGCGACGATATGGATCGGTATACAATCCTTTTCAATGCGAATCTGAGTGCTCTAGATTGGCATTGGCCTTGTTGCGTAGTGTGGAACGGGGAGCCGAACAGATAGGACTGTTAAACTGTTCTTAATTTAGTAAAATATAAGCTGTGATTCCATTATATAATATAATACTTCCAGCAAAGTTTATAGTGCCATCTTGGGTGTTTGTTCTGTGAATAACAATGTCATAGAACTAACCTACCCCTGACAAAAGAAACGTTGAAGCCGGGCACCTGAACCAACTCGATACGCATGCATGGTAAACGCCTGCGGGAATAGTTTTTTCAATCCGAAACACACAGTGTCTATACCTGGGATACCTTTATATAAAACTACATATGCTGAGAAATTCTTTATACATATAAGTGGCTTGGGGGTGAATATGCTACAACTTGCAGCCATAGTCGTGACCCAATATCTTCTTCATGGGCACATAATCGGCCTGAAACACGTCAGATGAACATGAGGCACATGTCCCCGATTTTTTCAAGCAGAGGGGGTGGGGGTCACTTTGGGTAGGTAGTTAAACAAGGGTGATCTACCAAAATGGGGGGGTGGGGGGGGGCGTGATGGTCCGCACCTACGATGGTGTACAGTTTGCATTGAAAATGGCGGCCGTCGCCCCCCCCCCCCTTCCTGGGTTCGTCTTTTTTCCACATTTATTTAGTTATTAATGGAAACTTAAAACATTGAACAATTGCAAAGGCCATCCTTATATGTAATGATATCTGATTTCTACAACGAGCAACAGTCTGCTTTGCCATTTGTCAATAAATAAGTTTAAAACGCATCCCAGCCCCATCCAAAGCCATCTGCAGACTTTACACTCGAATAGCCCGTGAGATAATGAGTGTCTTTCATTACACAAGATAAGGCTACATATATAGTTGTAGGTATGTAAATTATATTGCATATGTATTATGCTTACCCTCAATATTTGAATATACGAATAGCAGTGGAGTCATAGGCCATCACTGTCAGACCCAAGTTGCCATCCTTATCCTTGCTTTTATAGCTTGCATCATTGCATTGTCTCTGATCCTCAAGTATTGTGTATTTTTTCTCATCGTCTACACAGGCAGCTCGTAGCGTGTCTTTCTTCTTCCATCGAGGTTCTAGATATTGAAGGTTTATCAAGTTCTGTGGCTTTACAAGTGTCTAAAGTGTCCATCTCGCTCTCACCTTTCTGTTTGCATGGCTTATAAACAGGGGCGGATTTAGGGGGGGGGGGGGTAGGGGTTGCACCCCCCATAGGAACTTGAACATACACTGTAAAAGTCGGGTTCTCCGAGTGGGCACTCCCCCCCAGGTCGCCACTTTTCACAGAGCACCCCCGCCCCCCCCTTTGCAAATTCCTAGATTCGCCCCTGATATAGGTTGCAAAAAATGATCCGTGCTACTTTGCACAATGTCCCTCTGAGTCTTGATCATTGCACAGTGTCCGTCATTTGGACAAATCAACCTTGATGGGCATATCGGAAATGCGCCCTTTTGAGGGTAAGTGTGATTTTGAAAACACAAAAACGAAGGCAAAAGTGCTCTTTTGTTACGGAGTTATCCATGATATGTGGAACTACATCAATGATATGTGGAACTACATCAATGATATGTGGAACTACATCAATGATATGTGGAACTACATCAATGATATGTGGAACTACATCAATGATATGTGGAACTACATCAATGATATGTGGAACTACATCAATCATATGTGGAACTACATTAATGATATGTGGAACTACATCAATGATATGTGGACCTACATCAATGATATGTGGAACTACATTAATGATATGTGGAACTACATCAATGATATGTGGAACTACATCAATGATATGTGGAACTACATCAATGATATGTGGAACTACATCAATGATATGTGGAACTACATCAATGATATGTGGAACTACATCAATGATATGTGGAACTACATCAATGATATGTGGAACTACAGCAATGATATGTGGAACTACATCAATGATATGTGGAACTACAGCAATGATATGTGGAACTACATCAATGATATGTGGAACTACATTAATAACATGTGGAACCAAATTATTGATACACGAAAATCGCTTCACCTATATCATTTATTTATTATTTTCTATTTATTTGTATACATCATCGGAATTGAACAGGTGAAGCCAAATCAATTCAACATCTCAGTGAGTCAAATCACCTTATCATGACATCAATTCAACATATTTAGTTTAGTTTATTTCGTACTATAGGCTGGCCTCCAGCCAAGGTACATAAACAAGACACAAACAAGAGAACAAAACATATGCGCAAGTAGTAATACTATGTACCAATGTTTGCACATACCGGTATGTGCAATTATCTATAGATATGTTAAACCGATGGAATAAATTCAAATATTGCCGTATCTGTGCAATTATTGATCCGTCTTCACCCTTCTCGTGGTGGTAACATAGTGCCGATCTCGCCCTAAGATTGCCAACGAGTGCCATTCATTCCCATTTGCAAACTTAGGGTAAAGTAGGCACCGGTTCGGGTTTAAATGAGCATCCGTCGATGAGAGTGCCGATGACGTCATGTACCACGTGGTCTGGCAGTACATTGGCTCTGCCTGTACTTTAACAGATAACGCCGTGAAGTCCGCCCCCTCCGTTCGCCCCGCCCACTGCAGTCACAGAGGCTGGGGGCGGAGTGCAAGGTCACGCCCTTGGTGGGGTCATGACCCCGGTGGCCGACCCCAAAGTTCATGCAGTGATTTTTTACTGGTCCACTCGGTATCAAGTGCCGCGCAAAGGATTCTGGGTGTCTATTAAGGCTGTCGCTGGAGAGTGACGTCAGCCGACAGTCTAGACTTGGGCCAAGTAATGGAGAGACGCCGAGGTGGCGGTGTGATTGGTTAAACGCAGGGTCGGCCTTTCACCGGTCAGTGTCCGCAGGAGTAAATAGGAGGTGGTGAGGGAGGGGTGGGGCTTACACCCAGTAACCCTTAAAACATACCCATTAGATGACCTTAGTGTCAGTAAAACTATATAACTTTGACCGCCAATACTTGGGGCTCGGCGATTCAGAGGGGGTATCTCCCCCAGAGAGGGCGTTGGGGGGGGGGGGGGGGGGGCACGCACGGGGGAGGGGCACGCACAATGTACAAGGCTCAAACCATGACACGGGTTTAATCTGTGGGAGGAAAGCCCCGAAATCTGGTAGGCGTGAGGCGGGATTTGTAAGCAATATTCTCTCATGCGTTACCGACCGGGCAGAAGGGAGTGCGCATGCGCTGACTAACAAAAACAAACAGATCGATTGATTCTTGCTGACATGCGTCTATACCCCGACAATATCAGTGACCCCATGACAACTAAACCTCTAAAATACGGCAGTGATACCCCGAAAACTATAACTTGACGCCATGGCAGTGATACCCTGACCCTGACAACTATACCCAGACAGCATGACAGTGATACCCTAACAACTATAGCCCAATAATATGGCAGTGATACCCTGATAAATATACCCCCACCGTTTTACAGTACTACCTTGACAACTGTGCCCTCGCAGCATGACATTGACAACTATACCCCGACAGCATGACAGTGCTCCCCTGACAACTAAACTCCCACCGTTTTACAGTGCTACCTTGACAACTATACCCTCACAGTTTGACATTGCTGCCCTAACAACTAGACCCCCACCGTTTGACAGTGCTACTTTGACAACTATACCCTCACAGCATGACAGTGCTGCCCTGACAACTATACCCCCACCGTTTGACTGTGCTACCTTGACAACTAGACCACCACAGCATGACAGTGCTCCCCTGAGCAGCACCATAAAGCCAAGTATAACGCCAGAGTTTACTTAGTTGTACTCCAAAAGTGTCCATAATACTATTTCTTCTTACTATCCAGCAAATGTTTTGTGTATGAAACTTTGGTGCCTTGGCGTCTTTGATAATCAATGGCGTTCCATTTTATATAACGCTATCCCCTTCCTAACACATTTACAAATATAGGAGCGCATCGGAAATTGCTAAAAGTTCAACGAACTTCATGTCTTTATTGCGAGCACAATGTACAGATGTGCTCAGCCCGGTTTGAAACAATGAATTGAAGGTAGCTACAGAAAGTCACATTTCGGCGGTGTAGGCCTTCATATGTTCATCCGCGTACTAAAAACAAATCGTGAAACGTTTAGAAAAAAAAACATTTAGCATATCTTCCGCAGAAGAATCAATAGGCAGAAGAAGTGCATACATAATAGGTGAATGTTGCCTATTCACGAGAGAATGTCTTTCAATAACAGGGTTATTTTGTTCCAAGGAATTACTAATACGCATTTAATATAATAGTACGGAAACTGAGGTCCGGTGTATGTATGTCTGGGAGCATTGCCCATGGGCGCTGTTTGGATAATACTCTAGGGTGTCATAAGATTGACATATTACTTTGATGGAGCATATCTGTTGTCGAGGGGGGTATTGGATTCATGGCTGAGTGATTTACGTGTGTCACATACACATTGTGTCACAGACACATTATGTCACAAACACATTATTGATGTCGCAGACACATCATTTGTATCACAGACACATTATTTGTGTCACATCATTTGTGCTACATCATTTGTGTCACATCATTTGTGTCACATCATTTGTGTCACATCATTTGTGTCATATCATTTGTGTCACATCATTTGTGTCACATCATTTGTGTCACATCATTTGTGTCACATCATTTGTGTCACAGACACAGTATTTGTGTAACAGACACATTATTTATGTAACAGACACATTATTTATGTAACAAACACATTGTTTATGTCGCAGGCACATTATTTGTGTCGCAGGCACATTATTTGTGTCACAGACACGTTATTGATGCAGCTTCCATTTGTTGTTTTGTGGGGTGTCTTCATTAAAATGTCAGTTCACTCAGACATTACTACCCCCTCCCTCCCAACCGACACCACCAGATTTGTATGAGCCCCTCTTCCCCGCCCGCAACACACACACCTTACAGGCTTGGCAAACGTAGGCAAGTACATGAAAGTACGCAACAACATTAAAGTACGGGGTTGTGACCGGGCTCTGAATACTTGCCACCGGTGACGTATTGATGGAGCATCCGTTCATCCAGACAGCCAAATGTCTCTCCCCTACCTCGCCCCATAAACCTCCCTCCCCCCGCCACCGCTTCCGATGAAACTGGGCGTGTATTAAAATAGCTTTAAATGTACATAAAAACCCGAATGTGACTGGGTGGAGCCCAAAAAGGGTAAAATTATCAATAAAATATTGTCGAATTTATATGATAAGGGGTCTGGAAGGGGTAAGTGGCGACACGCGACACAGGCATATTTGAAAGATCGACATTCGACATTAACCCCCGAATTCTGATACTGAGGATCTGAAAAAGCGACATCGACACAGATAGTGACATTTTAGGGGGGCAAAACCGACACGGGAACTTAGTGAGAAATCAACATTCGACATTGAACATTTTGACTAGTCGACACTGGACACTGGACCCCGCACAGAGGTGCTCACCTACCCTGGGAGCCAACTTCAATGTTTTAGGTTTCACTGCACATAACGAGTTCTTCACAAATAGTAAGCCACAATTGGAATAACCAATATCGTGATTCCAATACATTCTAGGATTTCATGTTTCAAACCGTGTGAACGGAGAGCCAGGGCGCCATCTGGCGACACAACTCGACACTACGCGCGCGTTATGATACAGAGCACTGGGTTGTCATGGTTCCCATAGTCAGATGTCTATAGACAGCATGGGTGGGGACGGGTGGGTGTTTGTAAGAAACAAAGGAGAATGGGAGCAATTGAAGGTTATTTATGGCGTATTCGATTTACCTGAAACCGACGTGAAACCAAAACCGCTTTTCACACCGGTTTCAATGGTTTGCCGACCGTTAATATATTATACTTTTGTCCAAATATCTCCATTCATTACATTTATGATGTATCTGTTGATAGAACTGAATGTTCCGCGGAACCCAAAACCGTCAAACCAGCGCTCTCGATAGGTTCGATAGGCTATGAGCGAGGAGTGGCACTGACGGCTTGTATTGGTATAAGAAAGACCTACCACCCAGGCGCCAATTAATTAATTGATTGATTTCCACGCAGCAATGAAGATCCGGCCATTCATAGATGTACAACCTTTATATACACAGGAATCCATGAACTGTTACATAACATCAACGGGATGATGTATTCACCGTACGCAAACGGCGGCCCGCAAACTGCAGATACGGTCAACTAAAGATGACAGATGGTAGAGTGTCAGTTGAATATTTCATTCGTCATTTGTTTGAAACTGACTGTGCATCGGCGTGACAAATGTTCTACATCGTCCAACAAAGTAATGCGGCTGCTATTGTGAAAACAAGATTACAACCATTGCTTCGTAGTAACGTCATGTAAAAATTTATGATATTGCCCTTAACTTAAATTGGGGGTTGCCCTAACTCGGGAAGCTGACAAGATTCAGATACGGTCAACACTGCAAAAACGCTAAAATGCACTAAACATTGAGGTAGAACAAATTTCAAGGAACTTATGTCATGCGTCCCATTTTCATAGGGATAATGTCCTGCCATACCATAAGTAATTCATTATAAATATAAGGACAATATTCCGAAACCCCTTTAACTGGCAAAATGGCACTCGAATTTTATAAACTAACAGTCCAGGTCTTAGTGGAGAGCAATAATAGATAGCCCTTCACGAGACGCCGCTCCTTGATACCACTTAGTTTTACATATTTGCACGCAAGCACAACTTGAAAATGAAGCATGTTAAATATCATGAGCCCAAATTTCCAATGTTCTTTTAATTTTTTTACATCGCTTTTTGCATAACATTCACGATTCACCCAGTTTAAAATATGTTGCGAGAAGGGACTTGGGAAATGATGGTGCAAGCAGCCATTTGATTAATCTTCATTGTGAAATTGTTTCTCCATCAAAAATGTCTCAATATTTCGACACGCGAAGTTGCTTTCTCAATTTTTGACGTAATTCACCAACACTTATTGGTTTGGAATGTGTTGTAACCTTAGTTTTTTCATCGCACCGGTCGCGCAACATGGATATGATAAATAACAACAATGCAGGGGTGGCTTGGGGTGAATATGCCACAACTTGCCGCCATAATCGTGACCCAACATAATCTTATTGCATACGTATTCTGCTTGAAACACGTCAGATGAACATCATAGCATCAGGCGTCAATCCCGGATGTTTCATTATATTGGGGGGGGGGAGGGGGGGAGGGGCTAATAGGTAGTGAAACAATAGAGTACTGCAAACTGGTATTCGGGTGGTCCCCACCTAAGATGGCGTATAGTTTGCATTCACGGGGGGACCCTACCCCCCCCCACCCCATCTCCCCCTGGATCCGTCTTTATCTCATATTTATTCAGTTATTAATGGAAACTTAAAACATTGATTAATTGCAAAGGACATCCATATGAGTAATGATTTTTGATTTCAAAAACGAACAACGGTCACAACAGCGAAGAACAACAGTGAGTTAACCTTTGTCAATAACTAAGTTGAAGCCCAGAAATGAAATGTCTGATATTTCCCAATGAGTGTCTAAAGTGTCTAAAGTGTCTACAGCGCCCATCTGGCGTTCTCAGCTTTCTCTTTGCATGGCTAAGTGTCTAAAGTGTCTAAAGTGTCTAAAGGTTACAGAAAATAAGGCAATGCCCCACGGGTATTGCCCCCCCCCCCACCCCCACCCCACCGCCCCGAATCTTGGTCATTGTACACATACTGACATGTGTAACTAAATTAATGATATTGAATTGAATGCTGATATATTAAACTACAGTAATTGAATCTGTTTATCTGTTCTCTTAAATCAGTTACAGTTGTCCGACAAGCTGATGCATCAAAAATGTAGTAATATGAAGCAAATTAACAGCAGCAGAAGCAAGGCTTATTAACTGCAGAGTTCATACAAAATGTTATACATCGTTCACATATCGGCCAGTCTAGATAAAAATCATGGCAAAAAAGAACAAGACGAATAAAAGAACAGAAGAAGGCTTATTGCATGGTAGCCAGTTGCACAACAGTTGCACAACTAAATATCAACATGCAATATTCAGCCATATTCAACAAAGGTACAATATTCAGCTTTCTAAACAGCAGGTCTGTATGAGCATTTTTTTCTACACCAGTATTAATTTTAACAGCTCTTTTTTGCAACTCAGCAAGTGGCCAAAGATATGATTGGCACGCAGTTCCTCATAGTTTATGAGCATAAGGAATGTGTGGATGGATATATGAAGAGTAGAGGGTTTCAGTTTTAAAGTACTTTCTAGCCTTAGTAATTACGCCTAAGCCTCGTGCGATTTTTCCTTTTATATATGCTGTGTTCCTTCCATGTTAGATTACTATCGATATAATGATAATGATATTGATATAATGATATGAATGATATTGATATAATGATAATGATATTGATATAGTGATAATGATATTGATATAATGATAATGATATTGATATAATGATAATGATATTGATATAATGATATGAATGATATGTAGAACCAAATTAATGATACATGAAATTGGTTAACTATAATCATTTATGTATTACTATTTATTTATTTGTAGACATCATCGGTATTGAATTTGTAAGGCAAACTCCATTTAACTTTTTATTAAATCAATATATTATATCATTAGATCAATTCACCATATGCTTATGGGCAAGTAGTAATAAGATGCACATATGTGCAATAATCTATATATATGTTAAACCGATTGAATAAATGTAACTATTTTTGCATGTGTCCAATTATTTAAAGATATGTTTAGTTCAGTGCTTAAAGATAGAAGGATCTGCCATCGAAATAATATCGATATTGTTGGTCTCACACCACGTGAGTAGTTCTCTGAAATAGTGGCATTTGCCCTTTACATTTGGTGGCAAACAATAATCTTGCATTTAGTTATTGCACTCCATCTCGATAACTTGCTCCCCGTCGGCCCAGCCCCCCTCCCCGCCTCCCCCCTCCCCCCTCCCCTCCTTATCGTCCTTCCTCTCTTTCCCTCCTCTCCGCGTCCGCCGTTCCCCCCTCACCGACCCCCCCCCGCCGCCCCTGCACCTCTGGATCCGTCTCGTGGTGGTAACAGAGCGCCGACCTCGCCTTAAGATTGCCAACGAGTGTCGTTCATTCTCCTTCGCAAACTTAGGGTAAAGTAGGCACCTGTTCAGGTCGGCCGACCGCTTAACCATAGAATGGACATTCAAGGCTCAGGCACACAGGTCCACTTGCCCTTACAATACCATGGTCGCTTTGTTGCATGATACTGCACGTTTGAGACTACTTCTTATAAAGTTTCTACATTTCCAAAAGTTCTTTTGGTTTTCGACTATTTTATTGACGTCAAGATGAGCATCTGTCGATGATAGTCATGACGTCATGTACCACGTGGTCTGGCGGTACATTGGCTCTGCCTGTGCGTTAACAGATAACACCGTGAAGCCCGCCCCACCCGCTCGCCCCACTCGCTCGCCCCGCCCACTCCAGTCACGGAGGCTGGGGGCGGAGTACAAGGTCACGCCCTTGGTGGGGTCATGACCCCGGTGGGCGACCGCAAAGTTCATGCAGTCATTTTTTACTGGTCTCGGCACCGCGCAATGGATTCTGGGTGTCTACTGAAGCTGTCGCCGGAGAGTGACGTCAGCCGACAGTCTAGACTTGGGCCAATTACTGAAGAGAACACGAGGCGGCGGGGTGATTGGTTAAACAGTATCTTCTCCGGTCAGTTTCCGCAGGGGTATATTGAAGGTGGGGAGGGAGGGGTGGAGCGTACACCCATTAACCCTTAAAACATAACCATTAGATGACCAACTATCAGTGACAGTAAAACTATATATCGTGGACCACTAATATATTACAAAGCGTACGATGAGGGTAGGTGAGGAGGGGGAGGGGGGGGGGGTTACGCACAATGTACAAGGCTCAAAGCATTAAACAGGGTTTAACTGTGGGAGGAAAGCTAAGAAACTCGAGATGCGGGAGGTTGGGTCATGGACTCATATCACGGGTGAGCTGGTAAGGAAGGGGGTGGTGGGGGGGGGACATCCGGTAACTGTAGGCAATAGGGCTGTACAGTAACTACGGGATCTTATGGAGACCCCACAAGAGAGGGATACATATGCTCTACGTCAATACCTAGCATCAACGGCCTGTACGTGCTGCCTACCTTCCGGTTGTTTGCCTTCACTCGCTTCACACACAAGATCGGCTTAAGCTGTCCTTGGGTGCACAACTAACCAAGTTCTGTGCATATCAGAATTATAACCATCCGAGTAGATTTTTTTTTTTTTTTTTTTTTTTTTTTTTTTTTTTAAAAGGATTTTATTCACCAAAACATATAAAATCAGTTGACAGAGGTTCGAATTAAAACATGATCGTGCTTATAAAACGAAGAATACTTCCAACATCGGTCCAATTTAACAAAATATACACATTTGCTTTTGTCATTAATTCACGCTTGAGAAATGCCTTTGACTTAGTACTCTCTCGGCTAGCACCGTCTTTAGTGTGGAGAAGCCAGTCTTTGTATAAAAGAAATGATAGCACCGATATTACAAAGTTGATCGATTTATTCTGAACGCCGAGAATAATTTCCTTTAAACTAATTTTAACGCTCAGCAGCTCTGATGTCAGTTTCCAAATTTCTTTCGAGAAATAACAATCATGTAACAAATGCATAGTATTTTCTGGGAGTCCACATCGGTCACACAAGTCAGATTCAATTTTTCCCCATTTCACAAGGTTTCTTTTGCAGGGTAAGATTTGATTAATTACTTTAAAGTTAAAGGCAGCTATTTTTCTGTCTGGAATATCCTTAATTTTCCTCTTATATACATCAGCAAAATTAATATCGAGGCGGTTGAAAAGATTTGATAATTTTACTTCTGTGTTCGGTACTTCACTTTTCTTCGCAATAAATATTTCATAATATGCGCGAGTCGAGACGTCGGCGATCGGGGCGGCTAGAGGGGCAGTTGCATATGGACATGAGGCGTATGACGTCTCCGAGTTTATAACGTCTTTATATGGTTTAAGAGCCTGCCGTAGAAGAGATATCTCAGCAAAAATATTCCTCTTGTCTTTCACTCTTTCGTGTATTGAGAGCTCACATAGTTTCCCCATTGAGAAATCCAAATCTCTTATACGTATGATCCCTACTTCTATGAAGGACTTGAAAAGCAGGCAACAGTTTTTCCCGCATATTTTCTTGTACGAAATATAACAATTTCCCCAGAGTATTTCGTCACGCAGGTTTTCAAATACAATAGGTCGCGTTTCTTCTTTGCTTTGGCTATAGGATTCGCATACTTCTTGGTAGAATTTAGGCAGAAGTTTAATTTGTGGTAGGTTTTGCTTATTGATATTTTTAAATTTCAGAAAAAGGAAGTCGTCTCCAAGACTATTTAAGTGCGATCGGGCTAGAAAGTTCCAATTTTCGTCAACGTTGACGATCCTTTTAACCCATGATGCTTTTATGGCTTGAAAGTGGGATCTTATGTCAATCATTGCTATGCCGCCTTGTTCTATTTTACGTATTAATTGCTTTCGTTTCAGTCTATCGCTTTTTCCCCAAATGAAATTATATAGGATTTTGTCGATCTGCGAGATCGTTTGGTCGTTTGGTATAGATGTATGTGTCGCTACGAATGTTACTTTAGGAACAAGAAGTGTTTTGATAATGGTTACCTTTCCAAATATGGTAAGTTCTCGAGTTTGCCAGTTTTCAATCTCATCTTCTATTTGTTTTATCTTTTTTTCCCAGTTTAGTTCATTGCATTTGGCTAGATTTTGTCCAATGTATATTCCAAGGTATCTTGTGGGAGTGCTTACAACTTTTATATCATTAATAGTAATATCTTTGTGCTTGCCTTTGCCTAAGTACATTCCAATTGTTTTGCTTTTGTTTAACAGAGGTCCAGCCCTTTTTGAGAAAGCATCAATTTCTTCTAATACAAATTTTATTTGATTTGCATCTTGCAGTAGCAGTGTGCCATCGTCGGCATATTGAGACAGTTTCACTGTTTTTTCTTTACCATGTTGTTTAATGCGGTAGCCTTTTATTTTTTTATTGCTTTTTATTTTAATAGATAAGATTTCGACTACGATGATAAAAAGTAGAGCTGAGAGGGGGCATCCTTGTTTGACACCTCGGTTTACTTGAAAGCTTTCTGACATATGCCCATTATTTTTTACGTACAGATAAGAATTGTTGTATAAAGTCTGGACCCATTTAATGAATTCATTTCCAAACCTGAACTTTTTGAGTACTTTTTCTATAAACAGCCATTCTACCGAATCGAAAGCTTTCTCAAAATCGAGAAATAATAGCAGACCTTTTTTGTCTTTTGTATCTGCATGTTGTATCAGATCTTGAATGAGTCTGATATTTGTTCCAATGAAGCGCTTTTTAATATATGCTGTTTGGTCCTTGCTGATAATTTTATCTAACACTTTTTGTAAACGATTTGAAAGTATAAACGCTAATATCTTGTAGTCGGTATTCGCTAGGCTGATAGGTCGGTAGTTTGCAATATTTTCTCTTGGTCCCTTTTTATGAATTAATGATAGTAGAGAGCCTCGTTGGGAGTAGTTCAATTCACCTTGTAGATATGATTCATTGTACACATTAACAAGGATTGGCTTGATTAGATTTGAAAACGTCTTATAAAACTCAGAACCGAGGCCGTCATTTCCTGGGCTTTTGTTGCACTTAAGCCCACTGACTGCCTCGATTTCCGAATCCGAGTAGATTTATGCCGACGAGCGGTTAGACAGTTGATAAACCAGAATGTGGTTGTCTCATGAGTCATATGTCATATGACGTAATAATCATCATGACTCGCATGTCTGTGCGTGGTATCTATGGCTACGTAACAACGCTCTGACCAGGCGAGGACAATAGGTGTTTTATAGTTAGCAATGCCTGGACCAAAGCAAACAAAAATAGTTTCACACCCACTCGACTCTTCACGCACAAACCGCGCAGCCGGCCGGTTCCTAACACTCAAACGTTGACTACAATGAGTGCGCGTCACGCAGCTGCGGCAAGACACCAGCGTGATGCGCACTCGTTCTAAGAGCACGTGTTTTTTGTTGGTCCCCAAAATACCTAAACCGGAAATAGAACCCGCGACAACTGTACAGCCCTATGTTCTAAAAGCGTTTGACAACTATACATTCACACCATGACCGTGCTACATTGACAACTTTACACTCTGTCTGTCTGTCACCACGGTCTTTTTCGTGCATTTTGTCATTTTCCGGCGGCGCGTCTCCAACAGCCAATTACTTTGAGATACCCCCCCACCCCCCCGGGCCAGGAGATGATATGGGGCCAAAAGCTCACCGGGTAACGGTGTGGGGCAAATGCTCACCAGTAGATGGTGTGGGGCAAATGCTCACCAGGAGATGGTGTGGGGCAAATGCTCACCAGGGGATGGAGTGGGGGCAAATGCTCACCAGGAGATGGTGTGGGGCAAATGCTCACCAGGGGATGGAGTGGGGGCAAATGCTCACCAGGAGATGGTGTGGGGCAAATGCTCACCAGGGGATGGAGTGGGGGCAAAATGCTCACCAGGGGATGGAGTGGGGGCAAAATGCTCACCAGGGGATGGTGTGGGGCAAATGCTCACCAGGGGATGGAGTGGGGGCAAATGCTCACCAGGAGATGGTGTGGGGAAAATGCTCACCAGGGGATGGAGTGGGGGCAAAATGCTCACCAGGGGATGGAGTGGAGGCAAAATGCTCACCAGGAGATGGTGTGGGGCAAATGCTCACCAGGGGATGGAGTGGGGGCAAATGCTCACCAGGAGATGGTGTAGGGCAAATGCTCACCAGGGGATGGAGTGGGGGCAAAATGCTCACCAGGGGATGGAGTGGGGGCAAAATGCTCACTAGGGGATGGAGTGGGGGCAAAATGCTCACCAGGGGATGGAGTGGGGGCAAAATGCTCACCAGGGGATGGTGTGGGGCAAAATGCTCACCAGGGGATGGAGTGGGGGCAAAATGCTCACCAGGGGATGGAGTGGGGGCAAAATGCTCACCAGGGGATGGAGTGGGGGCAAAATGCTCACCAGGGGATGATGTGGGGCAAAATGCTCATCAGGGGATGGTGGTGGGAAATATGCTTACCAGGGGATGGTGTGGGGCAAAATGCTCACCAGGAGATGGTGTGGGGAAAAATGCTCACCAGGGGATGGTGTGGGGCAACATGCTCACCAGTAGATGGTGTGGGGCAAAATGAGTCTGCTAGATATCTATCATAAATGATCTATAGTGGTAGTAGGTGATCTTAATGCGAGAACCACAAAACTGGAAGATTTTATCAAGGATGACTCAGTAAAACATTTACTACTGGAAGAGTTATACCGATAAAGTTCTTTTAATTTACCACGTAAGTCACAACATTCTGAAGGAACCATTAATTCATTTGGTTGGTTTGCATATATTAAATGGCCGGTCAAGTAGTGACCCACAGGGATTGTTTACGTATATTAGCCCAACAGGCTGTAGCCTAATTGATTATGTTTTATCTGAAGATATGTTTTATGACTGGAATATTGATCTTGAAGTTTTAAGTAATACAGGGTTAGATCACATGCCTGTGCGCCTTTCCATTGGTTGTCCTAGTTCACCAGTTAACAATGATTGTTTTGAATTACCAAGTGTAGGGAAAAGTTGACAACTCTAGATTTTATAAGAAATATTGAAACAACTTAACTTAGGTGCTGCAGTATGCAGCTGAAGGTATGAGATCTCGCTCCGAACCAACTAGGCGTTTGACGCAATGGTGGGACCAGGAATTGACCAGTGTCAAGAGGAGTAGAAACCATGCTTTCAATGTATTCAGGTATAACAATACCCAACAGTCTTGATGAATACTTGACAGTTAAAAGAAAGTTCGAGAGACTAGGCACTATTAAGAAGGACAGTTCGAGATGCAGAAACAGGGATAAACTTAGGTGTGGGAGAAAAACAAGGGATTACGGAACATAAAGGCGGTCTCAAGTATTTCACCTACGATGTGGAAGACACGCTTTAACAATTTACTTGGAGGGACCCATATATAGATACTGATGCACAAGAAAATGTAGACGCGATGCTAGTTAATCACGACTCTTATTGTGAGAAATGCCATGATAATGAGCCAATTATGTACTTATGTAATTTATTTGGGGAATGTACGACAGCGAATTCTTTAACGTACTTAATATAATTGTTGTAACAAGGCATTAGTTCTGCTCATGATTTGTGTGGTTCATTTTCCATGTTTGGACACAGGGAAATTGACTATTGTATTAATTGCACTGTACCACTCATAGTGTGCATTGGGGGAACATCAGTTTAGCCTTAAAATGACAAAACGACCGATCAACTAATAGAGGGAGGGCGGGGATTGGAACGCGTGGAGGGATTAGACATTTTGAAAGTCTTGTTTCCAAAATCCCCACATAAGTGTCAAATCATCCCGCCTAACTTTCCTGAAAACCCTTTTAAAAGCAATATTAGGGATTTATCGCTTCTACTTTAAACTAGATCATCCATACATGTCATTTCTTTTGTAATAGGATTTATCCTGCATTATTAAACACATAGTTGACGCCTTCAGTAGAAATGACATGAGCAGTGTCATTCGGTCCGCCGTTAAAAGGCGGCACGAGAAATATATGCAATCGACTGTCGAATTGCCTTGCGTTTTGAACTTTCTGGTCTAAAAACTCTCCACCCCCCGTGGAGCCTAACATTGAGTTATGCATGTTATTGTCTGTCATGAAATTTACAAGCTCTGACAACATCAGCCAGCTCGCCTCAGCTCAGCTCGGCTCGACTGATTAAACCGTGACACTTAGCGGAGTGAATGTTGTTGAATATTAACAATAACTGTTCAGTTTTTTCGTTCTTTATTTATGATAAATAAAGTCCCCGAGAAGAATTTGGACGTGAAGAAGTGGGGTCTTTACCCAGCGGAACCCTCCCAGCATTGTATTAGGTACCCCCCCCACCCCTCCCCCCCCCCGTTGCCGTGGCGTGCGCGTGGCCGGTGCAAATATAGAGCCATGTCAAACTAGATCATGTAAGTTAGGCACGTGAGTTTTAATATGTTGGCAACACAGCGCCTACTGTCAGTGGAGTGGTAGCATGAACAAAATATTGTGTCTCAAACGTAAGTTTGGTATTATTCAAATTGCCAGGCCTTGCTTACTCGCGTCAATGGTTTGCAGGGCGATCGCGGCCAATTCGTGGAATATATTGACCAAACCGTGACTCCACGGCATTAATAAAGTTTTTAGGCCGGGGGTATGATTTAAGCGAGATTTTTAGATGATTTTATCCAATTGCCCATATTTAATAAACAAAAGTCCTTCTCATCTGCTTCTCACCTTCTCAATCTGCGTTCCTTTTGGCCCGGAGTGCGCCCTCTGGTTATATTACACTCTTTGGCTCAATGCCGTTATGGCGACCAATTTCAATTTCCAGACTATGCTATGAACATCTGAGCCTATACAGCACTCCCATCAGTTTTTATGACGGTAAACATATTAAATATAGTTCTGGCTCTAATGTAGATTTAAATTCACAATACGTTTGTAGCCTGTTCATCTCATGTAAATCTATTGACCATAGTTGTTTCGGCATATTTATTAGCCTTTGCTTTACTTCATTTAGAAAACGATTGGGTTGACCGATATCTTGGGCAATCCAGACATACCCAAAACCAATCTGATATAGTAACGTTTTAACCTGCCCTGTCCAGTTAGTACGGCCTAGTGCCTGATGCCTATAAAGCATGTCGTAACAGGACTTGTCTAATTGGGCATTGTGATCACTCTACATCAGTATTTAATCTTTTTCATGGTACAATGCACAAATATAGGATATCTACTGTGATAGTATGATGAAATATCGTGAATGCTATGTCTTTTGTCTGATGTGAAATAAAAAAAAAAAAAAAAAAAAAAAGGATATCTACCACATTCTCCTAGCAATGCTGTTCCTGGTGTGTGACTCGGAACTGGTAGTATTTATCTGTACCCTCTCAACACATTTATTTATTTTGCGGCCCCAGATTGATATTTATTACGAGGGACAGTTTTCACAACCTGCAATATAAATGCTATGATCTTGTTGGCTGGGACCGACAGCAGCTCCTGACATCTTGACCAAACTATTCCTTTAGAGAAAAGTAAACCAAAATACTTATAATAGGAAGATTCAATTTCTGTGTCTTTAAAATACACATTTTCTGATTGTTTCACCGGCCCACCGTTCCTAAACATTTTACTTATAGGCCTAATGAGATAATAGGGTAATAAGATTTACCACCAAGCCCCATTGATCGCAAAATTATTCGTGAACATCTATTTGTTTTTAAAGATTTATTCGTAGGGTGCTATGGAACAGTTCATACTCCAGGAAGGGGGGGGGGTCATGTTATAAATATTGCTTTAAACGTAAAAATGCATCCTCTCTTGACGTTACATATTTTAATGAAATGCCCGTTGTATGACAATAACCGGACAAAAACATATTTAACGATCAAGGATATCAAGAATGTTTTTTAAGTATTATAACATCTGAAAAAAAACTGTGTTTAGTCTCCTTGGCAATCTCCGTAATATACGGCTCTGGTCGCTATTGGCACAATGGCCTTGGTCACTATTGGCACAATGGCCTTGGTCGCTATTGGCACAATGGCCTTGGTCACTATTGGCACAATGGCTTTGGTCACTATTGGCACAATGGCCTTGGTCGCTATTGGCACAATGGCCTTGGTCACTATTGGCACAATGGCTTTGGTCGCTATTGGCACAATGGCCTTGGTCGCTATTGGCACAATGGCTTTGGTCACTATTGGCACAATGGCTTTGGTCGCTATTGGCACAATGGCTTTGGTCACTATTGACACAATGGCTTTGGTCGCTATTGGCACAATGGCCTTGGTCACTATTGGCACAATGGCTTTGGTCGCTATTGGCACAATGGCCTTGGTCGCTATTGGCACAATGGCCTTGGTCACTATTGGCACAATGGCCTTGGTCGCTATTGGCACAATGGCCTTGGTCACTATTGGCACAATGGCTTTGGTCGCTATTGGCACAATGGCCTTGGTCGCTATTGACTCTCTGAGTGGTAGCTATTGGTTTTCTGGCTCTGATCGCTATTGGTTCTCTGACTTTGGTGGCTATTGGCTCTCTGACTGGTCGCTATTGATTCGCTGATTCAGGTTTTTATTGGCTCTCTGACTTGTGGCTTTTGGCTATCTGACTCTGGTCGCTATTTTTTTCTCTGACTGGTCGTTATTGGTTCTTTGACTCTTGTCACTTTTGGCTCTCTGGATTTGGTCGCTATTAGCGCTGAGACTGTAGCCTCTATAGGGCTGTACAGTTCTCGAAGGTTCTATTTCCGGTTTAGGTCTTTTGGGGACCAACAAAAGACACTTGCTCTTAGAACGAGTGCGCATCACGCTGGTGCCTTGCTACAGCTGCGTGACACGAACTCATTGTAGTCAACGTTTGAGTGTTGGGAACCAGCCGGTTTGTGTGTGAAGAATCGAGTGGGTGTGAAACTATTTTTGGTTTGCTTTGGTCCGGGCATTGCTAACTATGAAATCATAATATAGTTAAGGACAAGACATTTATCTCTTCATAATCCATGTGGTCCGTTCGATGAGACTGTTGGAAGCGTTGTATTTTGAGGCAATTCATCGATGTTTACATTTTTGGACAAACGGAACACCATTTTCCTCGCCTGGTTAGTCCATATAACGAGCGTTGTTACGTAACCATAGATAACGCGCTCAGACATGCGAGTCATGATGATTATTACGTCATGCGACATGGAAAACCTCGGCCAGCACGTTAGATCGCCTGACACTGAGAGTCACTCATGAGACAACCGCATTCTGGATTATCAACAGTCTAACCGCTCATATATTACATAAATCTACTCGGATGGTTATAATTCTGATATGCATCCAAGGACAGCTTTAGCCGATCTTGTGACTCGAGCACGTACAGACCGTTGAGGCTAGGCTTTGACGTAGAGCATAATTAGCCCTGTCTCGTGGGGTCTCGATAAGATCCCTTAGTGACTGTACAGCCTATTGGCTCTCTGATTGGTCGCTACTGGTTCGTTGACTGGTCGCTATTGGCTCTCTGATTGGTCGCTACTGGTTCTCTGGTCGCTATTGGTTCTCTGACTGATCGCTACTGGTTCTCGGACTGGTCGCTACTGGTTCTCTGACTGGTCGCTATGGGATCTCTGATTGGTCGCTACTGGTTCTCTGACTGGTCGCTACTGGTTCGTTGACTGGTCGCTATTGGCTCTCTGATTGGTCGCTACTAGTTCTCTGGTCGCTATTGGTTCTCTGACTGATCGCTACTGGTTCTCTGACTGGTCGCTACTGGTTCTCTGACTGGTCGCTATTGGATCTCTGATTGGTCGCTACTGATTTTCTGACTGGTCGCTACTGGTTCTCTGACTAGTCGCTATTGGCTCTCTGATTGGTCGCTACTGGGTCTCTGACTGGTCGCTACTGGTTCTCTGACTGGTCGCTATTGGCTCTGTGACTGGTCGCTACTGGTTCTCTGACTGGTCGCTACTGGCTCTGTGACTGGTCGATGTTAGCTCACTGACAAAACAATAGTTTCAAGTTCTCGACGATATTCACCCGGTGAAGTGGTTATATCCTTTCTCATATGACTCGTGCTGATATTCGCCATATCTCGACATGTATAACGTGTATAACAATAAAATCCATCTGGCCACCACTATGAAGAAAGATTCCAGTAGCCTTGATCTAGTTGCATGATATGCTTGAACGCTATGTTCACATGTAACCAAGACGCCTTTTCTGGAAATCCTTAAATCTTTGACTAATTCAAAGACTAAAGTGTAACAAAATTATATCACTCATTGCTGCCATTTACGAAACTAACTAATTAATTCAATATCTTTTAATGTCCTTGAAATATCTATCAGTGTCAAGTTATATAAACTTGTGTGACTGTCACATGCACATTATTTATGCCACGTACACATAAATTGTGTCAACGATGTATCGTTTATGCCATAGCCGCATTATTTATGCCACAACCACATTATTTATGTCACAAGCACATTATTTATGACACAACCAAATTTGTATGCCACAGATAAATTATTTATGTCACTCAGACATTACTTATATCACGGACACATTATTTATATCAGTGACTAACTTATGTCACAGACACATTATATATGTCGCAGATATATCATTTATGTCACAGTCATATTATCTTACAAACACATTATTAACATCCCAGACATATCATTTATGTCACAGCCACACTGTGTGTGTCACAGACACCTTATTTATGTCAGTCACATTCTATATGTCACAGACACATTATTGATGTCATAGACACATTATTTCACACACATTATTTATGTCACAGACACATTATTTATTATTACTTGACATTATCTATTAGCTGGTACTTGACACTATTTATGCATCTTCCATTTTGGGATTTGTAGAGTAACTTTATAAAAATGTTCACTCAAACATTACGGCCCCCACACCCCATCCCAAAAAAGCGACACCACCATTATCAATTATTATATACTATTGTGCAATGCCCCCCCCCGCCCTCGCAAAACGAACAGCAGACGTCGGTAAGTGAATTAAAACCATAGCAGGGCTTCAGACGCTATTCAAACTTATGACCGGGAGGACGAGAGCTCTCACAACTTTTCACCGGTGACGCTTAATAGTGCAGCCATTCATTTTGGGGGGACAGCCAAAAGCTCTCCCCCCCTACCCTGCCCCATTTGCCCCCCTGACCTGGGCATGCATTCACACCAAAGCTACACCAACACTTGTAGAATGCTCACCTGCCATGGGGGTCAACTGCAATGTTCCAGGTTTCACTTCAAATAACGATGAACCACCAATTCGAATAACCAATATCGTAATTCCAATATATTCCAGGAGTCCATGTTTCAAAAACTGTTAACGGAGAGCCAGATCGCCATCTGGCGACACAACTAGGCACTACGCGCGCGTTATGATACAGAATACTTGGTTCATGGTTCCCGCAGTCACAGGTCTATAGACAACCCGGCTGGGGAGAGGTGGAGGTTGATAAGAAACAAAGAAGTATGGCAAACATTGTAGGTTACTTAATTTTTATGTCACAGCTAGCCACAGTATAGGATAACACATATACACCCAACTAACAGTCTATTCATCGGGAAACAATGTTTCATATGATACGTGTAACTTATTTATTCAAAATGCGTTTAGATGGTCTGGGATGAATGAATGTGGTTGCCCCCACCCTCCTACATCTGCATTGGAAAGACCCCCCTGCCCCCCCCCCCCCACCCCATGATCAAAGGTAGCATGCCCTATTGAGGGTGTGTTGGAATACGTTTGATGTGGGGGGAGGAGGGGTACGCTATCAGTAATTGGTTGTAGGTTGTAAATTCAGGGCGCTTTAACCACTTTTGGTCATATCGTGTCAATGGGACAAGGAAGGGAAGAGCTGAGCCATATTCCCTGGAGTATCCCTCTACTCTTTGCGAAGAAGGACATGGGATATTTTTCCTGCGACCACACAGACATGACCACAGCGGGGCTCGAACCACCGATCCAAGTGCCTTTAGGCTCTCAGGTGGCCAGAGCACACACGGCGACCGCTCTAACACACTGAGCTATCAGGGCGGTCCTGCACTCTCAGTGAGGAGAGGTACTGATGGTTTGTATTGGTATAAGGGAGATCTATCTACCACCTAGAACTATATATACACAGGAATCCTTGAACTGTTACATAAAATGAACTGCATCCAGTGTATGTCAAATATCAAATATCAAATATGCATTGTCCATTCCATTCCATTATTAATGTCAAATTTGTATATCCATATTCCATTCCATTCCATTATTATTGTTAAATTTGTAATATACATATTTTGCCGCTAAGATAAGTGTAACAACATAATCAACAGGCATAATCAACAGGCATATAACCAACTGCTTTTCGAAATCAACTGTTTCCTTAGTAACAAGAGACTAGTCTCCTTCTAAATATGGTGTGCGCATATATAATTTACGTACTCCTAATTTAAAATTGATTTTTAAGGTAAATTAATATCAATATTGCTCGTTGATAAAGTATGCAAAATCGTATTTATAAATACTGTTCAACTATCCATTGACGCTAAAATTTCCTTTCCTTTAATAAATCCTGATGCTCCCATAACGACGTTAAAATGAGTTACCTTCTGAGATAAGATTACAATTGACCCTGTTTCAACAACTCCCTCTGTTCAAAAGGAATTTTAAAAAACATTCACGATACATGGAGTGAGAGTGTAGGACCTTGCACCTGACATGGTGGTGCAAGCAGTGTTTTGGCTAATGTAATTATTCCCATTATTATAAGGTTTTTTCCCTTTCAAAATGTCTTAGTATTTTGACATTTCCCAAATTTGCTTTGATTCCAATTTTAACTTATATCACGAACACTTGATTTGGTTTGGATTGGAACGTGTTGCAACCTCAGTCGTTTCACCACATCATTTATGCAACATGAATATGAGAAATAGCAATAACTTAGGGGTGGGGTGGGGGTGAATATGTTACAACTTGCCGCTATAACCCTGACCCAATATCATCTTCATGCGCACATAATTGGTCCGAAGCACATCAGATGAACATATGGCGTCAATCCCGGATGTTGTAATATATTGGGAGGAGGGGGGGGTCCATTTGTGAAGGTAGTGAAACAAGGAGGTCCTGCAAAATGTGTAGGGGGGGGGGTCCACATCTAAGATGACGTACAGTTTCCATTAAAAAGGGGGGCCCTTGCCCCCCCCACCTCCTGGGTCAGTTTTTATCTCACATTCATTTAGTTATTAATGTAAATAACAAAATTGAACAATTGCAAAGGACATCCATATGCGTAATGATTTCTGATTTCAGCAACGAACAACAGTCCGTGTTAACTTTTGTCTATAAAAACGCATCCCAGTCCCATCTAAAGCTATTTGCAGGCTTAACACTTGAATAGCATGTAAGATAATGAGTGCATTTCCTTACACAAGATAGGCTACATATATAAGTTTTATGTTTCTTACATTGAATCAAGTACTTATCACCAGATCGCAAGCGATCAAACCGTTTATAATGAAACTGCGCAGGCATGTATTCCGTGGACTTACCACCGCATATAATTAATATCCTGAGTCTGTAAGTATTGTATTATGCTTACCGTCAATATTTCAGTTCACGAACTAAATAGCAGGGGAGACACAGGCCATCACTGGCGGACCCGCAATACATGCTCCACTCTCAGCCAGCCATGTACTTTCACGGTCGCTCACGGATTGCAATACTGTAACAATACAATAAAGTTTGCCCCAAACCGAGCCGCTTCAACGTAATGACCCCTGATATTTCCTAATGAGTGTCTAAAGTGTCTATCTCGCCTTCTCATCTTTCTGTTTGCATGGCATAAAAAGGTTGCAGAAAATGGTACGTGTTACGTTGCTCGATGTCGCTCTGGTTTTGTCCCCACCCCCACGCGCCTTGGTCATTGTACACATAATGACATGTGTAACAAAATTAACGATATATTGAATTGAATAATGACGTGCAACTAAATGAATGATTATTGAATTGAATGCTAATATATTGAACTACATTAATGATACGTAGAACCAAATTAATGATACATTAAATTTGTTTACTATTGTAATAATCATTTATGTATTGCTATTTATTTATTTGTATGCATCATCGGAATTGAAGTTGTGAAGCCTTCATTTAACTTTTTATTAAGTCATTATATTATATCATTAAATCAATTGACAATATGCATATGCGCAAGGAGGAATAATATTTACATATGTGCAATTATCTATAAATATGTTAAACCGATTGAATAAATTCAACTATTTTTGCATGTGCCCAATTATTTAAAGATATATTTAGTTCAGTTATTAAAGATATATTTAGTTCAGTATTTAAAGATATATTTAGTTCAGTATTTAAAGATATATTTAGTTCATTATTTAAAGATACAAGGGTTTGCCATGGAACTAATATCAATATTATTCGCCTCACACCACGTAAATAGTGTTCTAACATAGTGGCATTTGCTCCTAATTACATTTGGTGACAAACAATAATCTTGCATTTAGTTATTGCATTCCATCTCGATATCTTGGAATGTGATATTATTAATATAAACACCCCCATCTCGCCGCCAGCCCTCCCTACCTCCCCGTCGGCCCTGCCACCCGCCCCATACCCAACTCCACCGTCCGCCCTCCGCCTCGATCCCCTCCATATCGCCCTTCACCGTCACCGTCACCCACCCCCCTCCCCTCCCCGTCCGCCGTTCCCCCCTCACCCCCCACCCCCCCACCCTGCCCCTGCACCTCTGGATCCGTCTCGTGGTGGTAACTTAAGATTGCCAACGAGTGTCGATTGTTCTCCTTCGCAAACTTAGGGTAAAGTAGGCACCCTTTCAGGTCGCCCCACCGCTTAATCAGCATTGTAATAAACATGAAATACAATATTACAAACGAGGCTCACGTCCATTCAGATCCACTTCGCCACCCCTGTGTTTCATTGGCAGATGGAACGTTTGGAATGTTACTTAACAGTCTATTAAAGTGATTATAATACAATGGTCATTTTGCTGTATGACCTATAATGCACGTTTGAGACTACTACTTAAGATTATTTCCCGTTCCAAAAGTACCTGGGTTTTCGACTACTTCATTGACTTCAAGATGAGGATCTATGATGCTAGTCGATGAGAGTGCGAATGACGTCATGTACCACGTGGCCTGGCAGTACATTGGCTTTGCCTGTGCGTTAACAGATAACACCGTGAAGCCCTACTACTTCGCTCCCGCTCTACCCGCTCGCCCCGCCCACTCCAGTCACGGAGGCTGGGGGTGGAGTGCAAGGTCACGCCCTTGGTGGGGTCATGACCCCGGTGGCCGACCCCAAGGTTCACGCAGACATTTTTTACTGGTCCAGGGGCGGCGCAAAGGATTCTGGGTGTCTACTAAGGCTGTCGCTGGAGAGTGACGTCAGCCGACAGTATAGACTTGGGCCAATTAATGAAGAGAAGACGAGGCGGCGGCGTGATTGGTTAAAAAACATGTCCACAGCGGCTGTGTGTCTCCGTCAGTGCACATAGGGGTGTATGAGGTTGGGGGAGGGCTGGGGCTGGGGCACACACCCGTTAACCAATAACATCATTGACCACCAATATAATTCCGATTACAAACCTCGTACGATGTGGGGAGGCAAGGAGGATGGGAGGGGTGGGGGGGGGCGGGTACATACAATGTACAAGGCGCAAAGCGTCAAACTGGGTTTAATGTGGGAGGAAAGCCTCGAAACCTGAGATTGAGGGGGTGGGGTCTTGAATCACGGGTGGGGATGGGGGTGCATACGGGTGCATACGTGTAATTGTCAAGCAATGTTCTCAATGCTTCACAAACCGGGTAGAAGGCGAGTGCGCATGCGCTGATTGACGATAAAACAAGGGGATTATTCTGCCATATGACTACTCCCTGACAATATGACAGTGATACCCTGACAACTACACCCTGACAATATGACAGTGATACCGTGACAACTACACCCTGACAATATTACAATGATATCCTGACAACTATACCTCGACAGCATGGCAGCGGTACCCTGATAACTATACCCAGAACATATGGCAGTGATACCCTGACAACTAGAGCCCGACAATATAACAGTGATAGACTGACAGCTATATCCCGGCAACATCTCAACAACTATACCATCACAGTGTCGCAGCACACACCACGTTAAGTTAGTTGTACCCCGAAGTAATAATAGTATTTCTTTCTACTATACAGTAAAGGCGTTTTATGCATGACACGTTGATAATCGTTGATAATCGTTGATAATCTTTGATAATCTTTGATAATCTTTGTTAATCTTTGATAATCTTTGATAATCTTTGTTAATCTTTGATAATCTTTGATAATCAATGGCATTCCATTCTATATAACGCTCTGCTCTTTTATCAGCCTGTTTATCAATGAATTGAAGACAGATACAAAATAGTCACATTTGGGTGGTGCATATGTTCAAGCGCGTAGTAAAACAGTGAAACATTTAGGAAAAAACTATTTAGCACATCATCGGAAAGAGGATCAATGGTACATGGTAAACATGGGATGTTAACTTAGTAATTTGTTCCATGAACCATTAATTAATCAAAGTACGGAAATTGAGGTCCGACATGTTTATATCTGGGAGCATTGCCCATGGGCGCTGTTTGGATATTACCCCATGGTGTGATAAGCGTGACATACGAGTTTGATGTTTTGGTGTACATCTGTTGTCATATGGAGTATTGTATTGTATTCATGGCTGAGTGTTTTGCCAGTTCAAGCCAATGAAAATGAACAGGATCTCAACTGGAAAACCATGGGTTTGTGGGTTTTTCTCTTCCTCCCACTTTAACTTCAGCTAGGACGATAGGACAGTCACTCAGAATACTAATTTCCTATACATAACTCGGGCGAATACAGGAGAATATTAATGTATTGTAGTTTGTAATCGTAACCGCACTGCACAATGCCTTTCAGAAGATGAGTCACTATTCACTGGTCTCTAGCTTATATTTTAGGAAACCCCCCCAAGATTGAGATCGACCAGAACGAATTTGATAATATGTTAAGCATTAGTGCATCTTGCTGGCATAGAGCATCATATGACCATGCACTGAAATATTTTTGACCAACCTGTATTCCCCCTATTGCTATTTTCGAATGTCTAATATCGATCTTTCTTTTGATTTATGGTAATGTTCCACGTTCCTGACTCCAGCAAATGGAGGAATAAAGCACATTCATTCATTCATTCATGCAAAAGTCGCACTATTATTAGTTGAATGTAGGTCCTAGTTTACCTCACATATGTGCTGGACGTTAACGTTCGAAATAAAATGTTTAGCGCTTACAAGCCTTCTTGTGAGCCGGTCGTCTTCTTCACACAATATAAGTATATAGTAGTATATCGTGACCAAGAAACGGCACGCGTAGCTAGGCAACTAGGCGATAAAATGAACACCATTTGTCCGCGCCTTGTCAGTCCATATAAAGAGCGTTGTTATGTAACCATAGATACCGCGCGTAGACATGCGAATCATGATGATTATTACGTCATACGACATTGAAAACCCCGCGCAACACCTTAGATCGCCTGACACAGACAGTCACTCATGAGACAACCACATTCTGGTTTATCAACTGTCTAACCGCTCATATATTACATACCTACATATCTACTCAGATGGTTATAATTCTGATATGCACAGAACTTCAGTGGTTAGTTAGGGCCCCTGAGGGGGGGTAGCCATGTCGCATGTCGATTTTAAGAAAAGGTCCATGTCGCGTGTCGATTTTAAGAAAAGGTCCATGTCGCGTGTCGATTTTAAGAAAAGGTCTATGTCGCGTGTCGATTTTAAGAAAGGTTCCATGTCGCGTGTCGCTAAGTCTTATGTCGCATGTCGATTCTAAGGCAACCCCAATGTCGTCGTGTCGAAAAAGCCCCTCTGGGGCCCTTTAGTTGTGCATCCAAGGGCAGCTTTATCCGATCTTGTGTGTTAATGTATTGTATTCATGGCTGAGTGATTTTCGTGTTTTCATAAGCCTAACTGCATCAAAAAAATAGCATTGACATAATAATATATGATCAGAAGGAGAGAAATATTCATTTTGGGGTATGCGTTTAAAGACAGTTCACAAAAAAACTAAGTGGAATTTAAGGAAGGTGCGAAACAGTATGTCGCCTGTAGTTTTCTGTTGAAAGGTCACTCCGCCCTGTGAATGAATTTCTTGAACCGTACCTGACATATCTACCGATAATCTAAGTAAACTTTTATCTACTTAGGGTCCCACAATATTTCAAACACTCCCGATGAGAGGCTTAAACGTCTGTAATCAACCAGCTTAAACGTCTGTCATCAACCACTCAGAATATGAATCTACTGTTCGTCCGGCGTTGAGAGTATTGAATGTGCAAGTAGTTTTCTTGGCAGTCAGCGCTGAATCATTACAGTGTTATCCTCAGTTTCGAGAGCAGATGCACGTGTTTGTGTGTGGCTTCTTGTATATCCTGCCCTTAAAGATCGTCTCGTAACTGTAAAATTTACGTACGACCGACCGTTTATATATTTCCAGGGGAGCAGAGCAATATATTACAGTGGTGTTAAGGGGGGGGGGGGGGTGCTGACCGTGCCATAGAGGGCATATAGAGAAAGCGAGAAAAGTAAGCAATTTTGTGGTCATTTGGAGAGATTTGGTTTTAAAAGGCGTCCACAATAGACATTAACAGTCATCAGATAGATAATTTCAAGGCTAGATTAGAAGATGATAAGGTCCAAAGCGAACTGACGTCGATACTTGTATTAGTCCAGGAGAAATTGAACATGCAGTGAGCTACCTCACTGATGTGTTTAGGTAGCTGCTGGGTCAATGATATATCGTCCCAAGCAACAAGGAGGGCAGCCAAGCTGATGGCAAAGAGAATTAACACTAGCAAAGACGTGCAGGAATCATGCTTTGAATGAATTTAAGGTTAACAAAAGTCAGCAAGCACTAAACAGGTACCTAAGAAAAAAAGTGTTAAGAGATTATGCAGTATGAAGAAAGAAAGGTGGAAAGATAAGCAACGAGATAAACTGATGTCTGATATGACAGATAAAATAAATTGTACAACATTGCCAAAGGCAATAAGACGTTTAAAAGGGGAAAACAATTGAAGCAATATAACGCCTGCAACTTCGGAAAAGTACTTTGAGAAATTGCTAGGTATTATTTCAGCTAACGATTTTCAATTTGATCATGCGTACAGGTTTCTATCCAGCCAAATGATATGACGCAATAATATCCCCTCTTCATAAACGAGGATCAGATAACAGTGGAAATAACCATACTATATATGTGTTTTATAGGCAGAACAATCAGGCAAATCAGGGGAAAAAGCAGGATTTAGGAGAGGACGGGGTACTATTGACCAGATTACCTTACAAGCAATGATCCAAAAATACAGTGAGGGCATGCATCCACGGTAATGCAATGAAAGTGTTGGAATCAATGTACTCGAAACTTCGTCTAGCGTCCGGACTACTGAAGAAGTCTTTTTGTAATAATACTGGTACAAGACAGGGGTGTATTTGAAATCCCTTTCTCTCTAACATATACTTGAATGAACTGATCTATGCATGTAAGAAGAAGAAGGTTGCGAGGGTGTATATATCAATGATTATGGAACTTAGGAATGGTGGACGCCTCAGAGACAATGACAAGTGATACTTTACAGGAAAACTTCCACAAGTAGTACCATAGTACTACTAAATACCATTTAATGCTCGTCGAGGTTGGTCTGGGGTGAAGCCCAAAGGACCCTCGCAGCACAATTAGTTAAAGCTATAAGACGTATAAAGCAGAATGTTAAGAGTTGTGGAGATTTAGTCGTTTAGCAGTGTTTTGAACTTTTTGATAAGATGATTACGTCAATATTAACGTATGGAGCAGAAATCTGGGGATATGATGTTAAAGGCTTTATTAAAAGAGTTCATTTTAAATATGGTAAACATGTTCTTGGTGTACCATGGGGTACGTTTAATGTTGCTGTTTATGGAGAATGGGGGAGCCTTCCTCTAATAATAAGATGTACCATCAGTTGTATCAAGTATTGGGTTAAACTTTTTGACAATGTCTGATGATAGATAAATGAAGAACGATTACAGTATACTCTACAATCTAACAGAAGCGGTTAGGACTACATGGGCATCCAAAATAAAAATAAAGTGCTTTTGATGCATGGCTTTGGTGATGTCTGGTTGGCTCAGCAATTGGGTAACCCAGAGTTATTTGTCTCCTTATTTAGCCAAAGAGTTATTGACTGTGCAGGGCAAGAATGGTGTAGTAACGGTAGTAATACAGATAGTCTGGGATTTGATAAGGAATATAAAAGGTATTTCATATATGAAGATTATTTAATATTACTCGCCAATGTTAGACTTCGTCATGCCCTTTCAAACTGTCGATGTGAAATGTCTTCGTTAAGAAAGCATGACGCAAATGTTTTAACATATAAATACTGTCTTGAAGAAAATGGTTTACGGATAAAGCTAGACGATTTCCATATTGTGGTCAAATGCCCTTTTTACTTACCGTTTAACTCTGAGTATATATCTAAAAAAGTAATCTTGTAGATTTCTGCAATTTAATGTCTTCTAGTGATAAAGGACACATTTATAACCTAGCAATATTCGTTACATGTGCAACTGAACTGTATGAAGAAACATGTCACCAACACTGCCCAACGGGATATTGGTACATAGTTTTAAAATGGTTTAGGTCTCTCCGCCTTCATAAATACGTTGTGTATGGTGACATATAGAAGAACTATTATTATATGACGGCATGAGCGCGTCCAGGGGGACCGAAGGTATATATGCTCCCCCACCCCCTGTCAAATTCTGTGCAACTTGGCCTCTCCTTATATATATTACAATGCATCAAGTTTCGTAGTTTATGTGTTCTTTCTTTATCTTACCAACGATTAGCATGTGTGCAAATAGTACGTAACGTGCACAACTTTCACCGACGTCCCAGACTTTTACGGGCAATCAGTTTCCTATTTTTGTGAAACGATATATTGTGTCCTTCCTTCAAGAATTCCTGCACACGCCCCTCGACACATGCTTCTGGTTCTATTAATCCCCGGCGTAGGCTCGGCTCGATAGCAACAAGGAACTGCATTAGAGAATCAGATGGCAAAACATGTGCGTAAGGGTTAAGGGTTCAGTGACTTCAGAAATAAGTCCACCAATTTATCTGTCCTGCTTACCTTATCAACACAAATTGTTAGTTAATCAAAGTACATAATGTTATTGTGTTGACTAGCGAACCATAATAATTATTAGTAATCTGTAAATGCGTCTTTTGAGGCAAACAAAATTAAGGTAGAAGTACCGTTAAACATTGACCGGTTCAACCACGTGTCGAGGTTCGTTTCCAGACTGGCATGGTAAATGCACAACATGTAGACACCATGGTTACATAATGCTCACGTATCCGGGGTGAAGACTGTAGTGGGCGATGGTATTGTATCAATGCACATAGCCACGTCTTCACACCTACCTTTCAAAATTCCATCAAAGACTCTATATAACATTCCATGAGATTCACGTTTCAAACCGTGTTAACGGGCAGCCCGAGCGCCATCTAGCGCCACAACCGTGCACTAGGTGCGCGTTATGATACTAAGCACTGCATGTCTCCCGTATGAGGGTGGAAGATGGCGTGCAGGTGGGTGGGTGCCTCCTCCAGCCCCACACAAACACACACTTCGGGCATGTTGACAACGTGTCGAACTATTCTACACTTATTTGACAAGGGCAATATGTGGTATGGTAGACTTTACTTTTAGTTTGGTCCTTCGTAGTCTGACGAGTGCTCAGGTTTGGGTACCAAGCATCGTCGTCCCAGAACTTGGCGAACATGGGATGGCTTCTATTCAGGCCTGAACCGGGCGTACTGAAACCCTGACCATTGATGACCCCCGCCCCCCCCCCCCCCCATATACCCCATTGCCTTGTAGCATGGCTCACATGTGTACCCTGGACCGTAGTAAAGGCGGGGATGGGGAACCTAAAGGGGGGGAGGGGGGAGGGCGGGGTCTGTCATGGCCCTGGGCCAATCGACGAGCAAATACTGACAATTGTACATTTCCCGCCAGTGTCAGTGACAATAGCCGGCAGTGGAAAGTTCGCTTGTAAGCCATTAAACACACAAATAAACACATTTCTTCAACCATGGTAAAAAAGTAGACCAAATTTGCGCAGATAGCGAGGAACTATCATGTTTTCTACACTACACATTATGTGTACACACGCATACACACAAACGCCGTATCTCACCAAAACACCCGCCTTCCCATCCCCCCTCCACCCCCCCCCCCCGCCACCATTCAATCTCTCGTTGCGCTGTCGCTGCCCGTGATAATGTTCCAACCTCCCCTAAAAGTGCGTGCGAGTTTCTTCTACATTCTCATACGCAAAGTTAGGGTAAAATTGGCACACATCATATTCATATAATCTAGCTCGTACAATGGAATTACTCACCTCGTTGAATTCCTATTTTACCCATTGCTTTACAACACTTTGTCAATAAAAGTAACTTTGGTTACATTTGTCAGTGGCGGATCCAGGGGGGGGGTGGGGGGGGGTTAGGGGGGTTTATATTCTTTGTGTCATAAAAAAGGATAACATCGCATTACAAACGTAAGTTTGGTATCATTAGAATGGTCTAGTGTTGCTTTCTCACGTCAGGGCTTTTGAGAGTGATCGAGGCAAATTCGCGGAAAAGATGGGCCGAAACGTGTGTCTACGGCATTTATGACTTTGACTTAGTTGCTCATAATGTGCAAGACGTTCTTTAGCATGTATGTTACAAAAGTAACAGCTCCATATTGTCATAGCGTATATAGTTAACATGTTTTAGTTGTTTATTGGACACAACATTAATTTGTTATTAGTATCCATTGTACATATGCCTATAAATACAGTTTTATCCGGACGCCATTGTCGGCTTATAGCGCAAAAGTGCCACCCTTTCAACCCTTTGTACCGACGTTAAATAAAATGTTGTTCTATCGCTGTCTTATCGTATCACGTTTTTTCAGATATGATACCGTTCTTCACACAAATATGTACCCACCCAGTCTTGCATCAATTACAGCGATATCGCCAACTGTAATTGTGTATATAAGCAACATATATATGTCGGGCATCGCATTTGCTCACTGCTTCTGTCCACTGTCAAAAAAGTGTCTAATGCATTTGTTGTCACAAAAGCCTTGGTCAAATTATCAGGTATCCTCCATGCCATAGTACCGCTCGGCGAAATAAAAATGTGTTATATTGACTATGTATTACATAATTAATTTGAATTTAAATCTCTACAAATATCTTCTCAAGAAAATGTAACTTAACAGGTGATGACAAATGCAGTTTCTGTAATGATCCTAGTGAGATTAGTTAACATTTTTTTTTATTACAAATTTGATAAACCCCAACAACAATCATGTTTGGTATAAGCAACTCCTGTAATTATCGCTTGATCAACCATGTTATACCTGCTGGCAAAAAAAGTATTTCCCCATTTAAGTGCGAACGGTTTGTGCCACAAAACGGTGATTTAATGAGGTTAATTCGATAGTAAGTCCATATATAACCCAACGAAATTGTAATCTTAGTGAATATACATTTAAAAAGAAATGGAAATCCATCACGTTGATTACAACAATTACACATGTATACCACCATTTTTCAGTTACGGAATTTTCAATGAATTTAATTATGTAACACGTCACTTCGTCATTATTAAAAACATGACTTTTACCAGTTTAACTCACCGTGGTGTGACGGTTACCATAAAGGGTAATTTAGACATCCTCAGCTGATTTTGCATTTCGTTCTCTGGTCTAAGCAGAAGAATTTGACAGTCACCAGCTGTGATATCATTGCCGTGATCGTAAGTATAAACCATGTTTAACTACGAAAGCTAATATATTACTTTCATGTGTTAATAATGCGAATCATGGCTTCAAGAAATCTGAGGATAACAATTATGTACTTTGATTCAAGGCAAACAGTGTATTGACCTTTATTGATTAGTGAAATTAACTTGCACCATGGATTATAAATTTTACGATGTTCTCATTGTGCTGTTGCTTTATGGGTAACTTCTGGGAGGAATACCACTCAGTGATAGGACCACTCATAGCCAACTCCTACCAGGGTATTAGCCAGAATTTTTTTTTGCCAGCCAACATTATGGCCTCCTGACCAAAAGACCATTTTTTTGGGCGGGTAAACAGCGCCTGACTACCCGCCAAACTCAAAATCTGCCCGCTAAAATTAAAACCGCCCGCCCATCCGGCGGGCAGGCGGGTCTCTGTCTAATACCCTGACTTCTACACGCTTCAATAATTGCATACAGAGTACATATAATGTATACACGTACTGTTATATATATTTAACAATAGGTAACTTGTAGCCTCGAATTAGACCTTAAGAATTGAATGGTTTCAAAATGTCACTCCGAAGCAGCTATAATTCCCCCATATGGTGAAACCATCTTTTAATGGTGTCTCCATTTCACGACCTGTATACAAATACATCAGCTTACGGAAGAAGATAATATGTGCGTGTACATTTGTATTCGTACGGCTAGGGGGGCTCTGGTAATGCCTAGGTCTCCCAACCAGTAGCCTCACCATTCCGTTAGATCTGGCAAGTTCTCGCCCCTCTCTAGGAGTCGTAAATCTTTTGAAAGACCGATGTGTCCAACTGGATATCATGACTGTGTCCAAAGCCCCCCCCCCCTCCGTCGGGGGACGGGGGATATTAAAACAATGCTGCGGTTAGAGGGTGGGTGCTTTACCCACTGTGTTTGCCCTCCAAAAAACGCTCGGAAGGGGTATTTTACTTGCAAAACCAGCTCTCGAACCATTTTCTCACTGACCCGCTTCATGTCAACGACAAAACCCGCTCTATGGACGCACAATTTTATAGCCCCCCCCCCCCCTCCCCCCGAACAATTTTGTGTAATATGCCCCCCCCCCTCCCACACACACCACAGGCCACCGAAGTCGTGTTTGTCCACCACGAATACAAGTCAGACTAACTGAATCCAAAATGTGCTATCTACCTACAGAGAAAAGGCTTAAAAGAATCAACGAAGACATGAAGAGTCGCTGCTGTTCCCAGTGTACTAACAATACAATAGCAATGGGAGATATGTCTGGTGTTCATTCATATGATTTAATGACTTGAGCAATTCGAGATATGTCTGATGACCATTCATGTGATATAATGACTTGAGCAATTAGAGATATGTCTGGTTTTCATTCATATGATTTAATGACTTGAGCAATTCGAGATATGTCTGGTGTCCATTCATGTGATATAATGACTTGAGCAACGGGAGATATGTCTGGTGTTCATTCATATGATATAATGACTTGAGCAATGGGAGATATGTCTGGTTTCCATTCATGTGATATAGAGACTTGAGCAATGGGAGATATGTCTCATGTGATATAATGACTTGAGCAAAGGGCGATATGTCTGGTGCCCATTCATGTGATATAATGACTTGAGCAATGGGAGATATGTCTCATGTGATATAATGATTTGAGCAAAGGGCGATATGTCTGGTGTTCATTCATGTCATATGACGACTTGAGCAATGGGAGATATGTCTGGTGTCCATCTATGTGATATAATGACTTGAGCAATGGGAGATATGTCTGGTGTGCATTCATGTGATATAGAGACTTGAACAATGGGAGATATGTCTCATGTGATATAATAACTTGAGCAAAGGGCGATATGTCTGGTGTGCATTCATGTGATATAATGACTTGAGCAATGGGAGATATGTCTGGTGTCCATCTATGTGATATAATGACTTGAGCAATGGGAGATATGTCTGGTATGCATTCATGTGATATAATGACTTGAGCAATGGGAGATATGTCTGGTGTCCATTCATGTGATATAGAGACTTGAGCAATGGGAGATATGTCTCATGTGACATAATGACTTGAGCAATGGGAGATATGTCTTATGTGATATAATGATTTGAGCAAAGGGCGATATGTCTGGTGTGCATTCATGTGATATAATGACTTGAGCAATGGGAGATATGTCTGGTGTTCATTCATATGATATGACGACTTGAGCAAAGGGCGATATGTCTGGTGCCCATTCATGTGATATAATGACTTGAGCAATGGGAGATATGTCTCATGTGATATAATGATTTGAGCAAAGTGCGATATGTCTGGTGTGCATTCATGTGATATAATTACTTGAGCAATGGGAGATATGTCTGGTGTTCATTCATATGATATGACGACTTGAGCAAAGGACGATATGTCTGGTGTCCATCTATGTGATATAATGACTTGAGCAATGGGAGATATGTCTAGGAGTTAAGCATGGATGCGCGATGCATGACGGCTACTGAGGTATTTACGTCTACCAATAAAACAAAAGGAAATACAAGATAAGGTAGCACGCAAGGTCACCGTGGCGCCACCTAGCGAATGCATTTTGTTCTCGAAATCTCAATATTAATACAATGTACATAACAAGAAATAATATGACTAATAATATCAGGACCTTTGGCCAATTTTTTTTCGTTCTTTTTTTTCATCCCCCAAATTCCGTAAGTGACAATGCTGAGTTTCCATAGGGGTTTCGAGTGGGACGGTTCAAGCTGACATTGCAAAAAACTAGCCTGAAAACCTATCAATATCATTGCATTATTCTTTACCCGCTTGTTTTTAAGCTATGATCCAAAAATAAGTGAAAATACCCGAAACTCCCAGAGGCCGCCATGTTAAAGTGTATTAGGGGGGGGGGGGGGCTTCTACCACACTTTTTCAAAAAAGTAGCCTGAAAACACTTTTTTTTTATTATTGCGTTGTAAGAAGCATATAAAAAGATGGATCTGGGGAAACTTTCACAGTGGCGTATCTAGGAGGGCACGTCATTTGGCAAAGTTCTGGATCCGTCTAGTTTAGTAGAAAATGCAAATTCACTTCTGGTTGATATGCCCCAGCCAGTGTTAGTGGGAGTCCCACACAGTAGGTAAGGCCGCAGCAGGCATGGAGGTCCCCGCCCCTTCAGTGCGGCTCGGGGCGCGGTACAAGGTCACCCCCAGGGGTCATGACCATGGTAGCTGTGTGCTGTAGGTCACGCCCTCCAAGTCCTTTTAATGGCGTCCTACTGGTTCACCCGTCACCCAGCGTCGCGTGATGCATGCTGGGAGTCTACTAAGACGGCCAGTAAAGAAGAGCGGCATCTAGTGTCACGTGATGATGAGTAGCTATGCTATAAATTCTACTGACGAGGTTCTTACAGAGTGACGTCAGCCGAGAGTATAGACATGCGCCAATCAATGCAGAGAGAGCCAGGGATTGGTTAAACACAGAATCCCCGGATAACACTGACTCGTCATTACCATGGACTTAGAGGCAGGCGTCATAGCGCCTACACATCCCCCCCCCCCCCCACACACACACACCCTTTCCCCACCCCTTACTTGGACTCAGCCTCAATGGTCTGCGTGTTGATCTTGGCATTAAATCGCTAACAAGGACTGAATGAGGGATCCATAAGCAAACACTGCCAGGTGACAGACAAGTCAAAGTGTCAAACCTTGAAGTCGTTATCCTCCTGCCTAAGTTAATCTATATATATTGTCTATCTATATATATTGTCTATCTATATATATTGTCTATCTATATATATTGTCTATCTATATATATTGTCAGGCATTGTTTCGACATCCATGTCACGAACTGGCTCCCTGACCCAACTCAAATTTAATCATTGTGACATGCCCGTGACTTGTGACTATATGTAATTGAATAACTGGTTCTCTGACTCAAATCAAAGATAACTGGTTCCCTGACTCAAATCAAAGATAACTGGTTCCCTGACTCAAATCAAAGATAGCCGGTTCCCTGACTCAAATCAAAGATAAATATTTTGATATCCATAGGCTTTGTAAGTCACGAACTGGCTCCCAGACCCAACTCCACACCTTTGAAATAGAAACATTTTGACATCCGTAGGCTATGTAAGTCACGCACTAGCGCCCAGATCCATCTAAAATAGAAACATTTTGACATCCATAGGCTATGTAAGTCACGAACTGGCTCCCAGACACCAGTCAAACAGAAATATGTTGACATCCATAGGCCATGTAAGTCACGAACTGGCTCCCAGTCCCCAGTCAAATAGAAATATATTGACATCTATAGGCCATGTAAGTCACGAACCGGCTCCCAGACCCCAGTCAAACAGAAATATGTTGACATCCATAGGCCATGTAAGTCACGAACTGGCTCCCAGACACCAATCAAACAGAAATATGTTGACATCCATAGGCTATGTTAGTCACGAACTGGCTCCCAATCTCCAGTCAAATAGAAATATGTTGACATTCATAGGCCATGTAAGTCACGAACCGGCTCTCAGACCCCAGTCAAACAGAAATATGTTGACATCCATAGGCCATATAAGTCACGAACCGGCTCCCAGACCTCAGTCAAATAGAAATATGTTGACATCCATAAGCAATGTAAGTCACGAACTGGCTCCCAGACCCCAGTCAAATAAAAATATGTTGACATCCATAGGCAATGTAAGTCATGAACCGGCTCCCAGACCCCAGTCAAATAGAAATATGTTGACATCCATAGGTCATGTAAGTCACGAACTGGCTCCTAGACCCCAGTCAAATAGAAATATGTTGACATCCATAGGCAATGTAAGTCACGAACCGGCTCCCAGACCCCAGTCAAATAGAAATACGTTGACATCCATAGGCCATATAAGTCACGAACCGGCTCCCAGACCCCAGTCAAATAGAAATATGTTGACATCCATAGGCAATGTAAGTCACGAACTGGCTCCTAGACCCCATTCAAATAGAAATACGTTGACATCCATAGGCCATATAAGTCACGAACCGGCTCCCAGACCCCAGTCAAATAGAAATATGTTGACATCCATAGGCAATGTAAGTCACGAACTGGCTCCTAGACCCCATTCAAATAGAAATACGTTGACATCCATAGGCCATATAAGTCACGAACCGGCTCCCAGACCCCAGTCAAATAGAAATATGTTGACATCCATAGGCCATATAAGTCACGAACCGGCTCCCAGACCCCTTCCAAATAGTACAGTTTTTGAAAACGTTCTTGCGCATTCATAATAGCACGAGAACTTCGACAGGCATATTCAGACACACTGACATTCAAATACAACAATAGGAAGCACTGGATGTCAGCCTTTTAAGTCTATAAGTCTGGTTCTAATATTTTAATATGGACATCATAATGTCAAACAAGGAATTTTCTATATACGTCTTAATGGTAAAGGAAGGTGATTATAATTGGTTGGTTGGTATTATTTAATTATTATTATGAGCTGTCCATTTGACTGAAAAGCATATGTACTGATGAATAACTCCGTTATGCAGGTGGGGAAGGTCTTAGGTGCCCCCCCCCCCCCCACATACACACATATCTGGTGCCAAATCCCGCCCCTTACTCGTTAAAATGGATCCCCTCACAATTGCTGGATCCTCCTTTAAGTTAAGGTGCGTGGAAAAAAAAGATATAAAAAGTAACTTTGGTAACCAAAGCATCTTTACCTTTATTGTCTGTAGTGCCTTTGGTGCACTTAGTGCCCCCAGTGCCCAAATGGCAGCGTTCTTTGTGTCCTTAACGCGCTTAATGCACTTAGTGTCCTAAGCGCCTTCAATGCCCTTAGTGCCCTAATCGCCCTCAATGTCATAAATGCCCTCAATAAAATTAGCGTCCTTGGTACCTATATGCCCCTTATTGCATCTAGTGCCCTTAGTGCCCTTGGTATCCTTAGTACCCTTAGCGCCCTTTGGGCCCTCAGTGCTCATCCACGCATATGACCTTAGTGTGTATTTGGTAGTTGACGAATTGCACAATTTACCGGAGTGTCAATGTTACAGGTGCCACTATTCAAGTCAAGCCTGAAATGATCATATTTTTCAAAAGTATAATATGTATATACGTAAAGTGATATGGACCATAAAGGGGCACCGACAGGCTGCCAGATTCAATCGATATATGACATGTTTTAATTCCCCTAAAATAAGTTAAAAACTATATGAATTTTCTTTAAAGTGCGTATATTGCCAATGGGAAGACAATGCAAATACGTCATAAAGCCAGTGTGTAACCCTAGGCATAGGCCTAAGTTAAGATACATAAAGCGTTTTTTGACTTAGTCTAGTAAACGTGCTGCTTCAAAATTGAAATGTCTTCTCGTATACCGTTTAACAAGACTAGTTTGTCCATGACTATGGCCTGGCATGTCACGGCTTCAAGTAAAACAGATCATTAACGTTCTCAAGCTTTTTAAACAAGCCGGTAAACAATGCAAATGGTCAAGGCGTGACCATAGTTCTCTACTTTTTCTCGGATGAGAAATAACTGGTATATACGAATCACGAAGCACACTGATCTTAACATATGTGAATCTATCCACACAAAGCACGCTGCTTCGTGCCTGTTATGCGCCACGTTGTACAAATAGATCACGAACTAGGGCCAGGTGTGAATCAGCTTTTTCCTTGGAGTTGAGACAATGACCGCTGGACAACATCTTGCACACTAGTATATAAATTTTTCTTTACTGGCATCATATAAGAATATTTATAAAAAAAAATCATAAAATTAGTGTGTTTAGTGGCTTGTCGTCCATATCTAAATTGTATCAGTAATTTGACTGACACGTTAGACCTACAAGAGGTCATATTTGCGCGTATATATGCTTTTATTTTGCTTGTTATAGGGTGTTTAAGGTATCGTGTGCCTATTTCTTTCTCCACATATACATTACTGATGCAGGGCACAATACAGGGTTCATTACTGCCACCTGGCAATGACCAAAATTGCTTAGGTTTCTTAAACCGTAATTTCGTCAGAACACAATTTTTACTAGTTTAATAGCAGATTCCAATAGAGTATATTAAGCTCCCTGCAAAATAATGTACTTTGAATTCGAGAAATATAAAAAAAAAACATTTTTTTAGGCACCCATAAATATACAACTTCTCCAGTATGCCATTTCGACGGCTAGATCTCTAACTTTGATTATCCTTTATTGGCCACAACATCGTAATGATAGCATATCCGCATGACCTTGAATTATATTTCGGCCTATATTTTGCGTCATTATTACGTCAGTCGGTTTAATGACGGAGGGTGTGATGGCGGAGGGTTGGATGACGGAGGGTAAACCTATGCCTAGGAGGACGGAGGCTATAGGAATAATCTATGCTCGAGAGGGAAGAGGGTAGTGGCGGAGTCATCTATGGAGGACAAGGGAGAGGGGGTGGGGTCATTTACGCGGAAGACGAGCGGAGGCGTCTATGGGACACCCAGTACGGCATGGAGCATCATTCCATGTCCTTTCCCTCCCTGGGCCCCGGTCCATAGACGGCACATTCATCAATGATTCGACATTCATTGCACCGTGAACCTTTATCATTGATTATATTTATATACATTTATATTTATATACATTTATATTTATATACATTTATATACATTTATATTTAAATACATTTATATACATGTATATACATTGCAGTAGATACTGAGCATTTACCCTGTTTTATTATTCACGACTACCAGTGAGAGAAGAAACGCGTGTCTTTCATTGGTTCGATCGTTTTCCATAAACTCCGCCCATCTGCCTCTTTATGACCTTCAGGGTCGACAGGTCATATGCAAGCTAATGTAGTCACGTGCGCACCCAGCGGGGCGTCCAATCCTTTACGGCGCATGCGCACCAGCATAATGTTGTTTGGGGTTTGGGATGTTCATAAAAGAAGAAGAGTATGCACAACTTCAGTACGTATTAAGTGATAAACATGCGTCAATCAGTCAAATAAGACACGATTATCAGTTGAGAGCGAACAAGAAGGATATATGAGTAAGATTAAGACCACATCGATTGACCGTTTGAGATGTTCAGATAACTTTGGCTTCCTATAATTCCATATAAACGTTGGTATACATTTGTGGATGCTTTCAATGTGGACCTTAACTGGTTATGGTAAAGAAAACATAACGTGAATTAATTTTGGTAAAGCAATGGACATCAAGAGTCACTCTGCCTTTCAAGGACAATGCAAGTTAGCCTTATGCTTTCAAAATGTTTTCAAATTCCATCAGTTTATGATCGTAGTTTAAAGAACAACCATTGTTAAATCAACAGTAGATTCAGTTCCAAGTTGGGTGAATTCTGTGACCCATTCCAAAAGTAAATCACGGCAACAAGACTTGTAAGTGGGGCCCGATATACCAATGGTTACTGCCTTTGGATTGTCAATGCTATCACATCCAGACCAAACCAGTAGGAAAATAACTCCGGGATTTCTAAAGATATTCTGAGTGATTATTCATTAGTGTCAAGTAAGAAAAATGTTTCGTCTGCTTACTAACCTATAATATAGTTTTTCCCATCGATTTTGATTCCCTTAATGGACTTATTTACCTTAATGGCAGCAGCCAAGGGTTCAATCGCTAGAATGAATACGTAAGGGGACAGCGGGTCTCATGTCGGCAACGTCTACCTGGCGTAGACGCTAACTTATAGACGCTTGATAAATGAGTTTCAGCCAATAAGTGAAGGATTCGCCCAAGTCGAAGTGTTTCAGAAGTTCCATTATATACTTCCAATTTAGGATATCAAATGCTTTTTCGAAATCTACCAGAAATAACAGACTATATTTATTAGTATCGAAAATGTACTGAATTATATCGAACAGTAGGTGTGCAATGAACAGTGGAAATCACAAATTATATGTAAGATGACGTGTTAGCAAGCATGCGGAATCAGGGAAGCGGTGTGGATTACGGGAAAACCATTTAATATTTGTATCTGGGCCTCTTGTTTTTTCTCTGTTCGCTGAGGTGTATCCCATTATCGAGTAGAATTGTCTCTGCTTGGAAAATAAGTCAGTTGGGAAGGTCTTGGGGAGAAGTGGCATTGAAGAACGCACTCCCCAATGGTAAAGTATGTGACCCTCGGCGCCAGAACCTCGGCCCAGACAGACAGACGGGGTTAGCGGCCGTACCCAGACCCCCGGGGTTAGCGGTGGAACCTTGACCCCCGGGGGCGGCAGCCGAACCCTGTGACCCTGGGGGTAGCTGCCGAACCCAGTGACCCCGGGTGGGGGTGGGCGGGGGAGGAGGGGGGGCGGGGGAGGGGGGGGGTCTAGCGAACTCAGTTACCCCGGGGGTGGGGGCCGAGCCCAGTGACCCTGGGGCGCCATCCTGGGCATTGACTGCACTGCACATTATATCTCCGCCACCCCCACCTCCTCCCCCTCTTCCACCAGCCATCTTGTCTGCATCAATGCCCGTAATCCACTCGTCAGACTACTACTGACCCTCCACCCCCGACACACACCCAATTATGTAATCGCACCTAAAACTGAGTAGATGGAATGAGTTCAAGAAGATCTGATGGAGACTTGCGCAATATAACACACGGCTTCGCAATTATGCGCCATCTTGGAAAAAGCGTGACTGGCGTAAAGAATTATGGGAAGTATCTTGGTGCTATCTTGAATTTTTCTGTGGAGATAAATACCACATTTCCAGATTATAGGGCTGTACAGTCACTACGGGATCTTATCGAGATCCCACGAGATAGGCATACTTATGCTCTACGTCAATGCCTAGCATCAACGGCCTGTACGTGCTGCCTACCTTCCGGTGGTTTGCCTTCACTCGCTAAAGCTGTCCTTGGATGCACAACTGAAGTTCTGTTATAACCACCCGAGTAGGTTTGTGTAATAGATGAACGGTTGGACAGTTGATAAAACAGAATGCGGTTATCTGATGTGTTTAAAAGAGCAGGTGACGGCTGACGTATTAATTAAAAGCAGATGCTACCAGCTGCTACCAGCCGTAATCACCCCCCCCCCTCCCCACACACACAAACATACACATAGTATTACATGCTTGGGAGCGCCACCACACATTTTTATTTTGCTTTCAACGTGATATGCTATTTGTGGTAACGGCAATAAATTTTTGAAAATGAAGCTGTAAAAGACTGAGATTTATATAATTATTGTAAAGCTGCGAAATGTGGAGGAAATATCGAAACGCGTTGCGACAAGATTGCAATCAGTACGGTCAAGAAAGGGGATTGTTATATGGCGCCACCTGTGAAGACTGAACTGAAACAGAACTGCCTTGCCAAACCCACTAGCTGGTGCTGGCGAACGGATGTTAAATTATCGATGACTTCGAGTTTGCTTCGAAACAGCCACATCTCATAGTTATAAAAGACAACATGTGATACACCGGTCTTTTCTTAATCTAGTTTATGTTGGGTCGGGGGACTCGCTTGATGTGGCCGGTGAGCACGAGGTACCAGACAACATGAAGCTAACGCCAATGGCTATCTTACGTAACATATATAAATCCTGTCGTAGCCAACGAGATAATCGTGGACTGCGTATCTCGTTAACATTGGACCATGTAGCTCATGCATATTTAGACTGCTGGGCCTTATTACCATGGCAATATTAGTAAACATCCAGTGACCCTATCCCCTCAACTTTTACACCCCCGACCCTAGAACGATCAAGGATGAACAAGGACACCCCATCCCCATATCCCTATGGGCCAAGGACGTCAGTGTGTACACCAATGCGGCCCCTTTCCATCCATTCCCATGACACCTTGCAAAAGGGGCGGTACTTCATGTTAGGCACACACCCGTTGCTATGGATACTATCACATGGACGCCAGCTCCCCAGCCGACCGGTATCTGATTAGCCTATTGGCAATAAAAGTGCGTCCTATCAGCGAGGCTCTGGGCGAAGGGTCAAAGGGGATGTTTTGCACGCGGCTCTCTAGTTTGAGACGACTTCTTTAGCTTGACAGTCTTGACTCAGCCTTGCACCCGACACTCAATAAAAATGCAAATGCCGCAACACCATTAAAAAGTCGACTTCCCCGATTGGCCAACATTTGTGCCACGTGACTGATAACGGGGCCCTCACTGGTCACCCCAAGCCCTCGTACCCTCCCCCCAACCCTCGTACCCACCCCACCCCCATGTTTCCCCCTTCGCCCCTCCTCCCCCCCCCCCCCGCCCCAGCTCTGGAAACTAATTTGGTAGAATCGTTAGATTAATTCCTACTTCCGAAGAATTAAGTGATGGAATATAGGGAGGGCGGGGGGGGGGGGGGCGTGGTCTAGGCTCCCTGGAGCACATGGGAACCCTCCGTCCCTGCATCAGACGCACTGATATAAGTGAAAAAGTAAGGACGCGCCCTGGCCACGACGCAAAATGCCGAAATAATGTTCCCCCAATTATTCTTTCCCGTTCAATAATTAAACAGTAACAGTAGATCCCCCACCCCAATAATATGGATTGACTTGCACACCACCTTCGATCCAAGGTGAGTTTTATTAAGAGTCGGTATATAAAACATTTCAGCCAGAAGTCAAAGACAATTGAACTACGGTATACAGACTTGGGGATACCAAACAGGTCGACTCTTTAATTTGCCACAAACCAATTCACTGCACATACAGAACCACTATTTAAACAGCTAAACCTATTAATAATTTCTGATGTCCACCTACTGCAACAGCTAAAGATCTTCCATCAAATGAAAAACAAACAGCTCCCCAACTACTTCTATAATCTTCATATGATCCATAATTGCTACGTACATCAACACGACACAAGAAATAAAAATAATACGTATACCTCCAGAGCTTATCATGACTTTGCTGCGAAATGCATTAGACACGTTAGTTAGAATAATTAACAAAGAAGCCCCCATTCTTTTGGATAAAGTATGCACTCACTCTTTACTAGGAGCCTCATCCTTTATGCTCAGTAGCTACACGCATGATTGTTTAATCTGGAATTGCCATATCTGTCAATATTATAATAAGAAACCCCACATTGTACTTCATATCTGATATCTCAACGTTTGTATCGGCTTTTTCCTGCTCATTTTATTTGTATTCACTTGAATTCAACTTTTATTAAATCAACGAATTGGATTTTATGGGTGGCTCAAGTGCCAGCGACCGTCAGGTCTTAACTAGAGTCCCCCAACCATGTGAATGAATCTGTTGTTCCTTGTTTTCTTTATGCCACTTGTTATTTGTTATGAAATCACTTGGTTAAATAAACAATTATTGACTTGACTTGACTTGAATAGCCTCGGTATATAGCAAGTCAAAAATAAACATTTAGCTTAAGTACTATTGACCAATAATGATAAAGTGACATGATTTGATGAGATATATGTACCTGGTGTACAACTCTCTCATAAGCTCTTGAAGCCTTACCCATTAGCTATGTCGCACAATGCGCAAAAATTACAGTTACATAGAACACATCCGACGTTGACAGCATTGTTTTGAATTCATCGGCAGATTTTATTAAGGGCTTCCTTGTTGAGAATATTCCAGAACTTGCTGCCTGATTATTTCACTGCATATTGACCGTGGCCTACGATTATTATGACGAAAATTGAAATTTTCAATTTTTGGCATATGTCGGTTGGTCGTGTTTGTGTGTATGTATGTATGTATGTATGTATGTATGTATGTATGTATGTATGTCTGTCCCACTCGAAAACGGGAAGTCTCTTTGTGGCCTAACTGCTACATGTATCGTTTCGCAATCTTTAACATCTTATAGCCAGCTAACAGGGCTACAACATTCTCGTCACGCAGGTCGAAAGGTCAAAGGTCAAGGTCACAGCGATTTTGTGAAAAAAAAACTAAAAACGCTTATATCTCTGTTAATATTAAAGCTAGAGATCTCGAATTAGTTTCAGAATGTGCCCCTCTTTCAGGTGCAGTTTTCGGGTATTGTTCACTTTTTGATACGTAATACTCATTTTCGAGGAAAACGAGGTCATAGGTTTTGCGGAAAACGCACTAAATGACCTCTGTCAGTTTTTTCGCTTTTTGGCACATTTGCCTTCAAGCTATCACTATGATGTTCAAATATGTCATAGAAATATGAATTGTGATGACTTTTGTCGAATCTTAGAGTTTTCTGATGCATCACGTGACGTCACGATGACGTCACTTTTGGTACTTACAAAAAATCATCAAAAATCAGAAAAAAATCACAAAAATGCGAGAGTAGCATTATATTGTAGGAAAAGTAGTTCCTCGTATAGCTACAAACTAAAAAAAATACGTTCCTATCTTACTTCCGGTTCCAGGGCCGGGGGAATTTCTCTATGGGACTTCCCATGTTAAAAGGGCTGTATCTTTAGGCTGGGAAAAAATGTTTTGTCGCGTATGTCGCAAGTGCCTCCAGCAAACAACACCGAGATTTTTGTCTTAGTTGAACATGATACCTAGTAGCAACAGTGCTTATCATATGCCATTGGAAAAAAAAGTGACGTCACAGGATTTTTTCGAAATTTGGCCAATGGTGAAAGATACGGCTTTTTGGTGTTAGCAGAGGCTCCCACGGGTGTCCTATTCAAGCCATCACTCAATGCTTGCAGCTGTGGATGGATAATACTAAGCTGAGCCATAATCTGTCAACATGGTTCCATAGCCACATTACTTTTCGGTATATAGTCGAAATCGTTTAACATGGGATCCTATGGGGAAAATGAACTTGATCGAATATGACCTACTTCCGCTCAAGCTATTTCAGTCTCCTTCGCCACACAGTGAGGTAATATCATCTTAAAGCAAGTTATATGAAAAACACGGCGATCTCTGTATTGCTTTTTGTTTCCATGGCAACGAAGCCACTGGCTTAATGATAAACATATAGATTCTGGTCATTTAAAGAAAAATCGTCAGAAATCAGATACAATTGCTAAAATTGCAATCTTTTCGCCAACTAGTTGCCAATACGCATTTTCAGATCACTTAGTGCTTTAATCAGGCGGATGTTGTCTAGTTATGGCGCTAGAGCGCTCCGAAGTGGGACGACACCTTCGAGGGGCCGCCAATGATGAGTGAATGGAGATTGTGTCCATCTTGAAAAAATCGTCAAAAATCAGAAAAACAAGCTACAGCTGTGATGTTTGCATCAAATGGTAGGGAACATTGATGGTCAGAAAAATAGTAAAAGAAACAAATTAGTTGCTATATCACTTCGCTTACAGTGTTCTTTGTACTTGTCGTCGGTCTCCGTGTTTCCGCAATGATAAGCTAATGCAATGTTGGGTTTGCTTTATTTTCAGCCACTTTGGCAATAGCTGTCATAGCCCGAGTTGATACGTAGGTTATATTAAAGAAATAGAAGCCATCTTAAGTATTTTTGCAAACGTCAAATGACGTCATGTCGCGTCACGATGACGTATTATTAGATAAAAAGTAAAATTCGTAGCGCCTGAAGCGAGAGAGGGATGGCGGGTTGACCAGCGAAAATCGCGATAGAATTGCTCTAGGACGCTTAGTTTGGCCGCTAGAGCGCTCGCAAGAGTTGCACCCCCCTTCGCCGAGGCTCCGATTATGAGTGAACGGCGATATCGACCGGCACTCCTTACTCGTCGATGGCCGCCGTTCGCTTAATAGCGACGCTAGAGAGTCGGGACTGGTTGCAAAATACACGCTCTTTGATCCAAAGTCGATTTTCGTCATCATCAGTGTCCTCACTGACTTCTTGTTTAAATAGCTCTCGAGCCAGTGTAGTGAATCCCCCGTTATGCCAAACCTCTGACATAGATATATAGGGTATACGAAAGGGGCAGGCCTATGTATCAATACTTATACTATTAGATAGATAGATATATAGGGTGCATGAAAGGGGGCAGGCCTATGTATCAATTCTTATACTATTAGATAGATAGATATATAGGGTGCATGAAAGGGGGCAGGCCTGTGTATCAATACTTATACTATTAGATAGATAGATATATAGGGTGCATGAAAGGGGGCAGGCCTATGTATCAATACTTATACTATTAGATAGATAGACATATAGGGTGCATGAAAGGGGGCAGGCCTATGTATCAATACTTATACTATTAGATAGATAGATATATAGGGTGCATGAAAGGGGGCAGGCCTATGTATCAATACCTATACTATTAGATAGATAGATATATAGGGTACATGAAAGGGGGCAGGCCTATGTATCAATACTTATAATATTAGACAGATAGACATATAGGTAACATGAAAGGGGGCAGGACTATGTATCAAGATATATATTATTAGGCAGATAGACATATAGGTAACATGAAAGGGGGCAGGCCTATGTATCAAGACCTATACTATTAGATAGATAGACATATAGGTAACATGAAAGGGGGCAGACCTATGCATCAGGACATATATTATTAGACAGATAGACATATAGGTAACATGAAAGGGGGCAGGCCTATGTATCAGTACCTATTTTATTAGACAGATAGACATATAGGTAACATGAAAGGGGGCAGGCCTATGTATCAAGACATATATTATTAGACAGATAGACATATAGGTAACATGAAAGGGGGCAGGCCTATGTATCAGTACTTATATTATTAGACAGATAGACATATAGGTAACATGAAAGGGGGCAGGCCTGTGTATCAATACCTATATTATTAGACAGATAGACATATAGGTAACATGAAAGGGGGCAGGCCTATGTATCAGTACCTATATTATTAGACAGATAGACATATAGGTAACATGAAAGGGGGCAGGCCTATGTATCAGTACCTGTATTATTAGACAGATAGACATATAGGTAACATGAAAGGGGGCAGGCCTATGCATCAGGACATATATTATTAGACAGATAGACATATAGGTAACATGAAAGGGGGCAGGCCTATGTATCAGTACCTATATTATTAGACAGATAGACATATAGGTAACATGAAAGGGGGCAGGCTTATGTATCAGTACCTGTATTATTAGACAGATAGACATATAGGTAACATGAAAGGGGGCAGGCCTATGTATCAGTACCTATATTATTAGACAGATAGACATATAGGTAACATGAAAGGGGGCAGGCTTATGTATCAATACCTGTATTATTAGACAGATAGACATATAGGTAACATGAAAGGGGGCAGGCCTATGCATCAGGACATATATTATTAGACAGATAGACATATAGGTAACATGAAAGGGGGCAGGCCTATGTATCAGTACCTATATTATTAGACAGATAGACATATAGGTAACATGAAAGGGGGCAGGCTTATGTATCAGTACCTGTATTATTAGACAGATAGACATATAGGTAACATGAAAGGGGGCAGGCCTATGCATCAGGACATATATTATTAGACAGATAGACATATAGGTAACATGAAAGGGGGCAGGCTTATGTATCAGTACCTGTATTATTAGACAGATAGACACATAGGCAACATGAAAGGGGGCAGGCCTATGCATCAGGACATATATTATTAGACAGATAGACATATAGGTAACATGAAAGGGGGCAGGCCTATGTATCAGTACCTATTTTATTAGACAGATAGACATATAGGTAACATGAAAGGGGGCAGGCTTATGTATCAGTACCTGTATTATTAGACAGATAGACATATAGGTAACATGAAAGGGGGCAGGCCTATGCATCAGGACATATATTATTAGACAGATAGACATATAAGTAACATGAAAGGGGGCAGGCTTATGTATCAGTACCTGTATTATTAGACAGATAGACATATAGGTAACATGAAAGGGGGCAGGCCTATGCATCAGGACATATATTATTAGACAGATAGACATATAGGTAACATGAAAGGGGGCAGGCCTATGTATCAGTACCTATATTATTAGACAGATAGACATATAGGTAACATGAAAGGGGGCAGGCTTATGTATCAGTACCTGTATTATTAGACAGATAGACATATAGGTAACATGAAAGGGGGCAGGCCTATGCATCAGGACATATATTATTAGACAGATAGACATATAGGTAACATGAAAGGGGGCAGGCCTATGTATCATTACCTATATTATTAGATAGATAGACATATAGGTAACATGAAAGGGGGCAGGCCTATGTATCAGTACCTATATTATTAGACAGATAGACATATAGGTAACATGAAAGGGGGCAGGCTTATGTATCAGTACCTGCATTATTAGACAGATAGACATATAGGTAACATGAAAGGGGGCAGGCTTATGTATCAGTACCTATATTATTAGACAGATAGACATATAGGTAACATGAAAGGGGGCAGGCCTATGTATCAGTACCTATATTATTAGACAGATAGACATATAGGTAACATGAAAGGGGGCAGGCTTATGTATCAGTACCTGTATTATTAGACAGATAGACATATAGGTAACATGAAAGGGGGCAGGCTTATGTATCAGTACCTATATTATTAGACAGATAGACATATAGGTAACATGAAAGGGGGCAGGCTTATGTATCAGTACCTGTATTATTAGACAGATAGACATATAGGTAACATGAAAGGGGGCAGGCTTATGTATCAGTACCTATATTATTAGATAGATAGACATATAGGTAACATGAAAGGGGGCAGGCCTATGTATCAGTACCTATATTATTAGACAGATAGACATATAGGTAACATGAAAGGGGGCAGGCTTATGTATCAGTACCTGTATTATTAGACAGATAGACATATAGGTAACATGAAAGGGGGCAGGCTTATGTATCAGTACCTATATTATTAGATAGATAGACATATAGGTAACATGAAAGGGGGCAGGCCTATGTATCAGTACCTATATTATTAGACAGATAGACATATAGGTAACATGAAAGGGGGCAGGCTTATGTATCAGTACCTGTATTATTAGACAGATAGACATATAGGTAACATGAAAGGGGGCAGGCTTATGTATCAGTACCTATATTATTAGACAGATAGACATATAGGTAACATGAAAGGAGGCAGGCCTATGTATCAGTACCTGTATTGTTAGACAGATAGACATATAGGTAACATGAAAGGGGGCAGGCCTATGTATCAGTACCTATATTATTAGACAGATAGACATATAGGTAACATGAAAGGGGCAGGCCTATGTATCAGTACCTATATTATTAGACAGATATATAGGTAACATGAAAGGGGGCAGGCCTGTGTATCAATACCTGTATTATCAGACATACATATATATAGGGTACATGGAAGCGGCAGGAATGTGTATCACGTGAGACATATTTGACGTCATTTCTCTATTACGGCTAATTCATTCCAATCCCGAGAAAGTCCGTAATACAGGCTTGGTATGTGCTCCCATAATCAGATAATAACCACAATACAAGTGTGTTTTAGCGGAATCGTTTTGTTTCCATCACAAGAACAATATATTGTTATCTAATCCTCTCAAAATATTCTTAAATTGGAATATAGCGCATGTAAATATAATTCTATCAATCTTCGTCTGGTGACTTTGTAAATATAACAGCGGATTCGTAGTTAATGCACTTTGTAGTGTACTGGTAGCATGAGCTCATAGCCTGACATATGGAATAAACATTACTATTCATATTGTTATATTTACAATTTCAGCGATGGCAAGTCCATGACAGTATTTACAATGTCATCGATAGCAAGTCCATGACAGTATTTACAATGTCAGCGATGACAAGTCTCTGACAGTATTTACAATGTCATCGATGGCAAGTCTATGACAGTATTCACAATTTCAGCGATAGCAAATCTATGACAGTATTCGAAATTTCAGCGATAGCAAATCTATGACAGTATTCACAATTTCAGCGATAGCAAATCTATGACAGTGTTCACAATTTCAGCGATAGCAAATCTATGAGGGTATTTACAATTTCAGCGATGGAAAGTCTATGAGGGTATTTACAATGTCATCGATGACCAGTCTATGACAGTAATTACAATGTCATCGATGGCAAGTCTCTGACAGTATTTACAATGTCATCGATTGCAAGTCTATGACAGTATTCACAATGTCAGCGATAGCAAATCTATGACAGTATTTACAACTTCATCGATAGCAAATCTATGAGAGTATTTACAATTTCAGCGATGGCAAGTTTATGAGAGTATTCACAATTTCAGCGATGGAAAGTCTATGACAGTATTTACAATGTCATCGATGGCCAGTCTATGACAGTACATGTATTCACAATTTCATCGATGGCAAGTTTCTGACAGTATTTACAATTTCATTGATGACAAGTCTATGACAGTATTTACAATTTCATCGTTGGCAAGTCTAGGACAGTATTTGCAATTATATCGTTGGCAAGTTTATGACAATTTCATCAATTTCAGCGATGGCAAGTCTATGACAGTATTTACAATGTCATCGATGGCCATAGCACTTCCAATAACAAAAATAATCTTAATCCCAAAACCTACAGGCATTACCACAACACTTACAATGCCAGAAACAACCAAAAGCCCCACACCAACAGACATTACCATGACACAATACCAAAAACAACCAAAAGCCTCAGAATTACCGGCATTACCACAACACTTAAAGGGAAATGCCGGGCCCATATCATTTACGTTTCCAGTTAAATTATAGAAAATTAACTGAACATTACACAGAATATTTTTTTTGTAATCATACATTAGTGAAGTTTCAAGCACTTTTACACGACCACCCAACATGTCACGGGCACCCGCCTCAGTGAACTAATGATGACGTCACCGGCGATGAAGCGACCAGTAGGTTTAGACGACTAATACTACGGGAAGCTATAATCATTTCTGGCGAGTCGGACGAAGAAGTTGAAGTAAACACCGAATTTACACCAACTGCTGATTTAATCGGAGACTAGTTTGAACCTGTAGGGGTTGACGATGGTGGATCAGGCATTGTTTATACAGGTCGTTGACGACGCATCGCGTCAGTGAAGCCGTGTTGCGTTAGAAGGGAGGGTGGGGGCGGTTGGGTGGGGTGGAGTCATGGGTTTATCGTCATTGTTGGCAGGTTGCTCAATTTTGACTCGTAGAGTGGCAGGCCATGGTTCAGGAAGCGGCCGCTGGGGGGGGGGCACTACATTACTACAGTGGTGGGGGTGTGCCACCCATGCCGTAGAGAGGATTTGGAGAGTGAGAGTAAAGTGCCCGATTTTGTGGTCACTGAGAGATATTTTTTCTAAAATAGTTACTGACAACATTGTGGTTAAAAAGGCATATAAAATAGACACTGACATCCATGACAAAGTGTCTGGGGGAAACATATATGAACCCTTTCGATATGAATTAGACTATATAGTCAAGAACTGCAAGTTTGAAAAACAAAGTCAGTCTCAGATGGGCATATCAAGAGAAATTGCAGATTTCTGCTTCGGGGATCGAGAGAAAAAAGGGGTCATTTGGGCGGCACATATGTATATACCTAACTATATGTAGTGCCCCCCCATTGTGGTTAAAAAGGCATATAAAATAGACACTGACATCCATGACAAAGTGTCTGGGGGAAACATATATGAACTCTTTCGATATGAATTAGACTATATAGTCAAGAACTGCAAGTTTGAAAAACAAAGTCAGTTTCAGATGGGCATATTGAGAGAAATTGCAGATTTCTGCTTCGGGGATTGAGAGAAAAAAGGGGTGATTTGGGCGGCACATATGTATATACCTAACTATATGTAGTGCCCCCCCCCCCCTGGGGAGTGGCAGTGTGTAACTTGATACAGCTGCTGTCTTAGAAACTCACTGTCACTGAAGAGTGTATGGAGAGGACTGCCGTATGGGTTAGGGTGGGTGGGGTGGCGGTCTATCGGGGTGGTGGGGAGGGGTGGGGGGAGGAGTGGTGCGTGAAGCTAGCAGCCGGGTCGACTCAAAACTATTGTTCTCATAGTGGTCGTAACACACTCTTGAATGTTTGGTGGTTTTAAAAACTCACACGAGCAATCTTGCGTAACCATTGCCGCAAAAGCTGCGGGTCGCCTAGTGGACCGCGGTAGAAAGATACCCTGTTTTTGCGGTCCTTTTTTGCACTTGAATTGTAACATTCAACAGCTGAAAAGTACACCATTTTGTTCTAAATGCATCGATGTTTCATGTTTATGAGCCAAATTTGCTTGTTACCGTTTACGAGAGGTGTTAGGCCGACAGCTTGTTCCAAAGAAGCACCGCTCGCATGTAAACAAAGTGTTGGTTCAGCGGAAGATAGTCGTCAGTGACGTCAACGCCTTGCGTGTGATTGGCTAACTCTGGTCACGTGTTCAAAACATGTCGACACCCGCTTCATGAGCAAAAATGTGTATTTTATACTGTTGATGTGCGATTTTCTCCATAATGCTTTCTTTTTAAACAGAACGATTAACGGCAAATAGATTTTATACCAGCAGAGTTTTATTTTTATGTAACATTGCAGCACCTCGGTATTTTCTTTTAACAATACCAGAAATAACCAAAAGCCCCACACCAACAGACATTATTATCACCGCACTTACAATACCATTAAAAACCACAAGCCCCACACCAACAGACATTACTAAGACACTTACCATACCAGTAACAATCGAAAGCCCAACACGATACTAACTTTATAAGGTATTGTTATATGCTGACAAAGGCGCTTTCTGATAATGTATTTTTATTTGGTGACAGAGGTGCTTTCTAATAAGGTATTGTCATATGTTGACGGAGGCAAATTGCTGATTGAGTCGCTTTCTAATTACGTATTGTCATTTGCTGATGAAGTCGCTTTCTAGTAAAATTTAGCTATTTTCTGATGAAGTCGCTTTCTAATTACGTATTGACATTTGGCTGATGAAGTCGCTTTCTAGTTAGGTATTGTTATTTGCTGATGAAGTTGCTTTCTAATTACGTATTGTTATTTGCTGATAAAGTCGCTTTCTAGTTAGGTATTGTTATTTGCTGATGAAGTATCTTTGTAGTTAGGTTATTTGCGGATGAAGTCGTTTTCTAGTTAGCTATTGTTGTTTGCTGATGAAGTAGGTTTCTAGTTAGGTATTGTTTTTTGCTGATGAAGTAGGTTTGTAGTTAGGCATTGTTATTTGCTGATGAATAGGGTTTCTAGTTAGGTGTTGTTTTTTGCTGATAAAGTCGCTTTCTAGTTACGTATTGTTATTTGCTGATGGGGTCGCTGTCTGGTTAGGTAGTTATCTACTGGCGGAGGAGCTCTCAATTATGTATTGTTATCTGCTGACGGGGGATCTTTCTAGCTAAGTATAGCCATCTGCCGATGAAGTCGCTTTCTAGTTAGGTATTGTTATTTCCTGATGAAATAGTTTTCTAGTTAGGTATTGTTATTTGCTGATGAAGTAGGTTCTAGTTAGGTATTGTTATTTGCTGATGAAGTCGCCTTCTAATTAGGTATTGTCATTTGGTGATGAAGTCGCTTTCTAGTTAGGTAGTGTTATTTGCTGATGAAGTCGCTTTCTAATTACGTATTGTTATTTGCTGATAAAGTAGGTTCTAGTTAGGTATTGTTATTTGCTGATGAAGAAGGTTTCTAGTTAGGTAATGTTATTTGCTGAGGAAGTAGGTTCTAGTTAGGTATTGTTATTTGCTGACGAAGTAGGTTCTAGTTAGGTATTGTTATTTGGTGATGAAGTCGCCTTCTAATTAGGTATTGTCATTTGGTGACAAAGTCGCTTTCTAGTTAGATATTGTTATTTGCTCATGGAGTCGCTTTCTAATTACGTATTGTTATTTGCTGAGGAAGTCGCTTTCTAGTTAGTTATTGTTATTTGCTTATGGAGTCGCTTTCTAGTTAGGTACTGTTATGTGCTGATGAAGTCGCTTTCTAGTTAGGTAGTGTAATTTGGTGATGAAGCCGCTTGCTAGTAAGGTATTGTTATTTGCTGCTGAACTAAGTTTCTAGTTAGGTACTGTTATTTGCTGATGAAGTCGCTGGCTATCTAGGTATTGCTATTGCCGATGGAGCCACTTTCTAGTTAGGCACTGTTATTTGCTAATGGGGTTGCTTTCATTTTGTAGGTATTGTTATCTGGTGATTGAATCGCTTTCTGGCTAGGTATTGCTATGTGCTGACGGAGGAGCTTTCTGGTTAGGTACGGTTATCAGCTGACGGAGGAGCTTTCTAATTAGGTATTGCTATTGCTGATGGAGCCACGTTTTAGTTAGATATTGTTACTTGCTGATGGGGTCGCTTAATTTTAGGTATTGTTATTTGGTGATTGAGTCGCTTTCTGGTTAGGTATTGTTCTTTGCTGATGAAGTCGCTTTCTAGTCGGTATTGTTATTTGCTGATGACGTAGGTTTCTAGTTAGGTATTGTTATTTGCCAATAAAGTCGCTTTCTAGTTAGGAATTGTTATTTGCTGATGAAGTCGCTTTCTCATTACGTATTGTTATTTTGCTGAAGTCGCTTTCTCATTACGTATTGTTATTTTGCTGATGAAGTCGCTTTCTAGTTAGGTATTGTTATTTGCTGATGAAGTAGGTTTCTAGTTAGGTATTGTTATTTGCTGATAAAGTCGCCTTTTAATGAAGTAGTGTTATTAGCTGATGAAGTCGCTTTTTAGTAAGGTATTGTTATTTGGTGATGAAGTCGCTTTCTCATTATGTATTGTTATTTGCTGATGAAGTCGTATTCTAGTTATGTATTGTTATTTGCTGATGAAGTCGCTTTCTAGTTATGTGTTGTTATTTGCTTATGAAGTCGCTTTCATGTTAGGTATTGTTATTTGGTGTTTGAGTCGCTTTCTGGTCAGATATTGTTATGTGCTGACGGAGGAGTTTTCTAGTTAGGTAGTGTTATCTGCTGACAGAGGAGCTTTCTAGTTAGGTATTGTGATCTGCTAACAGAGTACCTTTCTAGATAGGAAGTATTATTTGGTGGTGAAGTCGCTTTCTAGTTACATATTGTTATTTGCTGATGAAGTCGCTTTCTCATTGCGTATTGTTATTTGCTGAGAAAGTCGCTTTCTAGTTAGCTATTGTTATTTGCTGAGGAAGTCGCTTTCTAGTTAGCTATTGTTATTTGCCGATGACGTAGATTTCTAGTTAGGTGTTGTTATTTGCTGATGAAGTCGCTTTCTAGTTAGGTATTGTTATTTGCTGATGAAGTAGGTTTGTAGTTAGGTATTGTTATTTGCTGATGAAGTACATTTCTAGCTCTTTGTTGATAAGTGCTAATGAAGTCGCTTTCTAGATATTGTCACTCGCTGACGAAGACGTGCATTAAGTGACCGATGAAAAAGTCTAGCAACACAGTCTAAAGTAGAAGTTGTATGATATGCTGCCAATGCTTTACAATATATTGTACCAGGTAGCAACATTTTAAAACAATATATCCGTACGGCACAAGAATACTACTGTTATAATTACTTTAAAGCGTGTAAGGGTGATACAAAGAGAAGGTAGCAAGCGATTCACGCAGTCCCGATTAACAATAAGCGTGAGAATAAATCATCACCTACAAGAATAAATGGCGGTCTCATTAGTGACAGTAGTCATAACCACTTTATTTAGTGTACTTTTCTCTACTGTTGGGTCGACAGCCTGTGATGTCATTCAAAGTGAAGACTTTGTACGTTTTGCTGAATAAGTTTATAACTAAAGTAACGGTATAAAAATCTTAGACCGCCTCAAATCTAAACAAAGCATTGGGGACGATAGAATATCCATGAAACTACTCAAGGTATTTAGGCCTACATGAAATCTGCAGTCATTAGCCTTAATCAGTAATCAATCGCTATCTACAAGAATATTCCCTGACAAGGGGAAACTTGCAAAGATATATCCAGTTTTTAAGAGAGGAGAAATATCGACTTTCTATCTACCTGTCTATCTATCTATCTATCGACCTGTTTCAATTCGTCCTACAATTTCAAAGGTATTTGAACAGAATATGTTTGATAACATCTATGATTTTTTTTTTTTAAACTGTTTTACAGAAGACAATATGGTTTCAACTTCCATCCATCAGATTCCATCAAGCTTGTTGCCCTTGAGTTAGTTGACCGAATTCTACAAAAAGTTAATATGTTGTATGTGTTTGACACGTTGAACCATAATACTATTATCGATGAACTGAAACACCATGGAATCGATGAACCAGCTATGTCTTTGTTAAAGAGTTGACTCCCATGTTCAAATCAATATGTAGCCTTAGGGGTGCTTCAAGGTTTTATTTTGGGTCCCTTGTTATTGATTATATAGAATGACATGTCACACGTTAGTACAAATCCATGTAGCACGTTGACTGCGTCAGCGTCTGATAACTACCTTGTTTATGATGTGTTATATGCGGAACTCTCGAGGATATCTGGTATAATAAGTTGTCGCCTAACGGTTCGAAAGCCAAATTTATTATACTTTGTATGCCACGTAACGTTGTTATAATCAGAGATCATATAGTACCTTACATAATGACTAACCTCTTGCATGCATAGAGGAGTTTTACTTCTTGGGACTGACGGTTCAGTAAGTGGAACGGTCATATTCATAAAATAGCTTCTGGAATATCTAAGTTATTGGAGCCATGAGCAAAGTTAAAACATGCCGTTGAAGCCTATCTTTTGGAAGTAATATGTAACTCTTTAATCCTATCACATTTACACTGTTCTGTTATAGCATAGGGCTACCAAGCTAATCCAATAAGCCTATTACAGAAACAGCTCGTACGCATCATAGCGAAGAACTCATATATTTGTCACTCGGAACATCATTCAAGAAATTGCCGTGTATTGAAGTTGGCTGACAGAACGAATTATCACCAACTAACATTTCATTACAAGTATTTCCATGGTGATCTGCCAGATTATGTCTGAACATATTTCCAAGGTAAAGGATCAACATAATGTTACAACACAAGACAAAATGATGGTTTGTTAATTTCACGTGTAAAACGATGTTTGAGGCATCGATTTGCTTATATAAAAACGCCTGATATTATAATACCCACGGTTGAAACACATGGATTGGAGGACGAATTCGCAAAGTGTCACAAAGACATGTTGCTCAAAAAGCACTCTTTGGTATGTGATACGGTTAATGTTTGTGATATGTTTTTGGCGACAGAAGTATATAACTAGATTATCAAACTAGAATCGACATTTTTCTGGTCATATTTAGACATAGAAAAGTCGTAGTCACCATCCTATGAGGTCCACACCTATATCCAACAGAACATGTAAAACTAAATAGATTTGGATCGTCCACTGTTGATCTGTCATGAAGACAGCCCTATAATTAACTATCGCCTGATCTTATAGGGGTCCGAAAGGGATATATGGCGACAAGCGACGCAGGCATATTTGACATTCGAACCGACTCCCAAATTCTGACACTGATGATCTGAAAAAGCGACATCGACACAGATTTTGAGAAAACAAAAAGACACTCAAGATCGTGAAAAATCGACATTCGACACTGAGAATTTTGAAAAATCGACGCTGGACATATGATCCCCCCTTCCAGACCCCTCCTTGTAGCCTTTAATCTCTATTTTCCTTCTCCTTCTAACTACCTCATGATCTTCGCCATTGTATTCGCCATTTGTTCGTCGATCACTGTGTAAGTATTTGTTCCTTGAGTCCGCATATATGTTCTCGGTCCACCATGTAAAACACATACAACGGATGCCGTGTATGTTGTTATTCGCATTAATATATATACAAGTCCAAAAACAAAATCAAATCAAATCAAGTCTTACCAGTTTTGTTGGTTGCTAATCTCGGCGAAGGCGGCCCCTTCGGGGTCAGAGGGGACGTCAGACACAGCCATCCTCCACCTCGTGTATGACACGTGCTAGATATGTGGACGCTCAGATAGTCGCCTGCTGAATTGTGGGTAATTTAAATACGGGTGCTATATTTGGACTCTCTAGGCGGTTCCAATGGATATGACCAGGTTACGATCGAGGGGCCGAGGTTCCGGTATTATAGTCGTGTTTTGCGTTTAAGGACTTTTCCAGTGGTTGCTTCAAAAACTTTGGCATATTTTTACTATGTTATATAAAATATATTCCACAATGAACTCCGGGTTGGGGGGGGGGGGGGGCACTACATATAGCTAGGTATATGCACACATGGCCCACATGACTCCCTTTTTTCGCTTTCCTCTCTCGATGTGCCCATATTTTTTCTTCAAAATTGCAGTTTTGGACGATATTTAGTCCAATTGTTATCGAAAGTGTTCAAATAATTCCATTTGATATAACTCCAGATACTTTGTCATGAATGTCAGTGTCTATTTTAGATGCCCTTTTTTGACCAAAATGTCAGATGAGAGATTCTCTCTCAATCTCGCACTTTGCAGTCCCCACCCCCCCCCCCCCCCCCCCCGCGGACAATGAACTCTTATAGCATGATGTCACATAAACATATAAGTAAACTTTTCGAAAACAAATGTGTATCTTTGCCCCGGACAAGGCCGCCCAGTAACAATGTAAAATACATTGACGATAATAAAATGTCAGCGCAAAGTGCAGTACGGGTTTAGTTTTATGATAGTATTATTTCAACGTTATCGTTATTTGAAATTTTAATTTAAAAAAATCGAAACAGTGATCGCATGCATGTGTGACGTTCAGTTGCCTCATAACACAAGCCATTACAACATCATTACAAGATATCCGCCGGCCGACTAAGTAAACGAAAATCAAGAAAATATATAGTCAATCGGTATCAGTCCGTCATTATTAATTGACAGAATTGACAGGAGATTCGTTTAAGTATGTAAGTTTTCGGACAGTAGGTCTGGGAATTAACTAGTATGACTATTTTCAAGTTATTTTTTCAAGTCTTCTGGAGCATCCTTGAAATCAGGTAGTACACGCCTTGTCAATGTGACGCCAACACAATCCCCAACGCACTGACGTATGATAAAACTAGGTTCCACATTCTGGTTTCACATGTACATGCATAGACGCAAACAGAACCAAATCAATTGCCCGCTTCACCATGAGGTAAACTACAAGACCACTGGCGTGGAATACCGTGAGGTACTTTGAATCGAGACACGACTACCATGCCACATCAATGTCCTTTAAGTGATAATAAACCGTAAATGTCTGCCTTTATTGATGACTCGGCCTCGGCTCCTTCCTGTTTTCGGAAATTTAATTCTACTAAATAGTTTCATTGATTTAATTATTTGTGTAGATTGAGTGTGTAAAATGAGAACAACTACACGCACAGTTACCTGGGCATAGAATCTATATATTATGATTCTAGACCCCTAATCACAACACCTTTAGGTCACTAAAGGGACAGCTGTGTGGCTGGTTCTGTTGCTGGAGTGTGTGGCATAACATTAAAACTCAATTTACCTCCCTCCGTCCCCATCTATCAAGTACAAACGTACCCTCAGATGCATTTAATATATTTTCATTTACATGAATTTTGACATGTTACCCGCAGTTTGTAATGTTTTATCATATGCCAATTAATCGTTGCATATTTTCTTTCCATCATATTGTATTGGCTCATACTACACCTGAGTATACACTTGCCACCGTGACGATTAGTTGTGGCGACATCTAGCGTCGTAACATGGAACTAACAGATTCGGGTTGCGTTATGATGTGTTGTTCGAAGGCGATTAAAGGGGGCAGCACTGTTACAACACTTTCGGGGTGTTGGCATCCGTCCGTCTGCGAAAGACGATGGATTTGCAGCTTTTGTTTTGGTTTAAATAGCAGGATATGTTTTGCAGTATTTGCGCTTAGGACTTAATAAGCCTGTGACCGACAGCGTTTACCGCAGTCGTCGCATCGATGAACTGTCGTTAGTTCAAGGTGTATACTCACTGGACGCCTAGATTGTCGTTTCAATTCTAGTTTCTCAAACCAAAGCCGGTCATTCCTTCTCGCACGAAACGTGCCCATCCCCTCTTCTTGGATGCTAGATATAGCGAAAGTGTAATGACATATAAAGTGAGACGGTGTCTGGTGCAGACGAGTAGGGTGAGACGGCGCCTGGTGCAGACATATAGGCTGAGACGGTGTCTGGTGCAGACATGCAGGGTGAGATGGTGTCTGGTGCAGACATGTTGGATGAGACGGTGTCTGGTGCAGATATCTTGAGTGAGACGGTGTCTGGTGCAGATATGTTGAGTGAGACGGTGTCTGGTGCAGACATGTAGGGTGAGACGGTGCCTGGTGCAGACATGCAGGGTGAGACGGTGTCTGGTGCTGACATGCAGGGTAAGACGGTGTCTGGTGCAGACATGCAGGGTGAGATGGTGTCTGGTGCAGACATGCAGGGTCAGACGGTGTCTGGTGTAGACATGTAGGGTGATACGGTGCCCTATGCCGAAATGTAGGGTGAGACGGTGTCTGGTGCAGACATGCAGGGTGAGACGGTGTCTGGTGCAGACATGTAGGGTGATACGGTGCCCTATGCCGAAATGTAGGGTGAGACGGTGTCTGGTGCAGACATGCAGGCTGAGACGGTGTCTGGTGCAACCATGTAGGGTGAGCTGTGTCTGGTGCCGACATGTAGGGTGATACGGTGCCTTATGCAGACATGTAGGGTGAGACGGTGTCTGGTGCAGACATGTAGGGTGAGACGGTGTCTGGTGCAGATATGTAGGGTGAGACGGTGTCTGGTGCAGACATGCAGGGTGAGATGGTGTCTGGTGCAGACATGCAGGGTGAGACGGTGTCTGGTGCAGACATGTAGGGTGATACGGTGCCCTATGCCGAAATGTAGGGTGAGACGGTGTCTGGTGCAGACATGCAGGGTGAGACGGTGTCTGGTGCAGACATGTAGGGTGATACGGTGCCCTATGCCGAAATGTAGGGTGAGACGGTGTCTGGTGCAGACATGCAGGGTGAGACGGTGTCTGGTGCAACCATGTAGGGTGAGCTGTGTCTGGTGCCGACATGTAGGGTGATACGGTGCCTTATGCCGAGATGTAGGGTGAGACGGTGTCTAGTGCAGACATGTAGGGTGAGACGGTGTCTGGTGCAGACATGTAAAGTGAGACGGTGTCTGGTGCAGACATGTAGGGTGAGACGGTGTCTGGTGCAGACATGTAGGTGAGACAGTGCCTGGTGCAGACATGTAGGCTGAGACGGTGTCTGGTGCAGACATGTAGGGTGAGACGGTGTCTGGTGCAGACATGTAGGGTGAGACGGTGTCTGGTGCAGACATGTAGGGTGAGACGGTGTCTGGTGCAGACATGTAGGGTGAGACGGTGTCTGGTGCAGACATGTAAAGTGAGACGGTGTCTGGTGCAGACATGTAGGGTGAGACGGTGTCTTGTGCAGACATGTAGGTGAGACAGTGCCTGGTGCAGACATGTAGGCTGAGACGGTGTCTGGTGCAGACATAAAGGGTGAGACGGTGTCTGGTGCAGACATGTAGGTGAGACAGTGCCTGGTGCAGACATGTAGGCTGAGACGGTGTCTGGTGCAGACATGTAGGTGAGACAGTGCCTGGTGCAGACATGTAGGCTGAGACGGTGTCTGGTGCAGACATAAAGGGTGAGACGGTGTCTGGTGCAGACATGTAGGTGAGACAGTGCCTGGTGCAGACATGTAGGCTGAGACGGTGTCTGGTGCAGACATAAAGGGTGAGACGGTGTCTGGTGCAGACATGTAGGGTGAGACGGTGTCTGGTGCCGACATAAAGGGTGAGACGGTGTCTGGTGCAGACATGTAGGGTTTACCGAGCAAACTGAAGCCCACCTCCTATGGGTATCCTTTTATTCACAAATGTTGCTCCCTAGGAATATCTTTTTCATCATAAATATCTGTTCGCTCAGGCATCAGGCAGCCGCGGAACAACCGCCACCATATTTGTTTAATAGTTTAATAGTGCACAATGCCGTTAACATGAAACAATCGCAATATAATACCATGACAATATATGGCACGATTATAGGCTACTGGTGACATTCCAAGATCAACATACTAAAAATACATGTCCATACAGCGTTAAATTGCCTTGCATTGCGTTATGTTGTCCCCTGGTTGAAAGACGCGCTGATAAACATATAGAGAGAGGTCTAATGCTATGGGCCTGCCGCCAAGATGTGATTACATCGGATTACGCAATCACGAGATCAGTGACCGTTGTGTCTGAAGAGTCTTATGTGACGTGAGATACGAAGTGACGCGTGGTACAGAGAGGCCCGCTTATCAATCCACCGACACAAACACCTGTCAGATCAAACACGTTCTGTTTGGCGCTGATAGAAACCTCTCACCGGGGACTGGCTCAGATAGAATATGGACCGACTTCAGTGAGCTATTTTATTGGTTTCGGAAGCGAGAGATGCAATGTACATCTTAAAAGAACTCTTATTCACGCTACATTCATCAGGCTCACCGACCGTACTTTAAGTCAGAGAATACCCGTGTAACAGTTCATTCTTAAAAAAAAAGATATGTACTCGGCTAGCGCCTTGTACATTCTTTTTCAAGAATGTACTGTTACATGGGCATTCTTCTTACCGTAACTGCGCCTCTACTGTTAACTGGTTAGTACTGAACACGACAATCTCGTCCACCAAGACCAATAATAATAATGCATTTCAAAGGTAAACTAAGATCTGGTCAGTCGTGGTGGTCATTTCGTTGATAAAATGAGCTCACGTTAACGTACCTCTCCCACCCCACCCCGTACCCCGTACCTCGCACCCCACCCTACCGTCACAGGCCGTACCCTGGGCGATCTGTGCCAGTCACGTCGAGTGCAGTCACACGGACGCCGCAGACTGGAGGCGTATGCCCATATATGGCAACCAAAACAAACCGACTGCGCGTGCGCATTAGGTCGCAGGGTTCACTCAAGCGATTCTCACCTGGGCGGCAGGTAAATAAAGTGGGTCGCCGGTTGAACTTATAGCAGTGAGCGTTGCACCTTTACACATACAAATCACATACGCACGGGATACAACTGGATTTGAAAGCCATTTACTATCCAGCTGGACTAGACTGACAGCAGGTGAGCAATGCATTCATTTGGGCAACGATCCTGGACTTGTCAATGGGGATAATCTTCACTGGTGTGATCTGCGTCGAAGTATTTGTGTGAGCTATAATATGTCGATACAGGTGCGTGCGTGAGCATGATGAGCGGTCTGTATCGCAGACGATGTACTTTCCCTGCACTGTACCATCATGTCTCTATGAAAACACAGTTTTATCGCTAATTGAGTTTCGTAATGTCGCTTAGAGCACCTGACACCATCTCAACTTGGCCTGGCCTACCCCGCCTGACAGTCTTATGTTGACCATCGAGACATGTTCGTGCCGGGATGGGCCACACGGGTACCGCCTGTAAGATCCACTTCATCTGTCATCAGGTCATGTCTGTTCACCCCAGGGTGTGGGCTTGACTACAAGCTATACACAGATCTGGTCTGATGAAGGATCTCTTGGGCCAGTGACAACAACATGGCTTCTTCTCATCCTAATGACTATCAGATGTTTGTTAAACATAGCTGTTTCTGTATCAAAAAGTGTGCATCGGTCGCTCAGTAATGAAGGAAGGTGGAGAGCTTGTTCTCCCGCATATTGCATGGAGAAGGGGATTGGGCACATCCCTACCTATCCCGGATATATTGCAGCATATGGGGAGGGGGAGGGGCATTTGCCTACCTCTATTTATATTGGAGCAGGCAAGGGGTATATCCCTATATTGGAGAAGAGGAGGTTGACATCCCCACCTCCAATTTAAGTTTTTTGTGGGGGGCCCCTAAGTTGTTTTTTTCGGACATCTCAGTTTACACCAATTTTCCAACCAGCCCTGCAGGCTCCAAAAGGTCAGAACAGGCCTAGATTCAAGTTGTGCATTGCCCCTGGATATGTTATTGCCAAAGGCCATATTACTGCAGTAGGCCTACCTGCATGATGTAGTGGTAACACCCTAGACCACATATATATTTTAAATATGACCACTTAAGCGGAGGCATGTATCATCCTTAACTCTGTGAAGTGTCAACCATTTTGTTTGGAGTAAACCATTAATTGTGTAATGTGAATTATTGTTTAGAGTGAACCTTTATATAAAATTAACTGCTGTGTAATGTAAACCATGGTGTAAAGTAAATCATTATGTAATGTGAACCATGGTGTAATGTAAACTAATGTGTAATATAGATCATTGTATAATGTGAACCATTGTGTAATGTAGACTACTGTATAATGTAAACTATGGTGTAATGTGAGCCATTGTATTATGTGAACCATTGTGTAATGTAGACCACTGTATAATGTAAACTATGGTGTAATGTGAGCCATTGTATAATGTAGACCATTGTGTAATGTAGACCACTGTATAATGTCAACTAGGGTGTAATGTGAGCCATTGTGTAATGTAGACCATTGTGTAATGTAGACCATTGTGTAATGTAGATCATTGGAATTTAAACCATTGTGTAATGTAGACCACTGTGTAATGTAGACCATTGTGTAATGTAGACCATTGTGTAATGTAGACCATTGTGTAATGTAGATCATTGTATGATGTGAACCATTGTGTAATGTAGACCATTGTGTAATGTAGATCATTGTATAATATGAACCATTGTGTAATGTAGACCATTGTGTAATGTAGACCATTGTGTAATGTAGACCATTGTGTAATGTAGACCATTGTGTAATGTAGACCATTGTGTAATGTAGACCATTGTATAATGTGAAACATTGTGTAATGTAGACCACTGTGTAATGTAAACTATGGTGTAATGTGAGCCATTGTGTAATGTAGACCATTGTGTAATGTAGACCACTGTGTAATGTAGACCATTGTGTAATGTAGACCATTGTTTAATGTAGACCATTGTGTAATGTAGACCATTGTGTAATGTGAGCCATTGTGTAATGGAGACCATTGTGTAATGTATATCATTGTGTAATGTAGACCATTACGCAATGTAAACCATGGTGTAATGTGAGCCAGTGTGTAATCTGATCCCCTGTTGTAATTTAATTAATTGTGTAATGCAAACCATAGTATAATGTGAACCAGTGGTCAGACCTGATGAATCGTTGTCCCCGTCGAAGGCCAAGTACCCGTCAGATTCAGGCCGACAAGGGTTCATGGCTGGCGGGGGCCACGTGGTGTCCTCTTCTCCACACCGTACTCTTGTGCCACAACTCTCGAACTCTCCCGCCGTTAACATCTCCCACGGTCGCGAGATGTCGTGTTGTTCTGCCCACTTTACTCGTTCGCGCGCCAACCGCACCCTCTACCCCGTCGCCCCGCCCATGCCCACACCCACAATCTCCACTATCAGGCATTGCACGCCCATCCCTTATCTGAGGGCTTATCTTCCCTGACCTTCCATCTGATGGCCCTTACGCTGTGCATGACCAACACATCTACCAGTAAGATCTGGTTTATGCTTTATGGGCGCCATGACGACTGGGGTATCCCCGAGCCATTCATTCAGTGCGTCGCACCTGGTCAACAGTAGGGTGTTTTAGTGTGGATCAAGTATTCTGGTGACACAAAGGATTATTAGCATAGAACCGCACGGGTTTAGAGTATATATATTAGAACTGGAGGGGACAGAACGGACTAGATTCATTCACTGTAAGTTTGAGTGAATAACGTGTTTGTCGCAGGTAGGTATAGTAAGGTGTATACCTACCTGGTTACTATCTATATAATAATATGGCATGGTGTAGCAGTGACCGATGTCATGGTGTAGCAGTGACCGATGTCACGCCGTAACAGTAACTGATGTCACGGGGTGACAGTGACCGATGTTACGGTGTAACAGTAACTGATGTCACGGTGTAACAGTGACCGATGTCACGATGTAACAGTGGCCGATGTCACGGTGTAGCAGTGACCAATATCACGGTGTGACAGTGACCGATGTCACGATGTGACAGTGACCGATGTCACGATGTAACAGTGGCCGATGTCACGGTGTAGCAGTGACCAATGTCACGGTGTAACAGTGACCGATGTCACGATGTAACAGTGACCGATGTCACGATGTAAAACAGTGGCCGATGTCACGGTGTAGCAGTGACCAATATCACGGTGTGACAGTGACCGATGTCACGATGTGACAGTGACCGATGTCACGATGTAACAGTGGCCGATGTCACGGTGTAGCAGTGACCAATGTCACGGTGTAACAATGACCGATGTCACGGTGTAACAATGACCGATGTCACGGTGTAACAATGACCGATGTCACGGTGTAACAGTGGCCGATGTCACAGTGTAACAGTGACAGATGTCACGCCGTAACAGTAACTGATGTCACGGTGTAACAGTGACAGATGTCACAGTGTAACAGTGACCGATGTCACGGTGTGACAGTGACCGATGTCACAGTGTAACAGTGACCGATGTCACAGTGTAACAGTGGCCGATGTCACGGTGTGACAGTGATCGATGTCACGGTGTAACAGTGACCGATGTCACGGTGTAACAGTGACAGATGTCACGCCGTAACAGTAACTGATGTCACGGTGTAACAGTGACAGATGTCACGCCGTAACAGTAACTGATGTCACGGTGTGACAGTGACCGATGTCACGCCGTAACAGTAACTGATGTCACGGTGTAACAGTGACCGATGTCACGATGTAACAATGACCGATGTCACGGTGTGACAGTGATCGATGTCACGGTGTAACAGTGACCGATGTCACGGTGTAACAGTGACAGATGTCACGCCGTAACAGTAACTGATGTCACGGTGTGACAGTGACCGATGTCACGCCGTAACAGTAACTGATGTCACGGTGTAACAGTGACCGATGTCACGATGTAACAATGACCGATGTCACGGTGTGACAGTGACCGATGTTACGGTGTGACAGTGACCGATGTCACGCCGTAACAGTAACTGATGTCACGGTGTGACAGTGACCGATGTTACGGTGTAACAGTGACCGATGTCACGATGTGACAGTGACCGATGTCACGATGTAACAGTGACCGATGTCACGATGTAAAACAGTGGCCGATGTCACAGTGTAACAGTGACAGATGTCACGGTGTGACAGTGACCGATGTCACGATGTGACAGTGACCGATGTCACGGTGTGACAGTGACCGATGTCACGGTGTGACAGTGACCGATGTTACGGTGTGACAGTGACCGATGTCACGCCGTAACAGTAACTGATGTCACGGTGTGACAGTGACCGATGTTACGGTGTAACTGACCGATGTCACGATGTAACAGTGACCGATGTCACGATGTAAAACAGTGGCCGATGTCACGGTGTAGCAGTGACCAATATCACGGTGTAACAGTGACCGATGTCACGTTGTAACAGTGACCGATGTCACGATGTAACAGTGACCGATGTCACGATGTAAAACAGTGGCCGATGTCACGGTGTAGCAGTGACCAATGTCACGATGTAACAGTGACCAATGTCACGGTGTAACAGTGACCGATGTCACCTTGTAACAGTGACCGATGTCACGATGTAACAGTGACCGATGTCACGATGTAAAACAGTGGCCGATGTCACGGTGTAGCAGTGACCAATGTCACGGTGTGACAGTGACCGATGTCACGGTGTGACAGTGACCGATGTCACGGTGTGACAGTGACCGATGTCACGCCGTAACAGTAACTGATGTCACGGTGTAACAGTGACCGATGTCACGGTGTGACAGTGACCGATGTCACGCCGTAACAGTAACTGATGTCACGGTGTGACAGTGACCGATGTTACGGTGTAACAGTGACCGATGTCACGGTGTAACAATGACCGATGTCACGTTGTAACAGTAACTGATGTCACGGTGTAACAGTGACCGATGTCACGGTGTGACAGTGACCGAGGTCACAGTGTGACAGTGACCGATGTTACGGTGTAACAGTGACCGATGTCACGGTGTGACAGTGACCGAGGTCACAGTGTGACAGTGACCGATGTCACGGTGTAACAGTGACCGATGTCACGGTGTAACAGTGACAGATGTCACAGTGTAACAGTGACCGATGTCACGGTGTGACAGTGACCGATGTCACGCCGTAACAGTAACTGATGTCACGTTGTGACAGTGACCGATGTTACGGTGTGACAGTGACCGATGTTACGGTGTGCCAGTGACCGATGTCACGGTGTGACAGTGACCGATGTTACGGTGTGACAGTGACCGATGTCACGCCGTAACAGTAACTGATGTCACGGTGTGACAGTGACCGATGTTACGGTGTAACAGTAACTGATGTCACGGTGTGACAGTGACCGATGTTACGGTGTGCTAGTGACCGGTGTCACGGTGTGACAGTGACCGATGTTACGGTGTGACAGTGACCGATGTTACGGTGTAACAGTAACTGATGTCACGGTGTGACAGTGACCGGTGTTACGGTGTGACAGTGACCGATGTTACGGTGTAACAGTAACTGATGTCACGGTGTAACAATGACCGATGTCACGATGTAACAGTAACTGATGTCACGGTGTGACAGTGACCGATGTTACGGTGTAACAGTGACCGATGTCACGATGTAACAGTGACCGATGTTACGGTGTAACAGTAACTGATGTCACGGTGTGACAGTAACCGATGTTACGGTGTAACAGTAACTGATGTCACGGTGTAACAATGACCGATGTCACGATGTAACAGTAACTGATGTCACGGTGTGACAGTGACCGATGTCACGGTGTGACAGTGACCGATGTCACGCCGTAACAGTAACTGATGTCACGGTGTGACAGTGACCGATGTTACGGTGTAACAGTAACTGATGTCACGGTGTGACAGTGACCGATGTTACGGTGTAACAGTGACCGATGTCACGATGTAACAGTGACCGATGTCACGATGTAAAACAGTGGCCGATGTCACGGTGTAGCAGTGACCAATGTCACGGTGTAACAGTGACCGATGTCACGATGTAACAGTGACCGATGTCACGATGATAAACAGTGGCCGATGTCACGGTGTAGCAGTGACCAATGTCACGGTGTAACAGTGACCGATGTCACGGTGTAACAGGGACCGATGTCACGGTGTAACCATGTGTATTTCTGTGTATATGTAGATCAAAGCGTCAATTATAAACAAAGCGTATCAGATTCAATTATCGCTCATGCGCGATAACCGTTTTCACGTACTAACGTATTGTTGTTGTTTGTCCTTGCAGTCCGCCCACTAGAGGCCCGCCACACTCGCCGTCTGCCCTCTCGGCCACCATGAAGGGCCCATTCCTCGCCCTAGTGCTCACGCCAATCGTGCTCACGTCCCTAGTCTCGCCCTGCCACGCGCTTCCCGATATCAGAAATTTCTTCGATGGACTCTTTCATACAGTGAATAATGACGTCTCAGACGCCGACGCCGAACCACGTGATCGGGTTAAGCGTCAAGATCCGGGCATCGGAGATGAATCGCAGGTGCATTATGAGATCCGGAGTTCAAGGTGAGGGTCAGGTCATCAGGTGTGGTGATCCAGAGTTCAAGCTGAGGTCAGGTCATCAGGGGCTGTGATCCGGTGGTTCAGTTCGTTTACTTCCACTTCCGGCTCGTTCTGTGGCCGCTACCGGTGTTCTATTGTGTTGCATTCCATGGCTTAAAGTTGCATATGTGAAGAAAAAAACTATTGTTTCATTCTATAAATTCAGAAACGTAATAAACATCGCCGTTTCGGCTGTGATATGGTAAACGTGTCTATCCCGGGGCCGCGAAGCACACACACTGATGACGTTTACCACAAAGTTGAAAACCTGTGGTAAATTGATATCACGGGCAAGGCTAAGAGACTCCGTTTGTCAATGGATATCCTCGCCAGGTTATATCAATGAATATCCTCGCCAGGTTATATCAATGGATATCCTCGCCAGGTTATATCAATGGATATTCTCGCCAGGTTATATCAATGGATATCCTCGCCAGGTTATATCAATGGATATCCTCGCCAGGTTATATCAATGGATATCCTCGCCAGGTTATATCAATGGATATCCTCGCCAGGTTATATCAATGGATATCCTCGCCAGGTTATATCAATGGATATCCTCGCCAGGTTATATCAATGGATATCCTCTCCAGGTTATATCAATGGATATCCTCGCCAGTCCTCTGTAGTCTCACTGTGTTTCTGTTCAACTGTAACGTGGTTTACTTTGCTGTGAAGACTTAAGTGAAAGATAAGGTCATGACCACGTGTTTGATGGTTCCTTGCAGCCTGCCCACGATTTCCGGTACCGAGGAGCTCAACAGCCGGTATATGCCGACCCTGGGCAACGGACATATCTCCGCCACAGTGTACGACGACGCTCTCTACATGAACGGATTCTACTCCGGCATCGACGGTAATAGGCAATTCACTCACTTCCGGATTCAACATTCATTTCATTTATTTAAAACCAAAACATGACATAGAGTATATAAAGAAACAACTGAAGCTATAATCGTGCACTCAACTGGGTGGGGGGGCTGGGAGTGGGGGGGGGGCAAGGGGGGTCGTGTTCCCAGATCACGAAGAATAAATTTTCTTGTTTCCAGGTCACGATGAATTAAAGAGGATAACTCCCAGTATACATAGGAAGAGTGGATACATGATCTCAATTGGCGATTTCCCGAATCACGTTTATTTAATATTAAAATTCCCAGTTCACGATTAACGAAAATACTTTATCATGACGGTCGGCTAATACCCCATTCCCAGTCGGCTAATACCCCCATTCCCCAGGAACGGAAATACCCCTTGCCCTCCCCCGTAACTCACCTTACTGTTTTTCTTCTTTGTCTTGTATCTTGTGGAAGTAACAACCAACAAGTCACTGAAAATCCGTCACATTTGTCCCAACATTCAGACGCTGTTTGGCCGGAATGTTGTTCAGACCATCAATTCGTGCCGTTGTTTAACTTAATGACATGTGCATTTCTGTGTATATGTAGATCAAAGCGTCAATTATAAACAAAGCGTATCAGATACAATTATCGCGCATTTGCCAGTATTGCCAATGTGTCTAATGGTTGCCGATTATAATGGAATATTATTAGTCTTAACTTGAACGAAGCGTGATCTTCAGCAGGCTGCACATACTATTGTTATGACCCAAGATCATATCAAGATTGCTATCGTAGCTTACGTCATTTACTCATTGTTACAGTCATAACCTGACCCCAGGTATGGACCGTTTTGCACTCGTAATGCCATAAGGTACCGTTTCCAGTCCATATCGACTTGTGGAGAGCCCGTTATGATTCGATACACCGATAAACAGGAGCAAGCCACCGCCCATCCCGGACCCCCCCCCCATTCCCGCCAAGTCACTGGTTACGACCGCGATGACGGTAATACCCACTTATAGTCGATAGGGGGCGTTGACTCCTATATGAACTGCTATCTCCGTGTAACGTTAGACAAGATTTACTGCTGAGCTAAGCCCGGTGACCGGACGCACCGTCAGCAAGGCGACTCCGCTTGGGGCCGCTGTCACCCGCCTACGACACCGCTCACTAGGGGGAGCCACAACTGTTTTGCCCCCTTGTAATTGATCGCTGACGATTGGTAAGATTTGATGAAATAAATTGTTCGTCAATATTTCAATGACAATAGGCCCAGTTTCTTATCCCTAAAACCGGCAGTACAGGTCCACACACACATTTGTGACTGTCAGTAGTATTTGCCGCAGTTAGCTTCAGACTGTCGATCAGCCAAAAATGTGCGTTTTGACCACGTTTATTATGTAAATATGTATTACCAGTCACGCAAGTGTGGTAATACAACTTGTTGTTCTTCTGTACTTGACGCCGTCTTGACGCTGTGGCTTCTGGGTACGACGCTCTGGGAACCCGCGCCATCCCCTGTCATGCTCCATAAGAGCCTGAAGACTCAATCAAATCGTGTCAATGGTTTCCTCTTAGTCTTGTACCATCCGTGGTGCATGACTAAGAAAAATGCCATTATCGATGCGCAAGTGATACATTCAAGTTATAATATACTCTACCCGCTGTTACGCCTACGTTCCATTGGTAGGGGTCTGGAAGAGGGGGTCGTGTCCAGTGTCGATTTTTCCAAATTTTCCGTGTCCAGTGTCAATTTTTCACGACGTTCCGTGTTTGTTTTTTGGCTAAGCTAAGTGTCTTTTTTTTTTTTCAAAAATCTGTGTCGATGTCACTTTTTCAGATCCTTAGTGTTGGAATTTGGGGGTCAATGTCGAATGTCGATTTTTCGAATACGCCTGTGTCGCATGTCGCCATTTACCCCTTCCAGACGCCTATTAGTCTTCGCGACATTGGGGTTTCAGTCAGTCAGTCAATAAGCATTTATTTTCACTATATATACATTTACATAATGGCAGCGAGGTAACAAATAAACATCCACTATCCGGTCTGGTTGAAATAAAATGAAACTAACATATATGCTTGTTATACAGGGGTGAATAAAGATATGCATACATAACTATGCTTATAAATAGAATAATCATACAGATAATAGTGACAATTTTAAGTCATACTAATTGCCATAATGAGAAAATTAATCATATTCATATGTAATAAATAATAGTGCAGGAGACTCCACTTAAGGCCGCACAGGGTCGCTATCACTAGAGCCACCTGACAGGTTAATGTTAAATCATACACGCAATAACCAAACTGAGTGAAAAGACACAATGAAAATACGCACCTATTATAATTTCTGTGTTAACCAAAAAATAATAGAGAGAGAAAAAAAAAAGATAGAATATGTTATAATAACCCAAAAGAGATTAAGTCAAATAAACGAAAACAAAAAAACGACAATAAGAAAACTACACTACTACATTCAATCAGATTTCCGTAAACCTATCTGTGAGCACAACCAGAGATAATAGAGCACTTTGATTAGATCTCAACAATTTACAATATATAAAATTAAGTGGCTTGACATACATAACAGTTTTGGATATGGCAATCAAATGAGTATTTTCTTAAAATAAAAATTTTGACATATTTTACGAAACCTTGTGAACTATGTGTAATGACTTTATCCACAATGTAACTAGATTCTGAGTTTATAATGCTAATTAAACTATGTCTGATACACTTGGTTGTAAAATCATGATTGGCCCGTGTGGTGCGTACCAGTCCCTTAGTCCTTGTGTTGTAAGAATGTTGATCAGAGTAACGTATGATTGGTATTTGGGTGAAGTAATGTGGCAGGTTTGTATTGATCAATTTATGGTAAAATTTAAGCTGTTGTAGCCGATGAATATGATCTACCTTTAACAGATTTAGTTTCATAAATAATGGTTCAGTATGTGAACAGAATTTACTGAGAGTTATTACCCTAACAGCCCTTTCTGTGGCTGTCCAAAGTGTTGTGCATTTCGTTGGGAAAAAATGCTTCAGACACCATTAATTATGACTATATTTGACGTGATGCTTATGAGAAAGAAGATATAAAAGATATTTGTTAACGTCGTAGGGGAGTCGCACTATGCCTACATTCCTGCCAGAATCATGGTATGTGTTAACGTTGTAGGGGATTCACACCGTGCCTACATTAATCCTGCCATAATCATGGTATGTGTTAACGTTGTAGGGGATTCACACCGTGCCTACATTAATTCCGCCATAATCATGGTATGTGTTAACGTTGTAGGGGATTCACACCGTGCCTACATTAATTCCGCCATAATCATGGTATGTGTTAACGTTGTAGGGGATTCACACCGTGCCTACATTAATTCCGCCATAATCATGGTATGTGTTAACGTTGTAGGGGATTCACACCGTGCCTACATTAATTCCGCCATAATCATGGTATGTGTTAACGTTGTAGGGGATTCACACCGCGCCTACATTAATTCCGCCATAATCATGGTATTTGTTAACGTTGTAGGGGAGTCGCACCGTGCCTACATTAATTCCGCCATAATCATGGTATTTTTTAACGTTGTAGGGGAGTCGCACCGTGCCTACATTAATTCCGCCATAATCATGGTATGTGTTAACGTTGTAGGGGAGTCGCACCGTGCCTACATTAATTCCGCCATAATCATGGTATTTTTTAACGTTGTAGGGGAGTCGCACCGTGCCTACATTAATTCCGCCATAATCATGGTATGTGTTAACGTTGTAGGGGATTCACACCGTGCCTACATTAATTCCGCCATAATCATGGTATGTGTTAACGTTGTAGGGGATTCACACCGTGCCTACATTAATTCCGCCATAATCATGGTATTTGTTAACGTTGTAGGGGATTCACACCGTGCCTACATTAATTCCGCCATAATCATGGTATTTGTTAACGTTGTAGGGGATTCACACCGTGCCTACATTAATTCCGCCATAATCATGGTATGTGTTAACGTTGTAGGGGATTCACACCGTGCCTACATTCCCGCCATAATCATGGTATGTGTTAACGTTGTAGGGGATTCACACCGTGCCTACATGAATTCCGCCATAATCATGGTATTTGTTAACGTTGTAGGGGATTCACACCGTGCCTACATTAATTCCGCCATAATCATGGTATTTGTTAACGTTGTAGGGGATTCGCACCGTGCCTACATTAATTCCGCCATAATCATGGTATGTGTTAACGTTGTAGGGGATTCACACCGTGCCTACATTAATTCCGCCATAATCATGGTATTTGTTAACGTTGTAGGGGATTCACACCGTGCTTACATTAATTCCGCCATAATCATGGTATTTGTTAACGTTGTAGGGGATTCACACCGTGCCTACATTAATTCCGCCATAATCATGGTATGTGTTAACGTTGTAGGGGATTCACACCGTGCCTACATTCCCGCCATAATCATGGTATGTGTTAACGTTGTAGGGGATTCACACCGTGCCTACATTAATTCCGCCATAATCATGGTATGTGTTAACGTTGTAGGGGATTCACACCGTGCCTACATGAATTCCGCCATAATCATGGTATTTGTTAACGTTGTAGGGGATTCACACCGTGCCTACATTAATTCCGCCATGATCATGGTATTTGTTAACGTTGTAGGGGAGTCGCACCGTGCCTACATTCCCGCCAGAATCATGAGCCGTATACAGATATCCAGCGAGGAAATTGACGCCCAAGCCGTCAAGAAATTCACTCTAAATGCACAAGAAGGTTTGTCGACACTGTAGTCATAGCAACCCACTTCGACGTCGACCAGCTCTGCAGATAACTATTGATGAAATGTCTACTCTCTGCGGACAATGATAGGCCTCACCAGGCGACACACTGCACCAACTCTCCTAAATCTGTTTTCATATTATTCCATATTATTCAATATTTCTACGTAATATACAAAATACTTATTATTATAATTATGTCATTACTATTTTTTTATTAATTATTTTATTAAAGCTCTGATATGTAGTCCCTTTATTTGTTCTACTAGGATACTTCGAGGAGTACATTGACTGTGAGTTTGCCTACATCTGGCACAAGGTCTATATTCACCAGAAGTACATTCGCGTGCTTGTGAGCGAGATCTTCTGGCAGAAGAAACCAGGTCAGTTTGGTGGCAAACTGATCCTCAACTACCCGTCGTTTGAAGACTCCCCGGATGTTGTGTTTGGCGAACCGGATCCCATTCATGGTCACTTGTAAGTAACTATGGTTACGTGTGTGTGCCAATGGGAATAAACCCTGGTCACGTCTGTCCTATTTTGAGTACACCCTGGTCAGGTATGTCCCATTGTGAGTACACCCTGGTCACTCATGTCTCATTGTGAGTACACCCTGGTCACGCATGTCCCATTGTGAGTACACCCTGGTCACATATGTCCCATTGTGAGTACACGCTGGTCACGCATGTCCCATTGTGAGTACACCCTGGTCACGTATGTCTCATTGTGAGTACACCCTGGTCACGCATGTCCCATTGTGAGTACACCCTGGTCACGCATGTCCCATTGTGAGTACACCCTGGTCACGTATGTCCCATTGTGAGTACACCCTGGTCACGCATGTCCCATTGTGAGTACACCATGGTCACGCATGTCCTATTGTGAGTACACCCTGCTCACGTATGTCCCATTGTGAGTACACCCTGGTCACGTATGTCCCATTGTGAGTACACCCTGGTCACGCATGTCCCATTGTGAGTACACCCGGGTCACGCATGTCTCATTGTGAGTACACCCTGGTCACGCATGTCCCATTGTGAGTACACCCTGGTCACACATGTCCCACTGTTAGTACACCCTGGTGCTGTATGTCCCATTGTGAGTACGCCCTGGTCACACATGTCCCATTGTGAGTACACCCTGGTCACGCATGTCCCATTGTGAGTACACCCTGGTCACGCATGTCCCATTGTGAGTACACCCTGGTCACGCATGTCCCATTGTGAGTACACCCTTGTCACGTATGTCCCATTGCGAGTACGCCCTGGTCACGTATGTCCCATTGTGAGTACACCCTGGTCACGCATGTCCCATTGTGAGTACACCCTGGTCACGTATGTCCCATTGTGAGTACGCCCTGGTCACGCATGTCCCATTGTGAGTACACCCTGGTCACGTATGTCCCATTGTGAGTACGCCCTGGTCACGCATGTCCCATTGTGAGTACACCCTGGTCACGTATGTCCCATTGTGAGTGCACCCTGGTCACGCATGTCCCATTGTGAGTACACCCTGGTCACGCATGCCCCATTGTGAGTACACCCTGGTCACGTATGTCCCATTGTGAGTACACCCTGGTCACGTATGTCCCATTGTGAGGACACCCTGGTCACGCATGTCCCATTGTGAGTACACCCTGGTCACACATGCCCCATTGTTAGTACACCCTGGTGCTGTATGTCCCGTTGTGAGTACACCCTGGTCACACATGTCCCAGTGTTAGTACACCCTGGTCACACATGTTCCATTGTAAGTACACCCTGGTCACGTATGTCCCATTGTGAGTACGCCCTGGTCACGTATGTCCCATTGTAAGTACACCCTGGTCGTGTATGTCCCATTGTGAGTACACCCTGGTCACGTATGTCCCATTGTGAGTACGCCCTGGTCACGTATGTCCCGTTGTGAGTACGCTCTGGTCACGTATGTCCCATTGTGAGTACACCCTGGTCACGCATGTCCCATTGTGAGTACACCCTGGTCACGTATGTCCCATTACGAATACACCCTGGTCACGTATGTCCCATTGTGAGTACACCCTGGTCACGTATGTCTCATTGTGAGTACACCCTGGTCACGCATGTCCCATTGTGAGTACACCCTGGTCACGCATGTCCCATTGTGAGTACACCCTGGTCACGTATGTCCCATTGTGAGTACACCCTGGTCACGCATGTCCCATTGTGAGTACACCATGGTCACGCATGTCCTATTGTGAGTACACCCTGCTCACGTATGTCCCATTGTGAGTACACCCTGGTCACGTATGTCCCATTGTGAGTACACCCTGGTCACGCATGTCCCATTGTGAGTACACCCTGGTCACGTATGTCCCATTACGAATACACCCTGGTCACGTATGTCCCATTGTGAGTACACCCTGGTCACGTATGTCTCATTGTGAGTACACCCTGGTCACGCATGTCCCATTGTGAGTACACCCTGGTCACGCATGTCCCATTGTGAGTACACCCTGGTCACGTATGTCCCATTGTGAGTACACCCTGGTCACGCATGTCCCATTGTGAGTACACCATGGTCACGCATGTCCTATTGTGAGTACACCCTGCTCACGTATGTCCCATTGTGAGTACACCCTGGTCACGTATGTCCCATTGTGAGTACACCCTGGTCACGCATGTCCCATTGTGAGTACACCCGGGTCACGCATGTCTCATTGTGAGTACACCCTGGTCACGCATGTCCCATTGTGAGTACACCCTGGTCACACATGTCCCACTGTTAGTACACCCTGGTGCTGTATGTCCCATTGTGAGTACGCCCTGGTCACACATGTCCCATTGTGAGTACACCCTGGTCACGCATGTCCCATTGTGAGTACACCCTGGTCACGCATGTCCCATTGTGAGTACACCCTGGTCACGCATGTCCCATTGTGAGTACACCCTTGTCACGTATGTCCCATTGCGAGTACGCCCTGGTCACGTATGTCCCATTGTGAGTACACCCTGGTCACGCATGTCCCATTGTGAGTACACCCTGGTCACGTATGTCCCATTGTGAGTACGCCCTGGTCACGCATGTCCCATTGTGAGTACACCCTGGTCACGTATGTCCCATTGTGAGTGCACCCTGGTCACGCATGTCCCATTGTGAGTACACACTGGTCACGCATGCCCCATTGTGAGTACACCCTGGTCACGTATGTCCCATTGTGAGTACACCCTGGTCACGTATGTCCCGTTGTGAGGACACGCTGGTCACGCATGTCCCATTGTGAGTACACCCTGGTCACACATGTCCCATTGTTAGTACACCCTGGTGCTGTATGTTCCGTTGTGAGTACACCCTGGTCACACATGTCCCAGTGTTAGTACACCCTGGTCACACATGTTCCATTGTGAGTACACCCTGGTCACGTATGTCCCATTGTGAGTACACCCTGGTCACACATGTCCCATTGTTAGTACACCCTGGTGCTGTATGTCCCGTTGTGAGTACACCCTGGTCACACATGTCCCAGTGTTAGTACACCCTGGTCACACATGTTCCATTGTAAGTACACCCTGGTCACGTATGTCCCATTGTGAGTACGCCCTGGTCACGTATGTCCCATTGTAAGTACACCCTGGTCGTGTATGTCCCATTGTGAGTACACCCTGGTCACGCATGTCCCATTGTGAGTACACCATGGTCACGCATGTCCTATTGTGAGTACACCCTTCCTCACGTATGTCCCATTGTGAGTACACCCTGGTCACGTATGTCCTATTGTGAGTACACCCTGGTCACGCATGTCCCATTGTGAGTACACCCGGGTCACGCATGTCTCATTGTGAGTACACCCTGGTCACGCATGTCCCATTGTGAGTACACCCTGGTCACACATGTCCCACTGTTAGTACACCCTGGTGCTGTATGTCCCATTGTGAGTACGCCCTGGTCACACATGTCCCATTGTAAGTACACCCTGGTCACGCATGTCCCATTGTGAGTACACCCTGGTCACGCATGTCCCATTGTGAGTACACCCTGGTCACGCATGTCCCATTGTGAGTACACCCTTGTCACGTATGTCCCATTGCGAGTACGCCCTGGTCACGTATGTCCCATTGTGAGTACACCCTGGTCACGCATGTCCCATTGTGAGTACACCCTGGTCACGTATGTCCCATTGTGAGTACGCCCTGGTCACGCATGTCCCATTGTGAGTACACCCTGGTCACGTATGTCCCATTGTGAGTGCACCCTGGTCACGCATGTCCCATTGTGAGTACACCCTGGTCACGCATGCCCCATTGTGAGTACACCCTGGTCACGTATGTCCCATTGTGAGTACACCCTGGTCACGTATGTCCCATTGTGAGGACACCCTGGTCACGCATGTCCCATTGTGAGTACACCCTGGTCACACATGCCCCATTGTTAGTACACCCTGGTGCTGTATGTCCCGTTGTGAGTACACCCTGGTCACACATGTCCCAGTGTTAGTACACCCTGGTCACACATGTTCCATTGTAAGTACACCCTGGTCACGTATGTCCCATTGTGAGTACGCCCTGGTCACGTATGTCCCATTGTAAGTACACCCTGGTCGTGTATGTCCCATTGTGAGTACACCCTGGTCACGTATGTCCCATTGTGAGTACGCCCTGGTCACGTATGTCCCGTTGTGAGTACGCTCTGGTCACGTATGTCCCATTGTGAGTACACCCTGGTCACGCATGTCCCATTGTGAGTACACCCTGGTCACGTATGTCCCATTACGAATACACCCTGGTCACGTATGTCCCATTGTGAGTACACCCTGGTCACGTATGTCTCATTGTGAGTACACCCTGGTCACGCATGTCCCATTGTGAGTACACCCTGGTCACGCATGTCCCATTGTGAGTACACCCTGGTCACGTATGTCCCATTGTGAGTACACCCTGGTCACGCATGTCCCATTGTGAGTACACCATGGTCACGCATGTCCTATTGTGAGTACACCCTGCTCACGTATGTCCCATTGTGAGTACACCCTGGTCACGTATGTCCCATTGTGAGTACACCCTGGTCACGCATGTCCCATTGTGAGTACACCCGGGTCACGCATGTCTCATTGTGAGTACACCCTGGTCACGCATGTCCCATTGTGAGTACACCCTGGTCACACATGTCCCACTGTTAGTACACCCTGGTGCTGTATGTCCCATTGTGAGTACGCCCTGGTCACACATGTCCCATTGTGAGTACACCCTGGTCACGCATGTCCCATTGTGAGTACACCCTGGTCACGCATGTCCCATTGTGAGTACACCCTGGTCACGCATGTCCCATTGTGAGTACACCCTTGTCACGTATGTCCCATTGCGAGTACGCCCTGGTCACGTATGTCCCATTGTGAGTACACCCTGGTCACGCATGTCCCATTGTGAGTACACCCTGGTCACGTATGTCCCATTGTGAGTACGCCCTGGTCACGCATGTCCCATTGTGAGTACACCGTGGTCACGTATGTCCCATTGTGAGTGCACCCTGGTCACGCATGTCCCATTGTGAGTACACACTGGTCACGCATGTCCCATTGTGAGTACACCCTGGTCACGTATGTCCCATTGTGAGTACACCCTGGTCACGTATGTCCCATTGTGAGGACACCCTGGTCACGCATGTCCCATTGTGAGTACACCCTGGTCACACATGTCCCATTGTTAGTACACCCTGGTGCTGTATGTTCCGTTGTGAGTACACCCTGGTCACACATGTCCCAGTGTTAGTACACCCTGGTCACACATGTTCCATTGTGAGTACACCCTGGTCACGTATGTCCCATTGTGAGTACACCCTGGTCACACATGTCCCATTGTTAGTACACCCTGGTGCTGTATGTCCCGTTGTGAGTACACCCTGGTCACACATGTCCCAGTGTTAGTACACCCTGGTCACACATGTTCCATTGTAAGTACACCCTGGTCACGTATGTCCCATTGTGAGTACGCCCTGGTCACGTATGTCCCATTGTAAGTACACCCTGGTCGTGTATGTCCCATTGTGAGTACACCCTGGTCACGCATGTCCCATTGTGAGTACACCATGGTCACGCATGTCCTATTGTGAGTACACCCTTCCTCACGTATGTCCCATTGTGAGTACACCCTGGTCACGTATGTCCCATTGTGAGTACACCCTGGTCACGCATGTCCCATTGTGAGTACACCCGGGTCACGCATGTCTCATTGTGAGTACACCCTGGTCACGCATGTCCCATTGTGAGTACACCCTGGTCACACATGTCCCACTGTTAGTACACCCTGGTGCTGTATGTCCCATTGTGAGTACGCCCTGGTCACACATGTCCCATTGTGAGTACACCCTGGTCACGCATGTCCCATTGTGAGTACACCCTGGTCACGCATGTCCCATTGTGAGTACACCCTGGTCACGCATGTCCCATTGTGAGTACACCCTTGTCACGTATGTCCCATTACGAGTACGCCCTGGTCCCGTATGTCCCATTGTGAGTACACCCTGGTCACGCATGTCCCATTGTGAGTACACCCTGGTCACGTATGTCCCATTGTGAGTACGCCCTGGTCACGCATGTCCCATTGTGAGTACACCCTGGTCACGTATGTCCCATTGTGAGTGCACCCTGGTCACGCATGTCCCATTGTGAGTACACCCTGGTCACGCATGCCCCATTGTGAGTACACCCTGGTCACGTATGTCCCATTGTGAGTACACCCTGGTCACGTATGTCCCATTGTGAGGACACCCTGGTCACGCATGTCCCATTGTGAGTACACCCTGGTCACACATGTCCCATTGTTAGTACACCCTGGTGCTGTATGTCCCGTTGTGAGTACACCCTGGTCACACATGTCCCAGTGTTAGTACACCCTGGTCACACATGTTCCATTGTGAGTACACCCTGGTCACGTATGTCCCATTGTGAGTACACCCTGGTCACACATGTCCCATTGTTAGTACACCCTGGTGCTGTATGTCCCGTTGTGAGTACACCCTGGTCACACATGTCCCAGTGTTAGTACACCCTGGTCACACATGTTCCATTGTAAGTACACCCTGGTCACGTATGTCCCATTGTGAGTACGCCCTGGTCACGTATGTCCCATTGTAAGTACACCCTGGTCGTGTATGTCCCATTGTGAGTACACCCTGGTCACGTATGTCCCATTGTGAGTACGCCCTGGTCACGTATTTCCCGTTGTGAGTACGCTCTGGTCACGTATGTCCCATTGTGAGTACACCCTGGTCACGCATGTCCCGTTGTGAGTACACCCTGGTCACACATGTCCTATTGTAAGTACACCCTGGTCACGTATGTCCCATTGTAAGTACACCCTGGTGTTGTATGTCCCGTTGTGAGTACACCCTGGACCCTGGTAACAGAGCACGGGCACGGCTGACCCTTATGTATATGTATATTGGACCCCATATTGGGCCCCAGTAATTGGTTGCTCACACGTGGACGGTGACGTTATGATATAAATGTATCCGCAGCCAGAGCACGGGGACGACCCGCAGTGCCGAGACCGGGGCCTCCACGCGGACTGTCTACGTCTACTGGATGGATCCCGTCACCCAGCTGCCCGTCCAGGGCGACACGGGCAACTATACGGTGATCATGTCCCTAGACACTCAGGACAGCTCGGCGCGCACGGAATTTGATGAGTGTCTCCGTATCATCACCGATTCTGGCGGCTACGAGCTCTTCCGTCAGCACGCTAATGCCTGGCGGGCCACGTGGTCGAAGGGCAGGGTGGAGGTGGAGGGCGACACACAGCTGGCGAAGATAACCACCTTCGCGCAGTATTACCTGATGAGCAACTTGCCGGCCTTGCAGCCGTATCAAGCGCCTCAACACACCGACTTCTTCTACGGTCTGGGCAGGAACAGTCTGGCGAAAGGTGCCTCGGGGAAGGATTATCAGGTGGGTGGACCGGAAGGGAGCGCGCCCAAGGTTAGGACTAAGGAACACGCCAACAATAGGTGGCGCAGGGGAGGATCATCTAGTGGGTAGACCGGAAAAGGAGGGCGCTCAAATGAGTGACGAATTATAAAGTGACGTAATATGATGAATGACGTATTATATATGAATGACGTAATATAATGAATGAGATATTATAGTAGTGAATGACGTAATACAATAAATGACGTAATATAATGAATGACATATTATAGCAAATGCCGTTTTGCAGTGAATGACGTAATACAATAAATGACGTAATATGGTGAATGACGTAATATAATGAATGACGTATTATTATGAATGACGTATTATAATGAATGACGCAATATAATTAACACGTCACATAATGAATGACGTATAATGAATGCTGTCATATAACGAATGACGTAATATAATGAATGACGAATTATAATATATGACGTACTATAGTGAATGACGTACTATAGTGAATGACGTACTATAGTGAATGACGTACTATAGTGAATGACGTATTATAATGAATGACGTGACGATCCGTTGCTCTGTCCGCAGGGCCACATCATGTGGGACAGCGAGGTGTACCTGCTCCCGGCCATCGTCCTCTTCCACCCGGACCTGGTCAAGGAGATGCTGCGCTACCGGTCCGAGCAGGCCCCCCGCGCCGCCGCCATCGCCGAGCGCATGGGGGTCACGGGCTACAAGTATCCCTGGCGCAGCGCCTACACGGGGGCCGAGGTGAGCCCGGACGGCTGCCTGGAGTGCGCGGACCGCAAGATGCACGTGTCGGCCGGGGTCGCCTGGGGGATCCGCCAGTACTTCTCGGCCACCCAGGACCGCGACTTCATCATCAACACCGACTACGACACGTGCGACATCACGCGGGAAATCGCGAGGTTCTTCGCGGAGCAGGCTGTGTATGACACCAGCACCGGGCGCTACGATCTCAGAGGTGGGAGGATTTGCGTTGTGCTGAGATGTTTTTTAGTCGCTGGGGCGGCGGCGCGTAAATGTGTGTGTATTGTGCGTTGTTAGTCATCATGGGCCGTCATGTAATGTGTGTCACCAGGATGGTAACTCGGCCGGGGGGAGAGGGGTGGGGGGTTCGCACACTTTATAGCAAGAGCCGTTATTGAATATCAATTGTTGATTTCTGCAACATCTAACACTTCGAACGTTAACACTGTTTTCAACACAAGATTTCAAGATGTTTTGAACGGGCCCGATCCTTACACCCTTCCACCACTCTGATCCAGACATGATTTACATTTCTCCACCACTCTGATCCAGACATGACTTACATTTCTCCGCCACTCTGATCCAGATATGATTTATACTCCTCCGCCACTCTGATCCAGGCATGACTTACATTTCTCCGCCACTCTGATCCAGGTATGATTTATACTCCTCCACCACTCTGATCCAGGCATGACTTCCATTTCTCCGCCACTCTGATCCCGGTAGGATTTATACTCGTCCACCACTCTGATCCAGACATGACTTACATTTCTCCACCACTCTGATCCAGACATGACTTACATTTCTCCGCCACTCTAATCCCGGTAGGATTTATACTCGTCCACCACTCTGATACAGACATGACTTACATTTCTCCGCCACTCTGATCCAGGTATGATTTATACTCCTCCGCCACTCTGATCCAGGCATTACTTTCATTTCTCCGCCACTCTGATCCCGGTAGGATTTATACTCGTCCACCACTCTGATCCAGACATGACTTACATTTCTCCGCCACTCTGATCCAGGTATGATTTATACTCCTCCGCCACTCTGATCCAGGCATGACTTACATTTCTCCGCCACTCTGATCCCGGTAGGATTTATACGCGTCCACCACTCTGATCCAGACATGACTTACATTTCTCCGCCACTCTGATCCAGGTATGATTTATACTCCTCCACCACTCTGATACAGACATGACTTACATTTCTCCGCCACTCTGATCCAGGTATGATTTATACTCGTCCACCACTCTGATCCAGACATGACTTACATTTCTCCGCCACTCTGATCCAGGTATGATTTATACTCCTCCGCCACTCTGATCCAGGCATGACTTACATTTCTCCGCCACTCTGATCCCGGTAGGATTTATACTCGTCCACCACTCTGATCCAGACATGACTTACATTTCTCCGCCACTCTGATCCAGGTATGATTTATACTCCTCCACCACTCTGATACAGACATGACTTACATTTCTCCGCCACTCTGATCCAGGTATTTATTTATACCCCTCCGCCACTCTGATCCAGGTATGACTGGGCCGGACGAGACGTTCCCGGACGTGGACAATAACGCCTACACGGTGGCGGCCGCCTCGCTGGCCATCCACTGGGCCCGCTACATGGCCTGCCAGTGCCAGCGCAACGAGCGGGAGGAGGTGCCAGACGAGTGGATCCAGATCGCCCTCTACCTCAACCTGCCCTTCGACAATGTCCGGAGACTGCACAACCAGTTCGAGGGCTTCGATAAATGTAGGAACAATGCGCGGTTAAACCATTGAGCGGTTAAAACAGTGCGCGGTTAAAACAGTACGCGGTTATAACACTGCACAGTCATTGTTAAAATACTGCATGGTTAAAACACTGCACGGTTGTAACTTTACACGGTTAAAACAATTATGGATTTATTTCAGAATTGTCTAGCTAGTAGTAAGATCTTTAGCAAGTGAATCAGAGATCGTATGGTTCTTTATGTAATCTTCAGAGTGAATTCAGTCATTGCTTTAAGAAAGCAGCATTCAATCGGTTATCACAATAGCAGCATGGGTTACCCACAATTCAGGTTGTGCTTTAACAATCTGTGCTATCACGGTTTGCTTGTGAAGCTGTGCTACCTCTACCCGCGTCCTGACTTGTGCCTGTCTGCCCCCCCCCCATGTGACAGTGACGGCGCCTAGGGTGAGCCAGGCGGACACGATCCTGATGACGTATCCCCTCAACTGGAACATGAGTCGGGACATCATGCGCCATGATCTGGAATACTATGAGCAGTTCACCAACGACCGCAGTCCGGCCTTGACCTGGAGCTTCTTCACCGTGGGCTGGAAGTGGGTGAACGAGCAGGCCAAGCTTAACTCCTACTTCTTGAAGAGCTACCAGGACTACCTCATCCAACCCTTCAAGGTAAGCTGTGATGGTGTAGGGCTATCTGGACCAGTCAAGTCATCCAACCCTTCAAGATAAGCTGTGATGTGGGTAGGGCTATCTGGACCAGTCATCCAACCCTTCAAGGTAAGCTGTGATGGTGTAGGGCTATCTGGACCAGTGAAGTCATCCAACCCTTCAAGGTAAGCTGTGATGGGTTAGGGCTATCTGGACCAGTCATCTAACCCTTCAAGGTAAGCTGTGATGGGATAGGACTATCTGGACCAATCCAGTCATCCAACCCTACAAGGTAAGCTGTGATGGGGTAGGGCTATCTGGACCAGTCGAGTCATCCAACCCTTCAAGGTAAGCTGTGCTGTAGGTAGGGCTATCTGGACCAGTCAAGTCATCCAACCCTTCAAGGTAAGATGTGATGGGGTAGGGCTATCTGGACGAGTCGAGTCATCCAACCCTTCAAGGTAAGCTGTGCTGTGGGTAGGGCTATCTGGACCAGTCAAGTCATCCAACCCTTCAAGGTAAGATGTGATGGGGTAGGGCTATCTGGACCAGTCGAGTCATCCAACCCTTCAAGGTAAGTTGTGCTGTGGGTAGGGCTATCTGGACCAGTCAAGTCATCCAACCCTTCAAGGTAAGATGTGATGGCGAAGGGCTATCTGGACCAGTCAAGTCATCCAACCCTTCAAGGTAAGATGTGATGGGGTAGGGCTATCTGGACGAGTCGAGTCATCCAACCCTTCAAGGTAAGCTGTGCTGTGGGTAGGGCTATCTGGACCAGTCAAGTCATCCAACCCTTCAAGGTAAGATGTGATGGGGTAGGGCTATCTGGACCAGTCGAGTCATCCAACCCTTCAAGGTAAGTTGTGCTGTGGGTAGGGCTATCTGGACCAGTCAAGTCATCCAACCCTTCAAGGTAAGATGTGATGGCGAAGGGCTATCTAGACCAGTCGAGTCATCAAACCCTTCAAGGTAAGCTGTGATGGGTTAGGGCTATCTGGACCAGTCAAGTCATCCAACCCTTCAAGGTAAGCTGTGATGGGGTAGGGCTATCTGGACCAGTCAAGTCATCTAACCCTTCAAGATAAGCTGTGATGGGGTAGGGCTATCTGGACCAGTCATCCAACCCTTCAAGGTAAGCTGTGATGGGGTAGGACTATCTGGACCAGTCAAGTCATCCAACCCTTCAAGGTAAGCTGTGATGGGGTAGGGCTATCTGGACCAGTCAAGTCATCCAACCCTTGAAGGTAAGCTGTGATGGGGTAGGGCTATCTGGACCAGTCAAGTCATCTAACCCTTCAAGGTAAGCTGTGATGGGGTAGGGCTATCTGGACCAGTCAAGTCATCCAACCCTTCAAGGTAAGCTGTGATGGGGTAGGGCTATCTGGACCAGTCAAGTCATCCAACCCTTGAAGGTAAGCTGTGATGGGGTAGGGCTATCTGGATCAGTCAAGTCATCCAACCCTTCAAGGTAAGCTGTGATGGGATAGGGCTATCTGGACCAGTCAAGTTATCCAACCCTTCAAGGTAAGCTGTGATGGGGTAGGGCTATCTGGACCAGTCGAGTCATCCAACCCTTCAAGGTAAGCTGTGATGGGATAGGACTATCTGGACCAGTCGAGTCATCCAACCCTTCAAGGTAAGCTGTGATGGGGTAGGACTATCTGGACCAGTCAAGTCATCCAACCCTTCAAGGTAAGCTGTGATGGGGTAGGGCTATCTGGACCAGTCGAGTCATCCAACCCTTCAAGGTAAGCTGTGATGGGGTAGGACTATCTGGACCAGTCAAGTCATCCAACCCTTCAAGGTAAGCTGTGATGGGGTAGGGCTATCTGGACCAGTCAAGTCATCCAACCCTTCAAGGTAAGCTGTGATGGGGTAGGGCTATCTGGACCAGTCAAGTCATCCAACCCTTGAAGGTAAGCTGTGATGGGGTAGGGCTATCTGGATCAGTCAAGTCATCCAACCCTTCAAGGTAAGCTGTGATGGGGTAGGGCTATCTGGACCAGTCAAGTCATCCAACCCTTCAAGGTAAGCTGTGATGGGATAGGACTATCTGGACCAGTCAAGTCATCCAACCCTTCAAGGTAAGCTGTGATGGGGTAGGGCTATCTGGATCAGTCAAGTCATCCAACCCTTCAAGGTAAGCTGTGATGGGATAGGACTATCTGGACCAGTCAAGTCATCCAACCCTTCAAGGTAAGCTGTGCTGTGGGTAGGGCTATCTGGACCAGTCAAGTCATCCAACCCTTCAAGGTAAGATGTGATGGGGTAGGGCTATCTGGACCAGTCGAGTCATCCAACCCTTCAAGGTAAGTTGTGCTGTGGGTAGGGCTATCTGGACCAGTCAAGTCATCCAACCCTTCAAGGTAAGATGTGATGGCGAAGGGCTATCTAGACCAGTCGAGTCATCAAACCCTTCAAGGTAAGCTGTGATGGGTTAGGGCTATCTGGACCAGTCAAGTCATCCAACCCTTCAAGGTAAGCTGTGATGGGGTAGGGCTATCTGGACCAGTCAAGTCATCTAACCCTTCAAGATAAGCTGTGATGGGGTAGGGCTATCTGGACCAGTCATCCAACCCTTCAAGGTAAGCTGTGATGGGGTAGGACTATCTGGACCAGTCAAGTCATCCAACCCTTCAAGGTAAGCTGTGATGGGGTAGGGCTATCTGGACCAGTCAAGTCATCCAACCCTTGAAGGTAAGCTGTGATGGGGTAGGGCTATCTGGACCAGTCAAGTCATCTAACCCTTCAAGGTAAGCTGTGATGGGGTAGGGCTATCTGGACCAGTCAAGTCATCCAACCCTTCAAGGTAAGCTGTGATGGGGTAGGGCTATCTGGACCAGTCAAGTCATCCAACCCTTGAAGGTAAGCTGTGATGGGGTAGGGCTATCTGGATCAGTCAAGTCATCCAACCCTTCAAGGTAAGCTGTGATGGGATAGGGCTATCTGGACCAGTCAAGTTATCCAACCCTTCAAGGTAAGCTGTGATGGGGTAGGGCTATCTGGACCAGTCGAGTCATCCAACCCTTCAAGGTAAGCTGTGATGGGATAGGACTATCTGGACCAGTCGAGTCATCCAACCCTTCAAGGTAAGCTGTGATGGGGTAGGACTATCTGGACCAGTCAAGTCATCCAACCCTTCAAGGTAAGCTGTGATGGGGTAGGGCTATCTGGACCAGTCGAGTCATCCAACCCTTCAAGGTAAGCTGTGATGGGGTAGGACTATCTGGACCAGTCAAGTCATCCAACCCTTCAAGGTAAGCTGTGATGGGGTAGGGCTATCTGGACCAGTCAAGTCATCCAACCCTTCAAGGTAAGCTGTGATGGGGTAGGGCTATCTGGACCAGTCAAGTCATCCAACCCTTGAAGGTAAGCTGTGATGGGGTAGGGCTATCTGGATCAGTCAAGTCATCCAACCCTTCAAGGTAAGCTGTGATGGGGTAGGGCTATCTGGACCAGTCAAGTCATCCAACCCTTCAAGGTAAGCTGTGATGGGATAGGACTATCTGGACCAGTCAAGTCATCCAACCCTTCAAGGTAAGCTGTGATGGGGTAGGGCTATCTGGATCAGTCAAGTCATCCAACCCTTCAAGGTAAGCTGTGATGGGATAGGACTATCTGGACCAGTCAAGTCATCCAACCCTTCAAGGTAAGCTGTGCTGTGGGTAGGGCTATCTGGACCAGTCAAGTCATCCAACCCTTCAAGGTAAGCTGTGATGGGGTAGGGCTATCTGGACCAGTCAAGTCATCCAACCCTTCAAGGTAAGCTGTGATGGGGTAGGGCTATCTGGACGAGTCGAGTCATCCAACCCTTCAAGGTAAGCTGTGATGGGGTAGGGCTATCTGGACCAGTCAAGTCATCCAACCCTTCAAGGTAAGCTGTGATGGGGTAGCGCTATCTGGACCAGTCAAGTTATCCAACCCTTCAAGGTAAGCTGTGATGGGGTAGGGCCATCTGGACTAGTCAAGTCATCCAACCCTTCAAGGTAAGCTGTGATGGGGTAGGGCTATCTGGACCAGTCAAGTCATCCAACCCTTCAAGGTAAGCTGTGATGGGATAGGGCTATCTGGACCAGTCAAGTCATCCCACCCTTCAAGGTAAGCTGTGATGGGGTAGGGCTATCTGGACCAGTCAAGTCATCCAACCCTTCAAGGTAAGCTGTGATGGGATAGGACTATCTGGACCAGTCAAGTCATCCAACCCTTCAAGGTAAGCTGTGATGGGGTAGGGCTATCTGGACCAGTCAAGTTATCCAACCCTTCAAGGTAAGCTGTGATGGGGTAGGGCTATCTGGACCAGTCAAGTCATCCAACCCTTCAAGGTAAGCTGTGATGGGGTAGGGCTATCTGGACCAATCAAGTCATCCAACCCTTCAAGGTAAGCTGTGATGGGGTAGGGCTATCTGGACCAGTCAAGTCATCCAACCCTTCAAGGTAAGCTGTGATGGGGTAGGGCTATCTGGACCAGTCAAGTCATCCAACCCTTCAAGGTAAGCTGTGATGGGGTAGGGCTATCTGGACCAGTCAAGTCATCCAACCCTTCAAGGTAAGCTGTGATGGGGTAGGGCTATCTGGACCAGTCAAGTCATCCAACCCTTCAAGGTAAGCTGTGATGGGGTAGGGCTATCTGGACCAGTCAAGTCATCCAACCCTTCAAGGTAAGCTGTGACGGGGGTAGGGTTATCTGTACCCGAGTGTAGACTAAATCAAATCAAGTCAAATGCAAGTTATTTAAACCAAGTGTACAAGGGAAATAGCTGATTAACATCAATCCATGAAAATAAACCTCGTGGGTAGAGACGGAGGGGCTGTGACAAGAAGAGCAAGCAGAATTCCGCAAAGGTTATAGCACAGTTGACAACATGTTTGTTTTGCAAAGTCTTACCCAAAAGTACACAAGTAAGAAAAACGGTTTCTACGTGGTCTGTGTAGACTTGTATCTATCTGTAACCATGAAAATAAAGAAAAAACGCTTGGCTATACAGAGACTCTCAATAAATAGTGTGGCTAGCGTAAGACACACACAAGTTCCGCTTTAATTTGTACTTGATGAACATGGTCCACTTGCCTCCCCCCCCCCCCCCCGCCTGCCTGACAGATCTGGACCGAGTACAACGAGGGATCTCAGGAGGACCAGAACGAGGGTTCGGTGAACTTCCTGCCCGGGATGGGGGGCTTCCTCCAGTCCCTCATCTACGGCTTCGGCGGGGTCCGCATCCGGCCCGACATGCTCGAGTTCCACAACCCCATGCCGCCCACCGGCAGTGTGCGCATGCGCTTCGTGGGATTCAACTACCTGGGGTCCAACATGACGATCGAGATCACCCAGGACTCCGTGACGCTGCAGGTGTTGGAGGTGGCCGACTTCCCGTTGGTGCTGCTGCGTAACGAGACCTCTCAGGTGGAGGAGAGTCTGCCGGCAGGATGTGAGTGTCAAGGTCCACAGTATACCACAGTATGGCAATAGCCAGTATGGCAATAGCCAGTATGGTAATAGCCAGTATGGCAATAGCCAGTATGGCAATAGCCAGTATGGCAATAGGCAGTATGGCAATAGCCAGTATGGCAATAGCCAGTATGGTAATAGCCAGTAAGGCAATAGGCAGTATGGCAATAGCCAGTATGGTAATAGCCAGTATGGTAATAGCCAATATGGCAATAGGCAGTATGGCAATAGCCAGTATAGTAATAGCCAGTAAGGCAATAGGCAGTATGGCAATAGCCAGTATGGTAATAGCCAGTATGGTAATAGCCAATATGGCAATAGGCAGTATGGCAATAGCCAGTATGGCAATAGCCAGTATGGCAATAGCCAGTATGGCAATAGCCAGTAAGGCAATAGGCAGTATGGCAATAGCCAGTATGGTAATAGCCAGTATGGTAATAGCCAATATGGCAATAGGCAGTATGGCAATAGCCAGTATAGTAATAGCCAGTAAGGCAATAGGCAGTATGGCAATAGCCAGTATGGCAATAGCCAGTATGGTAATAGCCAGTATGGTAATAGCCAATATGGCAATAGGCAGTATGGCAATAGCCAGTATGGTAATAGCCAGTATGGTAATAGCCAATATGGCAATAGGCAGTATGGCAATAGCCAGTATGGCAATAGCCAGTATGGCAATAGCCAGTATGGCAATAGCCAGTAAGGCAATAGGCAGTATGGCAATAGGCAGTATGGCAATAGCCAGTATGGCAATAGGCAGTATGGTAATAGCCAGTATGGCAATAGCCAGTATGGCAATAGCCAGTATGGTAATAGCCAGTATGGCAATAGCCAGTATGGCAATAGCCAGTATGGTAATAGCCAGTATGGCAATAGCCAGTATGGCAATAGCCAGTAAGGCAATAGGCAGTATGGCAATAGCCAGTATGGCAATAGCCAGTATGGTAATAGCCAGTATGGCAATAGGCAGTATGGTAATAGCCAGTATGGCAATAGGCAGTATGGCAATAGCCAGTATGGCAATAGCCAGTATGGCAATAGCCAGTATGGCAATAGCCTATGGCAATAGCCAGTATGGCAATAGCCAGTATGGCAATAGCCAGTATGGCAATAGCCAGTAAGGCAATAGGCAGTATGGCAATAGGCAGTATGGTAATAGCCAGTATGGCAATAGGCAGTATGGTAATAGCCAGTATGGCAATAGGCAGTATGGCAATAGCCAGTATGGCAATAGCCAGTATATAAATAGCCAGTATGGCAATAGGCAGTATGGCAATAGCCAGTATGGCAATAGCCAGTAAGGCAGTAGGCAGTATGGCAATAGCCAGTAAGGCAATAGGCAGTATGGCAATAGGCAGTATGGCAATAGCCAGTATGGCAATAGCCAGTATGGCAATAGGCAGTATGGCAATAGCCAGTATGGCAATAGCCAGTATGGCAATAGGCAGTATGGCAATAGCCAGTATGGCAATAGCCAGTAAGGCAATAGGCAGTATGGCAATAGGCAGTATGGCAATAGCCAGTATGGCAATAGGCAGTATGGCAATAGCCAGTAAGGCAATAGGCAGTATGGCAATAGCCAGTATGGCAATAGCCAGTATGGCAATAGCCAGTAAGGCAATAGGCAGTATGGCAATAGCCAGTATGGCAATAGCCAGTATGGCACTAGGCATTATGAATGATCGCTTATTGATACCTCCATCGTATTAAGTTAATGTCATTTTAAGCCTGTTTTCTTCTACATTTTCGCAGCTTTTGTGACCATTGAGCGGCCGGAGCTTGGCTTCTACATATACAGCACACTCTCGTCGGGCTGCGAACACCCGCGAGATCACATCTACATGCCGTGGGGCTATAGTCCTTGGATAGACAGCGCTCCCGAACGGCAGCCATCCAAACTACTGACGGTGTTGTCTGCTATGTTGATCCTCATGCTGTCATGGTTACGGACAATATGCTTGTGAACAACAAAAAGTTGATTAATGCCTAAGATGTTGATGTTGATAATTTGTTATTGAGCCCCCCCCCCCCTTAGCACTATACATACGTGCACTATGCGGTCTAGACAACGGTCTCCCGTGATATTCAATCTTGAATCTAGGTGCTGCGAAGTGTTGCTAATTATATTTTAATCACATGCTAATTGAAGGCATGTTAATTTAAGTGGGTGTCGTCAAACAACGAAATGTATATTTTGTATGCGCGTTTCCACCATTGCTTTCATCGTGATACGGGGCAGCGTCACATTCGCAGGAGTTATGTGTCTGAGTTGTCTATTTCATATTTCTGGTCATGCGAACGTCAAGTTTTAGCCAAATGCGAAACTGATTTTATTGTGAACATGACAAAGCCTTGCCTGTCCCATGTATATTTCAGTGTGTCTATTTCACCTTTTTTAACTTCGCTAAGTGTTGACGGTTACTCCCAGAGCGGTTATATCGTTCAGTGTGTTAATTACCCGGGGTATGACTTAAGGAATCAAGAAAGATGAACATAAGAGGTGCTAACAAATATAAACATAAATGTTACAAATGACGTTAGTTAATTGAGACCCATACCCCCGTAGCTTATAGACTTTGACAGTTCCGTAACTTATCTGGTGACACCTTGGTGGTTGTTCTGTCGTAGCTATGGCGTATAGTACCTATGGGACCACAGTTCGAGGGCCCGGCTCGGTAGCTCAGTGGGTTAGAGCGCTCGCCATGAATGCTCTGGCCACCTGAGAGCCTCACGGCACGTGGATCGGTGGTTCGAGCCCCGCTGTTGCCATGTCTGTGTGGTCGCAGGATAAAGATCCCATGTCTTTCTTCGTAAAGAGTAGGGGGTTACCCCGGGGACATGGCTCCATTCTCCCTTCCTTCTCCCATTGACGCGATATGACCAACAGTGGTTAAAGCGTCGTGAATATACAACCAACCACACCCACAGTTCGAGCGTCAGTCTCTCTGTCATATCCATCATATCCGTTGTTACACTAATAGTTATCATAACACTTTCGTCAGGGGTCAATGTCTTTGATATTTCTAGTAGGAATTCGTAATATTTAATACAAATTTTTTAATTTCGTTTTTATTACACATTTGTAAATACGAAAAACATGTATGCGTTTCAGGTTGTATGGGGCATCTAACGCATTATTAATATTCTTTTCCTTGACAATGTAACTGCGCTCAGGACTACGCCACGTGACTACATTCGCTCGACTGTGCCAGGAGGTTTTTGAAATAAATAGGTAATATTAAAGATACAATACGACGTGTCGCAAATCGACACAATAATGATGCTGTACATTACAAATGATGTCGTTAGAATAGTCAATATGCCGCGTTTACAAACAATGCACGCTTGTGGAATCGGGTCTGTGGGATCAAAGGATAAAGATCCCATGTCTTTCTTCGCAAAGAGTAGGGAGTTACCCCGGGGGATATGGCTCTGCCCTTCCCTTCCTTCTCCCATTGAGGCGATATGGCCAGAATGTGTGAATGCGTCCTGAATATACAACGTACAACCTTGTGAAACAGGTCGGCGAGGGATGTGGTGTCAATTTTAATATTTATCTTATTTAATAATCATGTGACTTTCCCATGGTTATGACCTTGATGGCATAAACGGGTTCTAGTACTATATCGCCTTAATAGGCACATTATATATGATTTTTAGTCAAATGGTAATATGTAAATGCCATTAAAGGGTTGGTGTTTGATTCAGAATGGTAATTTCACTTCCAAGTTCGTTGGCGCCATTTGTACAGTCATCTAATAGGTTCCTTCGTGATTGACAGGGGCCGACGCGGTAGCTCAGTGGGTTAGAGCGCTCGCATTGAGTGCTCTGGTCACCTGAGAGCCTAACGGCGCGTAGATCGGTGGTTCGCGCCCCGCTGTGGCCATGTCTGTGTGGTCGCAGGATAAAGATCCCATGCCCTTCGTCGCAAAGAGTAGGATGTTACCCCGGGGACATGGCTCCACTCTCCCTTCCTTCTCCCATTGACGCGATATGACCAAAGTGGTTAAAGCGTCCTGAATATACAACCAACCGACCTTGGTGATTGACAGAATAAGTATTGAAAGTGTAAGGTTGTGACTACACCGAGCCCAGCATTGTGAGTCTTCATTGTAGTAGATGAGGGTCCCTAGAACTTACCTAGAGCTCATCACAGGATAATAGGACGCTCAACTATTTGTGCTTTATGATGTGTCTGCACCGGCATAGCGCTAAGGTGTGGTGTGAACGGGTCAGACGCGACCCGTGGGGCATTGCGTACAACCCATCTCCTCTAACTGGGTCAGACACGACCCGGTGGGTCATTGCGTACAACCCATGTCCTCTAGCTGGGTCAGACACGACCCGGGGGGTCATTGCGTACAACCCATGTCCTCTAGCTGGGTCAGACACGACCCGGTGGGTCATTGCGTACAACCAATGTCCACTAGCTGGGTCATACCTGACCCGGTGGGTCATTGCGTACAACCAATGTTCTCTAGCTGGGTCAGACACGACCCGGTGGGTCATTGCGTACAACCAATGTCCTCTAGCTGAGTCATACCTGACCCGGTGGGTCATTGCGTACAACCAATGTCCTCTAGCTGGGTCATACCTGACCCGGTGGGTCATTGCGTACAACCAATGTCCTCTACCTGGGTCAGACACGACCCGGTGGGTCATTGCGTACAACCCATGTCCTCTAGCTGGGTCAGACACGACCCGGTGGGTCATTGCGTACAACGCATGTTCTCTAGCTGGGTCATACCTGACCCGGTGGGTCATTGCGTACAACCAATGTCCTCTAGCTGGGTCAGACCCGACCCGGTGGGTCATATGGTACAACCCATGTCCTCCAACTGGTGTCATAGAGGCCGTTCAGCTGTTTCTGCAGGACTTACTGTAAACAATCAAACTTGTTGAAGGGCAATCACTGTAAACCCTGATTTTATTGCTGATGTTGGGTGCAATGTGCTGTTTTATTTGTCCGATTGAGAAATTGTCAAAATCGTTTTAAAATGTTTTATGATATCCATGTTTTACAATTGTACATTCTGAATGGTCGTGTTGGAGCAACATGCTATATATTTTTATATGCCTCGTATGGGTGTGGCTTGAATTTGTTTTAAAATAATTTGAGGCCAGACGACGTTGATCTCTCGCCACTCGGTATATGGTAAACCAAATAGATGTGGTCTCGGTCAATACATGTTACTACATTGCAACCACACACGCACCCCGCTGCTCTTAGAGCTAAAGCTTGAGGTATAGAGTTCAGACTGGGGATATTGTATGCAAAGTTTGGTTCACTATTTCAGGACATTTATTGTTGATACGGTTTACGTCATACGGGCAGAATGTGGCACCACGTACCACACCAATCAATTCATCCCTAACTCCACCAATCATTTTGAAGAGTTGTGCCTTGAAACTTTTGTTGTACAAATGTCGCAACCGTATGAAATGTACATATGGCATTTACAGCTCTGTTGAGTTTTTTTAACTGCTTTGAATACTTTGACATATTTACTAGGCAATTGGGTAAAACGGTATTTTTTCGCAGCAGTGCTACGAAGGTTGGATGTATGATGTGACTGACACGCATTTTTATAACCTTGAGTACGTGGTTTTCTAGCCTGCCGCAAGTACCCCGAAATAAAATGTACTTTTATATAGGATTCGATGCTACAAAATCTTGTTCGTCTGATGGTTTTGATTTGCGCAATGTTGCTGTTGAGTTATACTTTGTTATTATCTTTAAATCCAGTCTCTTGGTCCAAAGGGACTTTTAAGATATTAATTACAATATATTACGCGATTAAAATGCAATGCTCATTAACTTTATTCGGGAGCATTATTACAAATATTACTCTTTAATTTATTCCCGGTAGAAATAATATATTCCCGGCTGAAGAAATGTTCCCGGTTTAAATTTTTTGTAAAAATATAATCAAAATTAGCAAAAATTCATGGCCTTCATAGGCTTTCGTATATATTACTAGTTCAAGAATCGAGAAATAATCAAGCGATCATTCGACGTTTCGTGACGTAAATGTAGGTTTCACTATGAAGAGCTGCTGCGCTGTGCGCGTGAGACTTGCACTCCGTTATGAAACCTCGCAGGTATGATGTCCTATATATCGCTATGCCAGATATTATTCATTCCACACATCGAACACCTACTGGTTAACTCCTTTCTCAAAAATAAATTGATCTGAATATTTACATTATAAATTGAACCGGAATCGGCATCTACGTCGCTTGGCGCAATAAACATATGGTTTTGTAGTCGTTCAGTTGATGCCAAAGTTCGTACAGATGTCGTGACTAAAACGTGCGAAACTTGTCACCCTGCGAGCGATCAAATTTGCACCAGGCAGATGGCTTCAATAGTTACTCTTCTGTATGTGTATTATGTTAATTTTACTAATTAATTTACCCAGACGCTGGCCTTTAAGTGTTACTTATCGAGCTCTTTCCCAGCCAAAACTATTGTCCGTATTCCACGCATGCCAGACTGCCAAATAGAGTCTCTTAGCTTTGCTGGTGATATCAATTAAGTGGTAAACGTCATCAGTTTTTGTGCTTGGCGATGCTTTGTTATAAGTAGCAGTGCCGCGACATAGTTCTGCGGTTCTCCCGGGAGAGACACGTTTGCCTTATCACAGCCGAAACAGAGATGGTTTTTTAGAATGAAACAATCGAGTTTCCTGCAAGCTCTGATATGAATGTCGCATGGGCTTAGATTTGGCGCGAAAAGCACTACAAGCATCTTGAATACGGCTGTACAGTCACAACGGGAGTAACCAGGGTCTGATCGAGACTCCGCGAGACAGAGATACTTATGCTGTGGGAGCAGCACAACTCCCCCCCCCCCCGGTCAGTACCCCCCAGACAACCCCCTCCGGACAAATCCCTCCCGACAATTCCCCCCCGGACAACCCCCCCACCCCCACCCCAGACAATTCCCCTCAGAGCAATTGCTCCCGGACGATAACCACCCTCTGTAAACACATACCCACAAACGGACAGTCACCCCCACCCGAAAATACCCTCCCAGACAGCCTCGATCCCCCGTCGGACGAACTCCCAGTTCCGGGCCAATAGTTTCATATGCACTTTTTATTCCACCGAAATTTAACGAGACCTCAATGTTTTATTATCTTATCTTCCTGTAGTATTTACGCAGCAAACACCCCCTCAGACCTCTCACCCCTTGATGTATGTTACACAAGTCAACTGCCATGAGCATAAGGCTTCGGAGGCCCAGGGCTTATTGTGAGCTTGTTGCGACAGCACTTCTCAGTGTACATGAATGAAGCTACAAGGCACCTAACGGGTTTTAGAACAGACAGCGCCAAGCACTGGCGAGCTTGTTCCGTTTGGAGAGACGTGGGTGGCAATGTCCGGAAAATTGTCTCGGAGGTGGTTGTCTGGGGGAGGGGGGGGGGGAGTTGTCCGGTGGGGATGTGTCCGGGGGGACTAACCCTAGCGGGGAACTGTCCGGGGGGGGGGAGGAGTTCTCCGAGGGGACTCGTCCGGCGGGCATTGTCGGGGGGGGGGGGACAATTGTCTGAGGGGGAATGGTTCGGCGGGTAAATGTCCGGGGCAAGTCCTAGAACCTATGCTGTACGTCGATGCTATAGCATCTACGGTCTGTGCTGCGTACTAGCCCAGTGAACTTGACCCTTCTGACATCAAGCTGATAGGCAGAAGGGTCAAGCAATACACATGGTTAAAAAAGTAGTAATGCATAACCAAACTCACTTCGATGAATGATTGTCGATTATGACAACGAGCCTACCTCTCTAATTCGCCTCGACCTTCTTCTTTACACATTACTTGGACCCTAGGATGCATTCATTTTAAAGTTTGCTCTCTACTTCTTGCACATCAATGATATTTTCATTGGTTGTTAACGGCTTTCTTCTCTGACGCTTCAAATTTGACCAGGCAATAGAACCGACATCATCCGCATGGCGGCGCCGCCAGTTGCGTCAAAAACGCACGCACACGCACGCACACAACGAGAATTAGTGGCGCCGCCATACGGAAGCTGTCGGGTGTATTGCCTGATGTCAACAAACGAGCCGCGGCAACCGCTTAGGAAAAATTGAAGCGGCACAGAGGGAAACCGTTAACGACCGACGAAAATATCATTGATGTGCAAGAAGTAGAGAGCAAACTTTAAAATGAATGCAGCCTATGGTCCAAGTAATATCTAAAGAACAGGGTCGAGGCAATTAGGAGAGGTAGGTTCGTCGTCATAATCGACAATCATTCATCGAAGCGAGCTGGGTGATGCAATGCTACTTTTTTGACCATGTGTATGGCACGGCCCTTACAGCGTCAGGGGTAGCTGCGTACCTTCCGGAGTAATGTATTGAGAAGGATTTGCTTATTGTTTGAAGTATTAAATGTCGACCTATAGTACGGGGTATAATCAAGAACTATCAGTGACTAAATTCCCAATTGATCTGTCAACTAGGACAAAGTTTTCAAGGACTATTATTAATAGCTAATCTACTTGACAAAGAGGTTATTTTCGTCAATACCTCGTCCAATCTCTATAGATATTGGTATGTACAATTTTTAGTCACGCGTTAGAGTATGACCAATCGTCAGCTACCCGTATATCTAATCAATGTTTGCGTTGGTCAGGATAATTATGTCAGACCGTAAAAGATATGTAATATGTTAGTTTGCACATCTATGTGAATTACTTAAATGATATGTGACGAGTAAGGCGAGACAGAGAAACCATCGACGACGTAGGGTCTTAAGGTATTCTAATAGCACAAATGTCACCACAGTGCATGTGAATACCTTTACAGCTACAACACATACGCCTATCTTTCCTGGTCACAAGTGTATGTATCAAACAAAGGGTTACACATGGGTCTTTTATATCATTATATCTATATATACAATGGATGAAGTATTAGACAAAGTAGAAAGACGACTTGCACGTGCGTTGATTCATATAAAACACTTCTCGCTCAAAGCAAGGCTTCAGCGGAGGTGTTGTGTGACTGCCGGCGGCGTTTATCGTTTTCTCACGCCCCTCAACATAGCATCGTAACGACCTACAGTGATTTTCGAAGGTCCACCGGGCCGGTGGCGACGATCATTATCACTTTGGTTGGTTGATTATTCAGGACGCTTTAACCACTTTTGGTCATATCGCCTCAATGGGAGAAGGAAGGGAGAGTGGAGACATGTCCCCGGGGTAACCCCCTACTCTTTACGAAGAAAGACATGGGATCTTTATCCTGCGACCACACAGACATAGCCACAGCAGGGCTCGAACCACCGACCCACGTGCCGTTAGGCTCTCAGGTGGCCAGAGCACTCAATGCGAGCGCTCTAACCCACTGAGCTGTCGCGCCGGCCCGTTATCACTTTAGGAGTGGTCTCCCTGGTTATTTAGTCATGTAGAGTTGAAGGGTGGTTATTCGCATAACTGAATTAAGGCATCTATTGGGTAGGGCGCTATGATAAAAACGTCGAGTTAAATACAACTCGTTAGCATGTTAAAGTTTTCTTTGGGGTCTGGAAGGGGTAAATGGCGACCCGCGACATAGGCATAACCTATGTGAAAAATCGACATTCGACATTGACCCCCAAATCCCGACACATATGAAAAAGCGACATCGTCACAGATAGTGGCATTTTAGAAGAAAAAAAATCGACACTGGACTGCCCCCCCCCCCGCCCTTCCAGATCCCTAACTTTTTCTAAACTACATGCATTGACATGCACTGAATAACCATTGCATGACACACGTCACCATGTTTACACGAGATGCATAGCTTTAATTAATTATACATAAGAATACTAGAATGTAGTGAAAATGTAGTGAAGAATATTTTAGTTGTAATAAATGATAGCTTACGACAACGTGCTGAATTTATACAATTAAAGATTGAAGAGTTAATTAAGATATAAAATATATTTATACCATGTGAAAACACAGTGAGCCTGGCCGAGGCATAACATGTAGATCTTGCTTCTCGTGCCTTTAAGTAATGGGAACCAGACCTTTTTATTTCCAATTGATATAGATTTAATACACTTTACATTTTATACGTTACATATGTCGGAACCAGTAATGGGAACCAGTAAGGCCGATTCGACTCTAAGCACAAACCGCGCAGCCGGCCGGCCGGTTCCCAACACTCAAACGTTGGCTACAAATACAATGAGTGCGCGTCACGCAGCTGTAGCAAGGCACCAGCGTGATGCGCACTCGTTCTAAGAGCACGTGTATTTTCTTTGGTCCCAAAATAATTAGTACCTAAACCAGAAGTAGAATCCGGGAGAACTGTGCAACCCTATGCATCATAGCATTCAAACATGCTGCAAGTATCCCGTTGCTTTAGAGACGATTTACGTGAAGTTCATTTGAAGTATATAGGCGTCCTACCAGTGACGTCATCGTTACTGTGCAGATTTCCTACTGGTGCCGCTACCAAACCTGCTCGTTGATCATAACGCGCCCCTCTCGCTGGCGCATCATAACGGTTCGTCTTCATTCTAAAGTTTAATAGTCGTTCCTGTAGGCCGCAGGTCGAGCCATAAGTTCAGCATTGGTCACGCCTGAATCACGCTTACAATTTATGGCATTCATCAACGCCGTGGGCTCTGTGGCATATTTCACGTACATATTTTAGCCGGCTACGGGGCTTAGTCGGCTAAAATCGCCCATCATTTACATGGTAACTTCAGTCGACTAAACCCCGTAGTCTCCTAAACTGCGTTCGTGAAATCCACCGCAAAAAAAGAAGAAACTGGACTATATTAATAACTCAAATCGTACAAACAGCGCCAGTCAGTATTCTAATTATTCGCATTATATTCACGCTCCGGCCATTAGTCTATGGGACAGTGGACAATAGCTCAGTCATTGTAAAGCACATGGTTTGCCACTATAATATATGTTACTTGGTTACTCCCCTGTGGCAAGCGAATAACACATATCGCCACAAGCAGAAGACATGTGGCCCTGATCGACGCCGAACGTCTTCCCATATATACATGAGCTACATATGTGTTCCACGGTCTGTAATCATAACTATCTAAACTCCATCTACTCAGCAGGAATCCGTGTGGGCGGCGAGAAGGGAGGGGCAAAACATTACTTTAAATGTTAAGGTTTAGTTAACAACGCCCATGGTGGAATTGGGTATGGGGGAGGTTTGTGCCTAGGGGGGAGGCCGGAGGGGGGTGGGGGGGCAGGGGCTAATTGGCTGACACGTGGTCCCGTGGAGATCGGCAGCTGGAGCGTGTGTACAGGATGATGGAGCGTGACGCAACGTGTCATTAGCCGCTCTGAATAGAGGGCCGCCCCGATAGCTGAGTGGGTTATGGCGCACGCATTGAGAGCTCTGGGGCCGTATTCATAATCCACTCGTAAGTTACGCACGAAAAGCGCATTTTCGTCTTAGCCTCACCAGCTCGTTGTGCTGGTGATCATGATTAAGAAATCTTCTTCAATATAATTTTAGCACTTTCTTAATTCCTAAAATCCACTTCATGTGTGACTACTTATGTATTTTGAACCCGATAATCGTTCTACAAATCTTCCACTTAGCGCGAAGTCTAATGGCGTAGCCTAAGTGGCGGTTATGAATACGGCCCCTGGCCACCTGAGAGCCTAACGGCACGTGGATCGGTGGTTCCAACCCAGCTGTGGTCATCTCTGTGTGGTCGCAGAATAAAGATCCCATGTCCTTCTTCGCAAAGAGCATAGGGGTTACCCCGGGGACATGGCTCCTTCCTTTTCCCCATTGACGCGATATGACCAGAATTGGTTAACGCGTTCTGAATGTACAACCAACCAGACACTCTGGATGGATAGCCATGCAGCGGTCGTGCCGTATTCCCCCAGACAGACGCCGTGACGGTTCATTGCGCGCCCACCAGTCCCTTGCCAATCCCGTGGCGCGGCTAGCCAGCCGACCGTGCAGAGGAAAATGTCACACGTCAGACACCAGCGGCTAGCGTCTATCAGCCGAACGCGTAGTTCGTCTCAACGGCGACAACTTTTGTGCGTCGTACAGACGGCGAACATGGTGGTGAGGCCCCTTGAATAACATAATGCCGACGATGACTAATGCTATAACTTATATAGCCCGGCACTATAACGCACCTATATTAAATGCAGCATGAACGGATGTTTTTTTTTACCATCTATGCGGCACATTCTCGTAGATTCCGCACGGTATGTGTGTGTGGGGGGCGGGGGAAGAGGAGGGGGGGGGGGGGGCGGGGTCAATAGTGGTTTCCTTCAATAGCCTACAGTAGACCTAATAAGATAATTGAGGTCTCACCACGAAGCACGATCCGTACCAGGCACTATCTGACCGAACCAGTAACAGGAACCCTGACAGTGGCAAGCATCAGGCTATATAGTGCCTAGTTTGTGCGCTAAATGAATTTTTGATTGCACGAAGCTTCATTCAGTAAACAAATAACTTTCCTCGCGAGCAAAACTGGTTTCCGTCCACAAAAGCCCATATTTTGCCCCTGCAAAGTTTATTCGTTCCACCGAATGAACTGTAGTCCAGACGAAACTTGCATTCGGTCTGGCGAATCCTATAATGCGGAAGGGAGAACGCGTGGACCCCAAATTTGCAATTGCCGTTCACTCCGTTTCTTGTCGACATTTTCGTTAAAATGTGATCACACACAATGAGGGACAGTGAGCATGAACAAGCACCTAGCTCAATTAGCGTTATGGTTCTTCCTTTGACGATCATTGTTTTCTGTAATTTGATGAAGTAATATTAACGTCAGCTATCAAGTAAGATGGGGAGGGGGCGGAGTGGTGGGTCGAGTTCCCAGGTCTCGAAGAAGAATTTGTTTCCGCTCCACGGCTATTTCATATCAAAATTCCCAGTTCACGATGAATAAAAGTCGTCAAGCCTGAGTGTCGATTCAAGCTTCATTCCCAGTTCACGATGAATTATTTCATCTTACCCAGTTAACGGTGAAATTAAGAGCCCATTACCTACCTACCCCCCCCCCCCCCCTCCTAAAACGGAACCCGCGCTTGTGCCGTCTATTGTCTCAATGGCGCCCAATGACAACTATTAATCAAATGTCAGGCGGGTTGAGGACGTACCATGTGAACAACACTGCGCTTGACGAACCTTCTTTGTGGCTCGCTTGTGGCATAGTGCCTCCATAATCTATATATATCCCACGAATAGTGGTCATGTTGGCGCGCCATTTGGGTGGGATTATCGACGGAATAAAGTTTCATAAGGACAAAAGTCGATTTCGTGCTTCAAATAGGCTTTGGTTCACTAATGTGGAACTTGATAGAGACGAAAGTAACTTTGCCCTACGAAATTAAACTCCCCAAGGACGAAAGTAACTTTGGTTCACCATATGTACATTGGTAGAGACGAAAGTAACTTTGGTTCACCATATGCAATTTGGTAGGGACAAAAGTAACTTTGGTAGGGCGAAAGTAACTGTGGTTTACCATATGTACTTTGGTAGGGACAAAAGTAACCTTGGTTTACCATGTGTACTTTGGTAGGGACGAAAGTAACTTTGGTCACCATATGTACTTTGGTAGGGACAAAAGTAACTTTGGTTCACCATATGTACTTTTGTAGGAACAAAAGTAACTTTGGTTCACCATATGTACTTTTGTAGGGATAAAAGTAACTTTGGTTCACCATATGCACTTTTGTAGGAAGGAAAGTAACTTTGATTCGCCAAATCCACTTTGTTACTGAATGCACTTCGTTTCGACTTTTATGATTCCTTATGAAGCTGCAAGTATGTAATTTCAATGCATGCAGAGGGAGACCGCTGTCCCGGATCACTGTATGGATCAGCAAAAGGGGGGGGGGCAAGGGGGGTCGTATTCCCAGATCACGAAGAATAAATTTCTTCATTCTCAGGTCACGATGAATTAAAAGGGATAACTTCCAGCATACATAGGAAGGGCGGACATACGATTAAAATTAGCGATTTCCTGATTCACGGTTATTTAATATTAAGATTTCCAGTTCACGATTAATGACAATCCTTGATCACGACGGTCGGCTAATACCCCATTCCCAGTTCGTGAAGAATTATTTGCCTCATTCCCAGTTCACAGTGAAATGAAAACCCCATGCCCGAGGAACGGAAATATCGTTAGCCGCCCCCGCCCCCCCCCCCCCCTAAAAGGACCCAAGAAACAGCACGGAAATTTACGATGTCTCAACAATACGTACAAGAAAGCGATACGTACGGCCGCAGAACACATGCTCCGGTTACCTAAGCAAATTCCTCATCCTCACTATCACTAATTCCAACTAATCTCGATCGACGCCGGTTCATCTTGCGACGTCACAACTCAATGAAAACATTGCCCCGTCTATCTTTTAATTTTTCAGGTAAGTCTACGATAAGGGGGCTAATATTGTTACTATTGTATGGCGAATACATTTAGTGTAATTTCGCAAATGTAATGCACATGGAACCACTATGTGCAAAATAACATAAGCCCAAGCTAGTATATGTGCCACATTTGTTTCAAAACAGACGTCATCCTTTCGCAACAGCGCAGCGGACATTGGAATATATATTTTGTATGCGTTGGGAACGTATTCTATAAGCGGTCTTACTTGCCATCCATAGGTCACGCCGGGGCCAATATATGGGACTCCAAGTCGATGCCTGTGCCATAGCCTGAGGCTGAGTAAACAGCTCTCTCAACAAAGCAGACATCCCCCAACCGACCGCTCCACCGAGACGGTGGGCGTATGTGTGTCTTGGCATAAAGGACAGACCACTTGATATGCAGCGGGGGAGCTATGGCTTTTTAGTAAAAAACAATTCGGTCTCTGAATTTATTTATTTTTTAAATCTGGCTTTGCCTGTTGCCCTAAAAAATCTGCCATCGTACTATTAAACTGCATACATTTCTCCACCCCCACCCCCCCAACAAATCTTATCTTCTCATGGTCTCCACTCAAAAACCATGTCTCCACTAGATATCAAATGGTCCGTCCCTCAGAACCTTCTTCACAAGATTTTGATACAGTAACATGAAGGAAAGAAGGCAAAAACCGTGTGACTTGATCAGATCTGACTTACCTTTGTCGTACTGTCATGGCCACGCTGTTCATTCTTCACGCCAGACAAGCTGGTGGGGTTAATGTTAACTTACCCGCATTCCTACATGCATTTTCCAGTCAAGATCGCCAAGAAAATGACGTTATTTTGATCTTTGCAAATATCACAACATTTAGGATTCTTAAAGTTGCATGTGGAGTTGTTTCGCTGTTTTTGAATGCCAAATTTGCGTATAAGAACACAAACCTAAGGCCTTAAGGTTCATAACAGACAATAAACACCTACCATACCGCTCACCAATTATCAAGATCGCCAAGAAAATGACGTTATTTTGATCTTTGCAAATATCACAACATCTAAGATTCTTAAAGTTGCATGTGGAGTTGTTTCGCTGTTTCTGAATGCCAAATTTGCGTATAAGAACACAAACCTAAGGCCTTAAGGTTCATAACAGACAATAAACACCTACCATATCGCTCACCAATTATCTGCCAATGAGCAAAACATTTCAAATTCATGAATTGTCCGCCACAAAAATGAAAACTTGTGCTGATTTGAAACGTCATAAACGTGTGTACACAAGTCGTTTACCGGTGCCACCGACAGGGGGCCCAAGCGCTAAATTATACGAGACGGTCAAGCAGAGCTTGAGAAGGAAGACGAAAATTGGGATTATGGGACCAATTCGACCATTTAAAGACACATCGCCGCTCGCTCATTGGTTGTTCAGCCTGGCGTTCGAGACCATATCGCCCACTGAACGCTGTAGAAAACGCTGCCCAAAATGGAACCCCAGTATCGCGGTGTGCTGGATGAGCACCATCTAACGGCTGCTGTTCAACGCGGGCTATTTTTCCAGGTCGAGGGCGTCGTTTAGAGTGAATACGTTCAAATCCCGACTTTTTACGTGTCCTTGGTCACGCTCTAAACGTTGTTCTCGTACTCTTCATCGCTGAATTACGGAGCCCCCTAGCGGCGGAACTAAGCGTGATAAGCTAAAAGCGAAGGCGGATTCCATACCCAAGTCGACGTTTGCCCGTCTTTTGCAACCGGTCCCGACTCTCTAGCGTCGCTATTAAGGGAACGGCGGCCATCGCCACCCCGAAAGAGTGCCGGTCCATATCGCCCGTTGACTCATAATGGGAGCGTCGGCATGGAGGGGGGTGCACCTCTTGCGAGCGCTCTAGCGGCCAAACTAAGCGTCCTAGGGCAATTCTATCGCGATTTTGCCTCCTTAACACCACATCTGTCTCTCGCTTCATGCCAAATCTGGGCTCCCTAGCTCAAATATTAACCGAGTTATGGCCTTGCAAAGGTCAAAACGCCACTTGACACGTACGCTGAATATTGATTGGCCGATTACTCGAAAATCCTTCAGTATCCGGAAAAATCTGAGCACATACTGCGTTACCGCCTCTCCCTGATGAATACTCTCAAACAAACAGCCAATCTCTAGACCCGATATTAACGGAGTACCGCGGGAAAATCTGTTTCGTGACCTTGACCTTGCTGTGACCTTGACCTTGGAAGCGTGACCTTGACCAATATAGTTATTCGTGCCCAATTACTGATGTCATGTATCTCGCCAGGTGACGTTTGTCTCACTTGTAACCTTCACGGAGAAATTGAGACCATGTTCCCGCCAAAATGCTGGCGTGAGATCCCATGTTAAACTTTGGAAATTTTTTGCAAAAGAACTATTCGGAGGATTTTCAAAATTGAAACACCGTATACAAGGTACCTGTGAATGCAATACGTGAATTAATTTAGAGCGTCATTAAGTAAAAACTGGGAACGCTATAGCGACTTTGACGATTTTTGGTCCTATCTGTCAATGGTTAAGCGAATTTCGAAAAATTCCTGTGACCTTGACCTTTGGCCTACATGGCCCATCTACGAACTTAGCCTGACGATTGCCATTCCGCATCTTTTTGTGAATTTGGAAGTCGATAGCTTAAGGCATTCGAAAGATAATGCCCCGCGTTACAAACGGACAGACACACAGATTCACCGAACACACCGACATAAGACGAAAATTGGAAATTTTCGTCTTAATGAGACAATAGAAGCGTCCGGAGCGCCACTTTTTCTTTGGCGGTGGCCGTTGACACTGCTTGTGGTCAAAAGTAACATTTTCTGTTTCTGTTTATTTTGGTACAGCCGTTGCAACGGTCAGCTCCACATGTAACTTTAATGTATAGTAACCGATTCCTAAGGACAGCCTACTGGTAAATGTAACTGGTTGGGTGGTAAACGACCCACTGCGTAAGACAATCCACTTGGTTTATTTGGTTTAAGATGTTCAGCTTATTTGATTGAATATTTGGTGTAAAGCAATATGTTCTGTAATTTTTATATAACCAATCTCTTCTCCGTGTCAACTAAGTATATTCTGTCTTGAATTTAAATCCTGAAAACCTGTGGGCTATCCGGAGAGAGGCAAATTTGTTCACCGGGGCAGAAGTTGGCTTCCGGCTTTATATCCCTGCGCGCCTGTTGGCTGTTCTGTTCGGTATTCTGTGTGATGTCGACCGCGGCTCGCTATCACGTCCGCGCGCGATAAACTAGTCCGCGCAGTTTAATGTTGAAATTGTTGTTTTACAGACTCAACGAGATATAAAACATACATACATCATAATTTTGAGATATTTTAGTCTTGATTCTAAAATGCACAAATCTAAGATGGCGCATGTAAGTAGGCTCCTTTAAGAATGTCAGTTCCCGGGTTCCAATTAAGTGACTTTCAAGACTTGAATCCCAAGACAGTGTTCCATCAAAAAACAATGCCCGTTATTTTTTTACAGGAACACTAGACGCAGTTTAGGTATGACGCTAACACTCAGAAGAAAAGGTCAGAGGCGACCATTCTACGAGTCGTGACGTAAAGATATCGTTCCCATTAAGAAATATATTCCGTAATTTGTTGTATTACCAGCCTCTTCTCTATGTCAAATAGGTACATCCTGTCTTGAATTTAAATCCCGAAAGCCTGGGGGTTATCCGGAGAGAAGCATTGTGGTCAACGGAGCAGAAGTTGGTGGCCGGCTTTATATCCCTGCGCGCCTGTTCGCAGTTCGTTATTTTGTGTGCGATGTCGACCGCGGTTCGCTATCACGTCCGCGCGCGATATAAATAAACCGTGCAGGTTTATGTTGAAATGTTTGTTTTACAGACTCAAAGAGATATAAAACATATGTATCATAAATTTTGAGATACTTTTAGTCTTGATTCTAAAATGTAAAAAATGTAAGATAGCGCATGTAAGTATATTGCTTTAAACAGCTGGTGCGTGGTAGGCATGAGGCGGGCAGCCATACTATTTCTTTTGGTAAACATACAAACATTGAAGACTAAGATAATGCTATTCCAGATGTCATAAAATCAAGCCATCGAAAACATAATGTTTAGATAATTTCTCAAAAATACCAATTCATCTGCATGTTCAGATAAACTCTTCACATACATATAATTAGCATGATCAACAATTAATTTAAAACCGGACCTATATCTACATGTCAGTTGGCGCGCAATTTATTGCCTTAGTCCTTTAAAATTAAAGCTCGATTTTACTCATCACTCAGGATGACTAAAATTTCCGCACTTATTGAACTAGGAGCCATATAGTATTTTACACATATAGCAAGACTGACGCTCATATGGTTATATACTTTATATATATATGTGTGTATTACCTTCACGAATTAATATATCTAGAAGCTGGCCTTTAATTATTTCTAATTTTTTTCTCGAGATTTGCCCTTAGGCCTGTGACTCAATAAGCCTATAGACAGAACTTGTCACAGTCAATACCTTGATTTCCTGTCGTTTGGTCCCGACTGTTGCTGAGTCTGGCGTTTGTTCTCAAGGCAAAGCTCGTCATTGCGGACAAGTCCACATCACACGACACGTTCCCTCAGAATCGTTACCGAAACCTCGTTACCGAAACCCTTCATGCCACGTTAGCAAATACCCTATCCTACCCTATCACCACGAATAGCGTCCAGGAATTATTAGAGATTTGCGATCAGCTGTTTTTTGGGGGATGGTTATTCGTACAATTTGTGGCTCAATGTGACGACCTTTTCCCTATTTGCCGTCATCCGTCATTAATAGCAGTCTGTGAATTCCTCGATATTCACGTTTTGGTTTTCGTGCCCTGTCTTGAGCAGTCTTCCTCTTGGAGTTTCAAGATTACGCCCCATAATTCTTGGGGATTCGCGATTCACATGGGGCTGTCCCCCTCCCCTCTTAACTCGTAACTTTTGCCGTCGAGAAGCATACTCCAGCATACCATTCCATCATGCATATAATGACCTAGTAACGATGAACATTGCCAAGCCAACGTGGATATCGGGCCTTGATAAGAGCCACAATGCTTGATCGGCTGGCCTTGGTTACACTTCAGCAGGTGTTTTTTAGCTTGTTCTCTTAAGATAAGCCTGAAATACTTTGCAACGGAGATGATAAATGTTGAGTATACATTAGGGACTGGGAAATTTCTGTAAAACGAACGACAGAATATTCTGGGAAGCTGAATTTGCTTCCCAGAAACCGGCAGCGGGAAACCGCCATCCGCTCTCAGCCAGGCGATATCAACAACACAACGACATGGCCTTCCGTGATCACATTTAATTAAATCTGGCATTTATACAGTGGGCAAAATCTTTGCAGTTTGTTTTCATGGCGTTCATGCTCAATACCTTTATAATAGAACTCATAAGGCGATTTGTATTTAAAAAAAACATAGAGGGAACTCCACGAATCGCAAGGTCATAGGACGTTCATTCTCGGGTGAAATGGTTTGTGCTCTGATCAGATCAGCTCTGTATTACAAAGATGTGTGTACTCTGTGTGGATCACTCAGAAAGGCAGGTATCGACTAGGTGCTGCCGAAAACCATGGCAGGAAAGGACAGCGAAGACGAAAGAAATATTTGAAGAGCGAATGGGTTGGCAAGAAACGACTAAACATATATCCTTTGACCCTCTACTATTACCTAGACCGTCTAGCGGCATAATGACCTTAATGATTTACATACCACCAATCAGCAGCAACAGTAGATTCCAAAATTCCAATGCTTGTTAATCTTCAGCCCTTAGTTGTAAAGTACGCTCTCGCAGTAAGCATACACGTTTTTTGCGTAAGTTTAAGCACTACTATGTAAATGCAAGTTACGTCCTTTAAGCTAAGATGAATTGCAAATAATTGTAGTAATATGATTCATTGATTTTAAACCGTAGAACGCTGGATTGTTGCAAGTGTAACTAAAACAAATGTGAGACAATTAGAACCGACAACCATTGGAATGCAAGCCAGTCAGCGGATGAAACTAATCAACGAAATCTGAGATCAATACAAACCATATTATATCAGCAGAGTAGGTACCCCTTTCAGCACATGCAACCCACCACATCAGGGCGGTTGCCGTCAAAATAGCGTCGGTGAATTATTGTAATGTCCATTATAGAAAGAACAAGAGCCCCTTCAGTGTCCATGTTACCCTTTGCCGATATAAGCATAATGAAGCATCAGTATGCCATCTTTCAACGTTTTTCATTCTGTCAAACCAACGCTCTTGTTCGCATTCGGCTTGAACTATTCATTAGGATAAGAACACTTGTCTCTGTACAGCCCTTTTTGTCAGCATACCGTCTCTGCCCGTATTACCGCTGCCAACACACTGTTTAGTCGCGGCAAGGTAGCCGCTATCACAGACGCTCCACGTCAATATGTCCCAATGTATCCATGACAACCGTTGTCATGCCAATCATGACGAAAGTGCCGAAAAAACAGGAATAGGACACCATCCTTGGCGGAAGCGCCTCGACTAAATCCATTGTTCGTGGCATAATAACCAGGCCATATTATACAGTTTGTGATGGCGATATGCATTGTATTAATTTACAGTAAATCCCTTTGAGGGTGAAGGGGCTAATTCGTCAGAATATGAAGCGTCTCTACATTTAGTCAGCAGAATCACCGAAAGACACGAATGCTTCTCTTGGAGAAGCACACCAGGGTAGATTCATTGACACCCGATGGCGTAAGCATCATGATGTGACGTCATCAGACGCGTCCTGCTATCAGCGGGTCTGAAGCTCCCGACACTGGAAGGTCCATGAACGAGATCTGGACGAGACCACGTCGAGAATGCCCGCGATAGGCATTTATTCTCCAAGAACGACGATATACAAGTCTTGCACGTAACCGGGTAGTCTATATTTAGCATGGACGACTGGCAGTGTGACGTCATACTGTGACGTCATACCGCCGTCGGAGGACTAGCCATGCGTTGTGATCCGGATAGTGTCTTAGCCGACGAGTCGGGCTCGCGACAATGGTAATTACTGCTAGAGGGCGCCACGTGCTTCTGCGCGGCGGGGGACTTATTGACCACTGTCACCGCCGCGCGACTCGGCGCGTCGCGTCGCGCGTAATTATTGCTTCCTTGACCTTGACCTTGCGTGTGTGGTTGTGGCTGTTGCGCTTGATGATGCGGCGGGCCCTCCGGCGCATGCGCACCGCCCTCGGCGAACACTTCATCGACGGTGGCGCGATGCTTGTTCTTGTACTTGTGGCGTCCCGACCGAGATATGGAGAGGTTCCGCTGGTCACGGCGACCGCCGCCGCGCTCAAACGGCGGCAGGTTGGCCGTCTCTTCATCGCCATCAACAAAACCGCCAGAAATGTCCTTGCTTTTGCTCTTCTTTCCCCACTTCTTGAATAATGCCATGGCTGACTTTATTTAGTCCTTGCCGATGAACGAATGGTTCAGCACCCCGAGGGTAGCTACTCCGAGTCCCTTGATTGCGATTACAAAACGCGAATCAGATCCACAACCACCCTATGGGAAGTTACCAGAAGTTATCCGACTCTTGAGACACACGGGGGGAGCGAGTTGGTCACACCATTTTTGTCCTCCAGCTCTCTGAAAGTTCAGCGACTTTGCCTTGGCGGGTGCCCGGCCAGCTGTTTCACCTGGTGCCCTGTCGCTGATCACTTGGTGCCCTGCCGCTGATCACCTGGTGCCCTGCCTGCAGGACGCATCTGTCATCTCTAATCCGGGTACTGCCAACACGCGCCTGCTTGAAGGTGCCCAACTGATCGGTTGTTATCCTGAAATCAAAACAACAGCAACAAAAATCAGTCAATGGCACACTTGTGCAAATAGTACGATGTGATTATGTGAGAATCGAACAGGAACAGGGCAACGAGCTGACTGTATACGACCGGTCGATAGGACAAGGGTTAGACAGGCTTAGCAAACAAATCAATAATCTCCACTCGCTAACCCTAACCCGCTAACCCCACCCACTAGCCCCACCCGCTAACCCCAACCGCTAACCCAACCCACTAGCCCCACCCGCTAACCCCACCCACTAGCCCCACTCGCTAACCCCACCCGCTAACCCCACCCACTAGCCCCACCCGCTAACCCCAACCGCTAACCCAACCCACTAGCCCCACCCGCTAACCCCAACCGCTAACCCAACCCACTAGCCCCACCCGCTAACCCCACCCACTAGCCCCACTCGCTAACCCCACCCGCTAACCCCACCCACTAGCCCAACCCACTAGCCCCACCCGCTAACCCCACTCACTAGCCCCACTCGCTAACCCCAACCGCTAACCCAACCCACAAAACCCACCCGCTAACCTTATCCGCTAGCCCCACCGGCTAAACCCACCCGCTAAACCAACCCGCTTACTCCCTTGCACTAACCCCAACCGCTAACCCCACCCGATAACGCCACCGCTAAATCCACCCGCTAACACCACCCGCTAAACCCACCCGCTAAACCCACCCGTTAACTCCACCCGCTAACCCCACCCGCTAACCCCACCCGCTAACCCCACCCACTAGCCCCACCCGCTAACCCCAACCGCTAACCCAACCCACTAAACCCACCCGCTAACCTTACCCGCTAGCCCCACCGGCTAAACCCACCCGCTAAAACAACCCGCTTACTCCCTTGCACTAACCCCAACCGCTAACCCCACCGCATACCACACCGCTAAACCCACCCGCTAACACCACCCGCTAAACCCACCCGCTAAACGCACCCGTTAACTCCACCCGCTAACCCCACCCGCTAGCCCCATCCGCTAATTCCACCCGCTAAACACAACCGCTAACCCCATCCGCTAACCTCACCGCTAACCCCACCCGCTAAACCCACCCGTTAACTCCACCCGCTAACCTCACCGCTAACCCCACCCGCTAACCTCACCGCTAACCCACCCGCTAAACCCACCCGTTAGCTCCACCCGCTAACCTCACCGCTAACCCCACCCGCTAACCCCACCGCTAAACCCACCCGCTAACCGCACCCGCTAACCCCACCGCTAAGCCCACCCGCTAACCCCACCCGCTAACCCCACCGCTTAGCTTGCCTAGCTTCTCTGTCTGCAAAAACCTCACAGCTACCCTTGTGTAAAACGTAAATTCTGCGTTTTATTTCAACATACCATATAGAATTGTTAAAATGGCGGGACATAAACGGAATAAAAACGCTAGATACAGCGGACAAGTTAAAGTGTCTTCCCAAACAGCCCATATATCACCACAGGAAAACCAGCAGTCTGACAGGCAGGAAGTCAGTGGTGCACACGGCACGCAACGGCCTACTCACTAAGTTCGATGATTGTCATTAGTAAGAAACAGACAGGCCCCAGTGCCCAATGCCCCCGGGTCAGTCTTGTCAAAGTCCGTCGATATCAGCTCTCGGGAGCGAGAACTAGTCACATCTGTATTAGTTATCAGCCATAACGAGTCAAGTGGACTTAAGCAAATAGAACGAGTCTGTACAGCAAAAGATCAACGGAAAACCAATTGCGAATTGCATTGCACCTGGAATGGTGGATAATTCTCGTTGGTCTGATGTCATTGTATGATTTGGTTGAATGTCAAGTTGCGTCGTCGCACATGCTTAAAACATTCAGAACCATCATTTCATTATATATATATTAAACTAGCACTAGCAACCTAGAACTAGAACTTCCTAGATCCCTCTCTATCAATTGTATTCCTGAAAGATGATGGGCGTGAGAAAATGCCCCTGAGATATATTTACACATCCACTTGAGAATGCCCCCACTCCTGTATTCCTAGTGTGTTCCAGGGGCCGAGGCGGGGTGGGGGGTGCTTGTTGGGGGTGAGTAGGGTGTACAGAGGGTGATTCCCCATGAGCCTAACATAGACATCTCCACAATAAAAAACTCTGTAAGGCCACGAAAGGAATATAGTAACGTCAGAAGCGGATATACAAGTCATATACAAGCTTGGTCGTGTGAAACCATATACAAACCCAACCCAGTGTATAATAATATGTGATGACGCAACAAAACCAACCCGGTGTATAATGATATGTGATGACATAACAAAACCAACCCGGTGTATAATGATATGTGATGACGTAACAGAACCGACCCTGTGTATAATTATGTGTGCATGATGACGTAACTAAAGCCACCCAGTGTATAATAATGTGTAATGACGTAACAAAACCGACCCTGTGTATAATTATGTATGCATGATGACGTAACAAAACCAACCCAGTGTATAATGATGTGTCATGAAGCAAACTCGCCACAAATCACTGGAATGAACCAGGAGACTTCCTTCTTTAAACTGCAAGGACAACACTTTACTTGCTGTGTCAAGACATACATCAAATAAGGAGTAGAAATGTACTTCAATATATAGGAGTATACACGTACAACCCAGCACATCAGGCCGCCTTTGTGTTGCCAAGTGACCTGTTTTTGCGAGAAACATCCAAATCAATGTGTTCGACCAATCAATGGACTAAATCTGAATCTGAATCGACCAGTTTGGTTTGGTGAATACTCTCACATAGTTTACAACTGGTTCAGAGCAATATCTGCTTGGGGGGGGGGGGGCAGGCCGCCCCCTTTTCGACAGGACCATGATGGCATAGCCCCCCCCCCCGCCATCGCCCCACCCCGCCGGAACGTCCTCGAAGTATCAGACTGAGACAAAACTTTGGAAGCCCAGGTCATCGTACAGGGAGCTATACCAGTGACCCATTTAAAGAGGTGAGTGGCATGACAAAAGGGAAGTGAGTCACAAGGGTCCAGCCAGCTGTACCAGTGGCCCATTTAAAGAGGTGAGTGGCATGACAAAAGGGAAGTGAGTCACAAGGGTCCGGCCAGCTGTACCAGTGGCCCATTTAAAGAGGTCAGTGACATGACTCCCAAGGGAACTGGGTATTTCCTGTCTCGCCCTTTCCCTTTTCTCCTCTCTCCAAGCCCTTCTAACCTCCATGTCCCATCACTGTCTCTTGGCATTCTGTTCTCCCTCTCCTACAGTCCTCTCTCTCCTTGTATGTCTATGCCGCGCTTACTTTGGCTCTCCCTCTCGCCCCCGTCATACTGTGTTTCTCTGTTACCTCGTTCTATGTCTCTTTCCCCCATTCACACTATATCATTCTCTCCCTCTCTCCCTACGTCTCCCTCTTCCTCTCTTCCACTGCCTCTCGTCCTCTCTTTCTCTACGTAGCGTTTTCCATTCCCCCCGGAGATGGACCTGCGCAGAGGTCATTCACAAGTTCACTGACATGGAGGCGGCAACTCATCGCAAACGATACACAAACCATTCCCCATGACGTGACAACCACGTGACACCCACGTGACTGAGTCGCGGCGACCGGACACATCTGGAACTCGTAAAGCAATCGCCAGGTGGCACTGCCTACATGATATCCCATGTCGACACTGTGGGCGGTGTGTGATCAGTCCTGTCGCTGCGATGGATTGGCAGTAGCTGGACACAGAGGCCTGGGTCAATGCGATATCGCGGCCTAGAGCGTTATCAGGGGATGTAAGATACCTTCAGAACACGGAGGAGCGTTTAGTATGGGAAATAATGGCATATATATATATACATATATATATACATACACCCAGTCACAAGGCTACATGGGTCAAGGGCGAGCTGACATCACCTAGGCTCTGACAGCCTGATAGTTGTGTCAGATTAGGGCCTGCAAACCCAACTCCTAGGGTCTGACAGTTGTGCCAGCAAAGGGCCTACACACCCAACTCGGCCTAGGGCTTGACAATTGTGTCAGATTAGGGCCTACACACCCAACTCCTAGGGTCTGACAGTTGTGCCAGTCAAGGACCTTCACACCAAACTCCTAAGGTCTGATAGTTGTGTCAGAATAGGGCCTACACACCCAACTCCTAGGGTCTGACAGTTGTGCCAGTCAAGGGCCTTCACACCAAACTCCTAAGGTAAGATAGTTGTGTCAGAATAGGGCCTACACACCCAACTCCTAGGGTCTGACAGTTGTGCCAGCAAAGGGCCTACACACCCAACTCGGCCTAGGGCTTGACAATTGTGTCAGATTAGGGCCTACACACCCAACTCCTAGGGTCTGACAGTTGTGCCAGTCAAAGACCTTCACACCAAACTCTTAAGGTCTGATAGTTGTGTCAGAATAGGGCCTACACACCCAACTCCTAAGGTCTGACAGTTGTGCCAGTCAAGGGCCTTCACACGAAACTCCTAGGGTCTGACAGTTGTGTCAGCATGAGCCTACACACCCAACTCCTAGGGTCTGCCAGTTGTCTCCGCATGAGCCTACACACCCAACTTCTAGGGTCTGACTAATGTCAGCATAGGGTCTAGGCACCCAACTCCTAGGGTCTGACAGTTATGTCAGCAAAGGGCCTACACACACAATTCCTAGGTTCTGACAGTTGTGTCAGCATATGGCCCACACACCCAACTCCCAATGTCACACCCAACTCCCAATGACACCTGACGGTTGTGTCAGCGCATATAACATACGCTCCCAAAATATCACAAGAACGAAATGCGGGAATCTTCTTTCCTTTGTTTACCCATGGCCTATACTGGTTAAAAACCACAAGCAATCCACGACTTTACATATCTTACCTTTCAATAATGATATAATACAGCCATGAATTGGGCTGTTATCCAGGTTTTACGGTAGCGGGCTTGCAATATCCCCGGCGCTTCCCCTAATGTTCGGTGCGTAATATTGGGCGACCGTCTTTCTCACTTGATGTCGCGGTTCTACAGACCACACCAGTAGGCCTAAGTCGTAACATTAGCAAACGCATTTATAAACGGGATCACGCACCCACCACTGAACAAATCGAAGTGAAAGAACAACTTGACAGCAGCCAGCCAGCCAACCCGGTGAAGCTCGCCGGCCCCGCCAGACACACAGACAGACAGACACACCGAGATTGACTGACAGCTGTGAGTCTGTATGTAATAGGCGATGACGCGACAAGTACGGGTGGCGAGGATGAGGCGGAGGAGGGGGAGGGAGGTGTTTAAGTAGGGCTCGGTGTAAGAGGATCGAGGCCTGGGGCGACGGCGGGGGCGGGGGCGGGGGCGGGGTAGCGGGCTTGGTGAGGGCGGAGGCCCAGACAGGACGGAGGGGGGGGGGTGATTGGATGGTGGTGTTGGGTCTAGATACGACTTGTTGATAGGACTAGAGGCTAAGGGTCTAGAGGTGGGGGTATGGGGAAGGAGAGTGAGGAGGTGGGGCAGGGTGGCAGGGGGGCAGGGGGCGGTGGGGGGGGTGGGGCCTTAGGGCAGTCTTGCGGTCGACCATGGACCACTTGTCGCAAACACACGCTTGATGATGTCACAAAACAAGATGGCGGCGAGCGTCTCGGTTTTCAACGGTGACGTAGGCGTAGAACCGGTATTATGGAGGCCTCCTCGCATTGCAATGACGTATGTTGTGGTGTTTATGCCTGTATTATGCACAATAGTAGGATGGAACAAACAGCATCGTCATGTTATATTTAGTTTTAATTTCTGGTAAATCCGTGGGCGCGTATTCTTGCGGTTTCCCCAAGTAAATGACATCATATTACTTCCTAAGCATATCAATTAATGCTTAAAATATAGATTCTGCAGTGCATGCTCATTTAGGCTACATCCGATAAACTCATAATGGGATTATATATTCGGTATTTAGGCCAAGTGTGTGCAATGTGTGGTTTAACTGCGTCGAAAAATTCCACGGTCAATGAGGTAAAATTATCACAGACACACAACCCCTCGATAGACTTTCGCCTCGGGGTTCCCGCCCGTCTGTGGTTGGGGGGGGGGGGGAGGGGAATAACATATAGTTAGGTATTTGCATATGTGCCGCCCAAATGACCCTTCTTTTTCGCCTTTTCTCTCTCAATTCGCGGACCAGAATCTGGAATTCCTCTCGATGAGCTCATCTGAGACTGGAGTTGTCTTCAAAATTGCAGCCCTTGGTCATATATCATAGTTGATATCGATTTTGTGTTCAAAATAAAATTAAAGCTCTTGACTATATATTCGAGATGATATTGAAAGTGTTCAAATAATTGACCTCAATATACTTTGCCGTGACTGTCAGTGTCAATTTTGGATGCATTTTTTAACAAAAACTCTCAATGAGCACAAAATCTCGCACTTTTCTCTCGCTCTCTATATGCACTCTATTTTCTTGGTGGCACACCCCCACCACTGTACTAATGTAGCAGCCCTCCCACCAGCTCCGCGGGCGGCATTCTAAAGATTATGCAACGTCTAAATAAATTCATCTTAAAAGGCGGTGCTGTGGTAGTTACATGTCATTGGTATTATTGGTGTAATAGTCAACATTTATAGCTTGGTATGTACATTGCACCCTCTCGGAGCGTTGTGTGGCCATAAACGAAGATCTATCACGTGTCTAGAGAAGTCAGTCGAGACTGCGCGGGACAATAATAGCCAGACAAACACGAGGATTGCTTTCACGTCCACATAACGTTGAGGGGTACTGTGTACTTATAGCAGAGCTTGAACTGCCAACGAAACAAAGTTCAGCTACTGGTTAAACCCAAGAGGGACGATTAGCCGCATTAAGTAATTGAGTTGTCATGCTTGTCAAGTTTACAAGCAACAAATATGTCAATAGAAGAGGGTTTTTTCTCGTTTTCGGATGGGGTCATTACTAACGACGCAGAAAGCCTTGGATCTGTAACTATTCCTAAATAAGTAATAATCAGTAATAACAATAATAATAAGTAACAAGAATAATGAGGTAAATAACAATCGAATAAAACGTGATTGCTATAAGTGGTGGAGTTCATGCCAAATAACAAATACTTATTCGGTAAGGCAAAATTTTGCAAATGAGCGATGATAGTTTAAATATGAGCTAGTTTACGGAGCAGACTGCAGAGTTACTGGCGAACTATGCCTGGACGTCGTTAGGTCTGTTTCCGGATTCCGTATGATAAAACCAATGCTTCCAACTAATTGCGAAAACATGTTGAAAATGCTGTGTTCATGTGACAACTGATCCCTATGTTCTGATTCATACCACAGTGTTATTCGCCAACCGACATGCCAATACCAGTGGTCGATCCCGGATAAAGGGACCTCCACATATCCGTTCAGCTACCCGGCCACCTCACCGAGCTCCAACACCCATTACACTCATGACACCCATTCCTCCCATTGCCCCCATTACGCTCTTTGCTCACATTACACTCATAACACCGTCACTTCTTTACACCCATTACGCCCATTACAACAATTACCCCCATTTCGTACGCCCATTACATCCATTACACTCATAAACCCATAACGTCCATTACACTCATAAACCCATTACATCCATTACCCATATTATGTCCATTACACCCATTACTCCCATTACACTCATTACATCCATTACATTCATTACACATTGCTCCCATTACGCCCATTACATCCATTTCTCCAACCCATTCCATAGTGTGGAGGTGGGTGTACAGGAAGCTCCAGTGCAGCCATGGATATGCAAGGAATACTGAGCGTTGAAGCACGTGACACTTCTCAGTATATGGCCCTGAAGTCATTATATTCTACTGTGATCAACAGCACAAAATCTATATATTGACCCTTAGTCGACCAAATTGCGCAAACGCAATTCAATAACCTACGCCGCTTAGATCAATACCGAATTGACGTTGTTCGGAGTTCTGAGATATATGAAATTGCGTACGCACTGTAATTTTTAAATGGCTAATCAAATGGGTCTATCCTGAAAGTTGTTGTGGCCCTATAAACCCTTAGTGTATTTTAAAAATGGATCAGTTTTGGCCTGTGGCAAGGTCCTCGTGGACACTGGGTCTGAACCTAAACTGCGTCATAGAGTTTGTCCCACACAGCGAATGCGTATTAAATGGCGTAAAAATAATGCAAAAACGGAGAATGTATTCAAGTAACACCTGCGATCTGCATTCGTATGAGGACAGGTGGGAAGGCATTAATAGCCATTAAACTGCTTCGCTGCTCGCTCCTTTAAGTTGGGCGATGACTTATTTCCGCATGACCAGTCGAGGAAGTACTATAGCCAGAACCATCCTCTGACTAGTTGGTGTAGACACCACGAGCGCTAAAAGTGTCGTTAGTCTGCTTGAGTTTTGGTCGCTGTGAGACGGCAGACTTCTGGGTCTGTTACCAACAGATCACCGAGTTGTTCTCCTGCTCGTGATGTATAGGTCTGAAGAGGGACAGGTCAACCTGAATCTATCCTGTAATACAACTGGTATGAACCCTAAACCACCCCTCCCTAAACCACCCCTCCCTAAACCCAACCCTCCCTAAACCCAACCCTCCCTAAACCCAACCCTCCCATGAACCCACCCCTCCCTAAACCCAACCCTCCCATGAACCAACCCCTGTCATGAACCAACCCCTCCCATGAACCCACCCCTCCCTAAACCCAACCCTCCCATGAACCAACCCCTGTCATGAACCAACCCTCCCATGAACCCACCCCTCCCTAAACCCAACCCTCCCATGAAGCCATCCCTCTCATGAACCCACCCCTCCCATAAACCAACCCCTCCCATGAACCCACCCCTCCCATGAACCCACCCCTCCCATGAACCCATCCCTCCCATGAACCCACCCCTCCCATGAACCCACCCCTCCCATGAAGCCATCCCTCTCATGAACCCACCCCTCCCATAAACCAACCCCTCCCATGAACCCACCCCTCCCATGAACCCACCCCTCCCATGAACCCATCCCTCCCATGAACCCACCCCTCCCATGAACCCACCCCTCCCATGAACCCACCCCTCCCATGAACCCACCCCTGTCATGAACCCATCCCTCCCATGAACCCACCCCTCCCTAAACCCAACCCTCCCATGAACCAACCCCTGTCATGAACCAACCCCTCCCATGAACCCACCCCTCCCATGAACCCACCCCTCCCATGAACCCACCCCTCCCATGAACCCATCCCTCCCATGAGCCCACCCCTCCCATGAACCCACCCCTCCCATGAACCCACCCCTCCCATGAACCCATCCCTCCCATGAACCCACCCCTCCCATGAACCAATCCCTCCCATGAACCCACCCCTCCCATGAACCCACCCCTCCCATGAACCCATCCCTCCCATGAACCCACCCCTCCCATGAACCCACCCCTCCCATGAACCAACCCCTCCCATGAACCCATCCCTCCCATGAACCCACCCCTCCCATGAACCCACCCCTCCCATGTACCGACCCCTCCCATGAACCCACCCCTCCCATGAACCCACCCCTCCCATGAACCCATCCCTCCCATGAACCCACCCCTCCCATGAACCCACCCCTCCCATGAACCAACCCCTCCCATGAACCCATCCCTCCCATGAACCCACCCCTCCCATGAACCCACCCCTTCCATGTACCGACCCCTCCCATGAACCCACCCCTCCCATGAACCCATCCCTCCCATGAACCCACCCCTCCCATGAACCAACCCCTCCCATGAACCCACCCCTCCCATGAACCCACCCCTCCCATGAACCCATCCCTCTCATGAACCCACCCCTCCCATGAACCCACCCCTCCCATGAACCCACCCCTCCCATGAACCCATCCCTCCCATGAACCCACCCCTCCCATGAACCCACCCCTCCCATGAACCAACCCCTCCCATGAACCCACCCCTCCCATGAACCCACCCCTCCCATGAACCCATCCCTCCCATGAACCCACCCCTCCCATGTACCGACCCCTCCCATGAACCCACCCCTCCCATGAACCCACGCCTCCCACGAATCCACACTTTACACACAGCCACCCAGACTGCCATATGGTGGGAGGGTATTTTTTATTCAACCGGTTTGTGACCCGCCTTGTTATTAAAATGTAACGACGCGACAGTGACAAAGGATACACAACAGCGTGCTCAGCGTGTGGGGCTTAGGCACAAACAGGATCAGACCTATTCGTCAACCTGGAGTACGGGAGGCCCAGGCCTTACCCCCAAGCGAACCATTCAGTCATCAGTATCATTAAACAATTTGCCTCAACACAGCAGACCAGACATACATCATCATGTATGTTTACATAAGTATCTATTTATACCACTGTCCTCATAGGTACACGCTGCGCCCCCGGTCAAGGAGCGTTCATGGTAACACGCCAAAAAATCAACGACACAGAACATGGCTGGCGCCACTGGTCGGAGTCGGGTGACAAACGGATGCAGACAATTGGTCTGGGGTGCGGAGCCAGGGTGGGTGGGGGGCCGGGGGTGGGGACTCCAGGGTGAAATGGGTGGGGCCGAGCTATAAGGGTCAAGAAGACGGTGGCCGAGCTGTGGGGGGAATCCGGGGTGAATGGGGTGGGAACGGGGACCTGGTGGTGACGGGGGGGGGGGCGCCAATGTGACGCGCGTGGGAACCGAGAGCCGGGGGCCGGGGTTGGGGGCCTGTGCCCCCCCCCCTTCCCTCCATAGCAGGTGCCCCCCGCATGTGCCCCACCCCACCCCCCACCTGGGGGCCGCGGGCCGGGGTTGGAGACAAGTGCCCTCCTCCCTAATCAGCAAGTGCCCCCCGCAGGTGTCTCACCCCCCCCCGCCCCCGCCCCGCCCTCAGTCGCGGTTCTTCCTATCGCACTCGACTGGTATCGACGGCGATTCACTTGTCACGTGCTCATAACTACAGCCTATATGAGCTACCGCGACGTGCAGACCACTTCTGATGGTACTTGTCCAACATGATAAGCCTTCGCTCCCCACTAATGGCAGCATGTATAGATGTGCCCAGACTTGGTGCGGAGAGCACACCTTCACCTACTCCATATACGTCATGGGGTGTCGTCCCGCCAACGCAGTTGTCATAGAAAGACACGTGCACCCTTTATAAAGTGCCATGGCAACGAAGACGTTTGTACCAGGTAGTCCAAGCGAGTGCACGACCTCTGTGACCGACCTTGACATGTCTGCGTTAATGTCTCCGCACTGGTGCGACCTCATCACTGCGTGGGCCCCAATCTTCCCTTCGCTTGGTTGGTTTGTTGGTTAGTCAGGACGCTTTAACCACTTTTGGTCATATCGCCTCAATGGGAGAAGGAAGGGAGAGTGGAGCCATGTCCCCGCGGGTAAGCCCCTACTCTTTACGAAGAAAGACTTGGGATCTTTATCCTGCGACCGCACAGACATGGCCACAGCAGGGCTCGAACCACCGACCCACGTGCCGTTAGGCTCTCAGGTGACCAGAGCACTTAATGCGAGCGCTCTAACCCACTGAACTATCGCCCCCCCCCCACCACATTTGCTAGGCGGCGCTGCGCAAGCTCCTCTTTTAAAATGGAGCCCTAGAAAAGTGAGCCGAAGGCACAAAGTGTGTGGGCCCCAAGTGCCAAACAGTCGCAGGAAAACACAGTTATCTGCCGTAACACATCTATTTCACAACAGGGAGGGGAGGGGGGGTGGGGGTGATCATTTGGGCTGTTGATCACAGTAGAATATAATGACTTTAGGGCCATATACTGAGAAGTGTCACGTGCTTCAACGATCAAAAGCATCCGGATTCGCAGTGTCCATGTATATCAGGTAACTCATGGAGCATATCTTACCCGTCTACAGTTCTCCATTGTGCATTACATGGCTTTGTTCATATACCTGAGTATCTGGCTGACGCACGTGGACTAAAAACCTACCCGTCAACACATCATCTGATAACTTTCTGCATGACGGATAGGCATGAATTTTGCCCATAGTGGGTACAGATAGGTGAGAGGCAAAAACTCTTACCCTGGTTTGACTCGGATTGCCGGATTGACTGTTTATTAAACGAAGCCAGGGTTGATGAGACTCTACTGTGACCAGGAGAGCAATCATCACTTATAGTGGACTGTCGATAAGTGACCTATATAGCATACATGTTAGAAAGGCGACGCAATTTAGATATCGTGATAATGGTACAGAAGACACAACAGCAAATCTATATGGGCTATATCAATTAACAGACGCCATATTTAGCAAACACATAATCGTCACGTGATGAGGCGGGGAACCCAATGCGATCCAATCGGGAGTCCGACACCCGCCAGATCACGGGGGTGGTGGGGGGTCGACGATGATCCGGATAGAGTCCGTGTCCCGTCGTTATGGAGAGATGCATTCTGGGCAAAACCGGGTGCATTGTTCGCTTGGCCTAAACCGTATAATAAATTTGAAATTGGACGCTGTTGCGCTCACCATTCGATTAAATATCGATTGCAGGTCGCTTAATATAGCCAGTTATCAATACAGGGGCCAAATTAAACTTGCATAGGCCTAAATTAAACGTCTACAGGCCAGCCTGCCAGTAGCTAGGGCCGGTCAATAAAATCAAACAAACCCCTATTCCTACCTCGCTTTATGTTAAAAAGGCTTTGTCCGTGGCCGTCGGGGTACAGAATAGTTCATGGGCAATATTTAAAAATATCGCCGTTCCATCGCAAGTGATAGACAGCATAGTTACAATGTCTCACTGCCATCGCAAGTCATATACAGCATAGTTACAATGTCTCACTGCCATCGCAAGTCATATTCAGCATAGTAACAATGTCTCACTGCCATCGCAAGTCATAGAAAGCATAGTTACAATGTCTCACTGCCATCGCAAGTCATATACAGCATAGTTACAATGTCTCACTGCCATCGCAAGTCATATACAGCATAGTTGCAATGTCTCACTGCCATCGGAAGTCATATTCAGCATAGTAACAATGTCTCACTGCCATCGCAAGTCATAGACAGCATAGTTACAATGTCTCACTGCCATCGCAATCATAGACAGCATAGTTACAATGTCTCACTGCCATCGCAAGTCATATACAGCATAGTTACAATGTCTCACTGCCATCGCAAGTTATATTCAGCATAGTTACAATGTCTCACTGCCATCGCAAGTCATAGAAAGCATAGTTACAATGTCTCACTGCCATCGCAAGTCATAGAAAGCATAGTTACAATGTCTCACTGCCATCGCAAGTCATATACAGCATAGTTACAATGTCTCACTGCCATCGCAAGTCATATACAGCATAGTTACAATGTCTCACTGCCATCGCAAGTTATAGTCAGCATAGTAACAATGTCTCACTGCCATCGCAAGTCTAAGACAGCATAGTTACAATGTCTCACTGCCATCGCAAGTCATAGACAGCATAGTTGCAATGTCTCACTGCCATCGCAAGTCTTAGACAGCATAGTGACAATGTCTCACTGCCATCGCAAGTCTAAGACAGCATAGTTACAATGTCTCACTGCCATCACAAGTCTTAGACAGCATAGTTACAATGTCTCACTGCCATCGCAAGTCATAGACAGCATAGTTACAATGTCTCACTGCCATCGCAAGTCTTAGACAGCATAGTTACAATGTCTCACTGCCATCGCAAGTCATAGTCAGCATAGTTACAATGTCGTGCTGCCATCGCAAGTCATAGACAGCATCGTTACAATGTCTCACTGCCATCGCAAGTCTTAGACAGCATAGATACAATGGTGGGCTGCCATCGCAAGTCATAGTCAGCATAGTTACAATCTCTCACTGCCATCACAAGTCTTAGACAGCATAGATACAATGTCGTGCTGCCATCGCAAGTCATAGTCAGCATAGTTAAAATGTCTCACTGCCATCACAATCTTAGACAGCATAGTTACAATGTCGTGCTGCCATCGCAAGTCATAGTCAGCATAGTTACAATATCGTGCTGCCATCACAAGTCTTAGACAGCATAGTTACAATGTCTCACTGCCATCACAAGTCATAGTCAGCATAGTTACAATGTCGTGCTGCCATCGCAAGTCATAGACAGCATAGTTACAATGTCTCACTGCCATCGCAAGTCTTAGAAAGCATAGTTACAATGTCTCACTGCCATCGCAAGTCATAGTCAGCATAGTTACAATGTCGTGCTGCCATCGCAAGTCATAGACAGCATAGTTACAATGCTTCACTGCCATCACAAGTTATAGACAGCATAGTTACAATGTCGTGCTGCCATCGCAAGGCATAGACAACATAGTTACAATGTCGTGCTATCATCGCATGTCTTAGACAGCATAGTTACAATGTCGTGCTGCCTTCGCAAGTCTTAGACAGCATAGTTACAATGTCGTTCTGCCATCGCAAGTCTTAGACAGCATAGTTACAATGTCGTGCTGCCATCGCAAGTCTTAGACAGCATAGTTACAATGTCGTTCTGCCATCGCAAGTCATAGACAGCATAGTTACAATGTCGTTCTGCCATCGCAAGTCATAGACAGCATAGTTACAATGTCGTGCTGCCATCGCAAGTCTTAGACAGCATAGTTACAATGTCGTTCTGCCATCGCAAGTCTTAGACAGCATAGTTACAATGTCGTGCTGCCATCGCACTCATAGACAGCATAGCTACAATGTCGTGCTGCCATCACAAGTCATAGACAGCATAGTTACAATGTCGTGCTGCCATCGCAAGTCATAGACAGCATAGTTACAGTGTCGTTCTGCCATCGCAAGTCATAGACAGCATAGTTACAATGTCGTGCTGCCATCGCAAGTCATAGACAGCATAGTTACAATGTCGTGCTGCCATCGCAAGTCTTAGACAGCATAGTTACAATGTCGTTCTGCCATCGCAAGTCTTAGACAGCATAGTTACAATGTCGTGCTGCCATCGCAAGTCATAGACAGCATAGTTACAATGTCGTGCTGCCATCACAAGTCATAGACAGCATAGTTACAATGTCGTGCTGCCATCGCAAGTCTTAGACAGCATAGTTACAATGTCGTTCTGCCATCGCAAGTCTTAGACAGCATAGTTACAATGTCGTGCTGCCATCGCAAGTCATAGACAGCATAGTTACAATGTCGTGCTGCCATCGCAAGTCATAGACAGCATAGTTACAATGTCGATGGGTGCAATACCAATGTGGTGGGCATGATACCAAATGTGGTCGACATTACACCAAATGTGGTGGACATGATGCCAAATGTGGTGCGCATGACACAAAATATGGTGGGCATGACACCAAATGAGGAGGGCATGACACCAAATGTGGTGGGCATGACACCAAATGTGGTGGGTATGACACCAAATGAGGAGGGCATGACACCAAATGTGGTGGGCATGACACCAAGTGAGGAGGGCATGATACCAACAGTGGTGGGCATGACACCAAATGTGGTGGGCATGACACCAAATGTGGTGGGCATGACACAAAATATGGTGGGCATGACACCAACTGTGGTGGGTATGACACCAAATGTGGTGGGCATGACACCAAGTGAGGAGGGCATGATACCAACAGTGGTGGGCATGACACAAAATATGGTGGGCATGACACCAACTGTGGTGGGTATGACACTAAATGTGGGTAGTAGGATCCTTGGAAGGAAAAGTAATGCGCACAACATTAGATTACCACCCTAAATACAACGACAAAAATACGTCCTCAGTGACTAAACATAATAAAATCAAAGATTTAAATGCAAATACTCCGTCGCTGGTAGACAAACACGATAGTAGCACAAACACAAAACAGCGACTTGAACCTTACCCGAAACAGCAAAACGCAGCCATCAGAAGTTGTGTGTTTTCGAGTGACTGAGACACGTGGCTAACTGTACATATGGCCTATATATCGAACGCCTTGAAGCGGGGCGACACACAAAACACACACCGAGACTGTCGCCGTTAAAGTCGCTCACCATTAGTAGAGTGTGACGCATGCCCCTACCCCCCCCCCCCCCACCTCCAGCCCCCACCCCCACATACATAATCAGTGTCACGAAATACTCACGGAGTGGGTGCCTGAGTTTTCAGATAGCAGAAAGCTTCCCGCCCCGGTCGCAGTGCCCCGCCCCCCCCCCACCCCCCCCTCCCCACAACTCCTTTCAAATTCCTAGATCCGCCCCTGAATATCAGTGATGTCGATTCAATTCAAAGATTGGCTCAATCTTGCAGTTAGTTTTCATAATCAATTGTCCACTGAATCAAATGCTACTAAGGCATTCTTTGGTCAAGTGAGCTTGCTCGCCGAACTTGTGTGAAAACGAAGGCCTGAATGCGTTGACACCTTTCTCAAAAGCCTCAGTGAAAGCATCCCACGATCAAAGTGAGTGAGAAGGAGACTTACAACGGCGAACATGTCGTAAAGCGTTTGGCAATGTAACCTACTTATACCACACTATTATTCCTCAAGTATATACTTCATCTACGTTTGTATTCCCAACTTCTCTCTCTGTCCATCTACTCCCCCCCCCCTCCCTCGCCCCTCCATCTCTCTCTGCCCCTCTCTCTACATGTAGCTCGACAAACCTGCCCTATATTATATTACCCATTACAACTACATAAGTGTGGGGTGCATATCAATAAATAGGAAAACTGATATGTGGCCAGTTATCTTAATAAAATAATGGATCGGTAGAACGCTTAAGATATATATAAGTAGGCCTAATACATGAACCAAAACAGAACTATTTGGTACTGCGCACGTCCAGAATCCTTCCGCCATTAATCAATAAGGGCAATTACTCACGTTTTGCCGGCAACAACAAATTTACATAATTCCGATTAATTATGATGTCAATATATTGGTGACACTTCCAATGTTCCAGTTTCAACACCAGCATCCAATGTATATAATAACAAGCAGCTCTTGCCGATGATATATTCCGGATGAAACCGCCGATCAGCTTGAATGTTCCGTTTGTATATATAGTTTGTATTATAGTATTGGGTTTCGATTGTCCAGATTACAGTTACGAAGGCGATGTGAATGCGAGTAAATCACCCCAAGTAGAGCCTCTCATATATTCCATCCAATCTGAATCACAAGTCACAACAATTTGTGAATGTCGCAAACGCTTAATTAGGCTATAAATGATAACTTGGCGTTGGGCATCTTATCCGTGCGCGCGTGCAGATCGATGGTCAGAGTCCGTGCTGTAGTGACAGCGACTCCGTGCTGTAGTGACAGCGACTCCGTGCTGTAGTGACAGCGACAACTGTCAGACCGGGGTACCAGCTAAGGTAGGCTGTGAGGGTCCCTCGGGCATCAGGGGTGCTCTGAGCAAATGGCCAGCCTGATCGGGAGTGGGTGAGATAGGCGGGAAGGAGCTGGGGGTAGGTGGGGTGGGACAGGAGTGTGGTTGCGGCAGGAGGTGGGGGAGGGGGGTTACTTGGTAAGATGTGATAAGAGTGTCATTGCGGAAGGGGGGGGGGTGCTAATGGTAAGATGGGACAGGAGTGTGAGGGCGGTAGGGGGGAGGGGTTACTATCTAGAGGCGATTGGTGGTGGGGGGGGGATGTATAAGAGGCCTTTGCCGCTGGGTCGTGCAGTGGTTTCTTCCCAGGTCTGCTCGCCCTACATGTTTGGCCGTCCGTGTGTGTGCGTCTGGCTCAGCATGGCTCCACGCACGACACTGTCACGACCTATTCAAGTACGGCAGCCGGTTGTCACATCTCACCGTGGCGACCAGAGCTTTTGTCTTTCTAGCGGTCTCTCTCTCTCTCTCTACACTCCCCTCATTGCGATCTCCACGGCTCGTTGGTTCCTGCATGTCATCACTGACAAGTTATATGTCTCAAATAACCCCAATCCCATTGCCCCCCCCCCCCCCCTGACAACACCACCCACCCACCCCCCCCAGCCGTCTCGTCATGGGGGTCCCATCGTGCCCTCCGCCGGTGTGGGTCACTCTATACACGTGCACACGTGAGCTGTGGGTGAGGAGGGCGACCCCCGCACGGTGTCGAGTTTGTCGCCCCCGGCCCTCACCCTTATAAATGCTATGTTCAATGTATAGACAAGTTTTTGTGGCTGCAAGATTCGGCCTAAAGTCCGCCTAGAGCCTGCAGCCAAGGGCCACGTCTATAGACTGGCTCGGTCAGCCGTGAACGCACGCACGCCACGCCACAACCGGTAGCCAACCTTCTCCCCCCCGTTCCTCGATCACCCCCGCCCCTGGATCCCCCCGCCCACCCCCTGCCCCCTCTCCTCCCTTCTCGCCGTGTCCCTGTATGTTGTTCGCAAGATGTCCGCCCCCCAGCCCTACTCCATGTTCATCTAGTGCAACCAGTATTCCACTCTCTGCCTTCGACTCACTCCGCTAGGGCTCCATTATATCTCTGTTGTCGCCTACTTCCTCAATGCATTTTCACACTCGCTCGCCAGGTCGGCGCTGCGCAGATTGATAGGAAAAATGCGTCGCGCATTTCTACAAATTAGTGCTGGGACCCAGCCTAAGCCTAATAACGCCTGAAATCAGGTGATGAAAAGAAAGAGTTCTGTCACAATTATAACTTTTTCGAAAGGGTACAAGATGTGTTTGGCTGTATTAAATACGCAAAGCTCATTATTTTTATGGTTAATTGTTGAAAAGTATAATTTTGCAGAAAATTACAGCTGATTTGACCGTTTTTCAAGAATCTTGAAATTTGTCCCCCGGCCGACAGCAGCGGTAAAAACGGACCTTGCGTAGCGCCACCGTGCGGGGAGCTTGCCAGTATTCCTCAAGCTCGTCGCGACTCCATTAAACATCGATGGATTGTACTGGTGGCTCCCACTGGTGAGCGAAGTCGTTTATATATATTTGGGAACGAGTCTATTGTGGAATTGTTGTGTTTCTATTCTATATAACTCTGGCCATATACATTATTTTGGCAACCAAGCAAATCCCTCTCTGCCGAGATCTCTTGTTTTTCATGTCTCCCTTCAATAGAGCTGCTGTAGAATACACTGGACATATTGCCCGGTCTTGGCTTGTGTTGACTCTTCAGCCTAAGCTGATCACTCATGCCTTATCAGGGCCGCCCCGATAGCTCAGTGGGTTAGAGAGCCCGCATAGAGCGATCTGGCTACTTGAGAGCCTAACGGCAAGTGGATCGGTGGTTCGAGCCCCGCTGTGGCCATGTCTGTGTGGTCGCAGGATAAAGAACCAATGTCCTTCTTTGCAACGAGTAGGGGGTTACCCCCGGACATCGTTCCACTCTCCCTTCCTTCTCCCATTGACGTGATATGACCAGAATTGGTTCAAGTGTCCTGAATATACAAGAAAAAAACAGCCCTTGGATGAAAGAGGGGGGGAGGGGGCGGCTGAAACAGACACATCCCTTTCCGGACCCCAATGACGCGCGACGTTTACTAAACAGCCCATGTATTACTCACGCCTGCCGGTGGCGTTTAGATCTCGCTAAGGCAACTCAAATGTTCCTGTGGTCCCCTACCATCGGTAACCCTTACCCTAGCGAATGAGACCGCAAGAGCCTGGTCTCCTACCATCGGTATATCTTACCTTAGCAAATGAGACCACCAGAGCCTGGTCTCCTACCATCGGTATATCTTACCTTAGCGAATGAGACCACAAGAGCCTGGTCTCCGACCACCGGTATATCTTACCTTTAGGAATGTGACCACAGTTAAATGCCTGGTCTCCTACCACCGGTATATCTTACCTATAGGAATGAGACCACAGTTACATGCCTGGTATCGTACCATCGGTATATCTTACCATTAGGACGGAAACCACAATTAAATGCCTGGTCTCCGAACACCGGTTTATACCTTACCTATAGGAATGAGACCACAGTTAGATGCCTGGTCTCCGAACATCGGTTTACACCTTACCTATAGGAATGAGACCACAGTTAGATGCCTGGTCTCCTACCACCGGTATATCTTACCTTTAGGAATGAGACCACAGTTAGATGCCTGGTCTCCTACCATCGGTATATCTTACCTTTAGGAATGATACCACAGCTCTAGATGCCTGGCCTCCGACCACCGGTTTATATCTTACCTTAATAGATATATCGCTTCTCAAACTGTGGTTTAATCGCTGGGGGTCCTATGTCGCGCGGTCCCTGTCGAGGTGGCGGGTGTCTGAGTGACGCCGTGAAATGTCTCTTTCTTACTCAGCCAGGACACAGTACACGACACGACAGACCAAAGGCACACACTCACGGCACCAGGCACGTCGCCGTCTATCTCTCTCTGTCTCTGTCACTCTGTCCCCTCAATCGCACACCTTCCTGCTTTCTCCTCGCCACATGCGGTAACCGCCAAACCACTTCCTTCCTTCCTCCCAAGTCTGTCAAGTCAAGCAAATCTCCACGGTCGTGATGGCGAGCAAGCGATGACGTCACCTCACCGCCAAAGTCCACGTTTGACTTCTATAAAAAAACACGGGGTTTTCCGGCTTCCCGCTATTGAGAAAGAGTTGATAGCACATAAGGCGAGTGGCACTCCTATTGCGGTGAATTGATCTGAGAGCGCTTCGTGACAAGTTTAGACTCATATACTACTGTATATACTATACATACGCGACTTTTTCTTCATACGCATAAAGGGTCCGATTACGCACATATATGGCCCTCTGGGTTACACACCAACAAACATCTAACTGTTACTGGTCGTAGCACGGCACGGCACGGCACGGTGTGGCATGGTGTGGTGTGGTGGGGCATGCACAGTGTGCCAGTACCGGGAATATACGTGCTATACACAAAACAGCAGCCTGTGTCGGACCCAATCAGTGCAACCCATGTTTCCGAATCGATCGGTATCGATCACGGGTTTGTTATACTCTTACTGTTCGAAAGGTCGTCGGTGGAAGCAAATGTCTCGCCAGTGGCGAGCTGGTACGGCTATGCACAGGTCTATGTGTGGCTGGTACGGCTGTCAAGGTGCACAGGTCTATGTGTGGCTGGCACGGCTGTCAAAGTGCACAGGTCTATGTCGGGCTGGTACGGCTGTCAGGATGCACAGATTTATGTCGGGCTGGTACGGCTGTCAGGATGCACAGATTTATGTCGGGCTGGTACGGCTGTCAAGGTGCACAGGTCTATGTGTGGCTGGCACGGCTGTCAAAGTGCACAGGTCTATGTCGGGCTGGTACGGCTGTCACGGTGCGCATGTCTAAGTCGGACTAGTATGGCTGTCAAGGTAGACAGGTATATGTGTGGCTGGTACGGCTGTCAAGGTGCACAGGTCTATGTGTGGCTGGTACGGCTGTCAAGGTGCACAGGTCTATGTGTGGCTGGCACGGCTGTCAAGGTGCACAGGTCTATGTGTGGCTGGCACGGCTGTCAAAGTGCACAGGTCTATGTCGGGCTGGTACGGCTGTCACGATGCAGATGTCTAAGTCGGACTAGTATGGCTGTCAAGGTACACAGGTATATGTGTGGCTGGTACGGCTGTCAAGGTGCACAGGTCTATGTGTGGCTGGTACGGCTGTCAAAGGGCACAGGTCTATGTCGGGCTGGTACGGCTGTCAAGGTGCACACGTCTATGTGTGGCTGGCACGGCTGTCAAAGTGCACAGGTCTATGTCGGGCTGGTACGGCTGTCACGATGCACATGTCTAAGTCGGACTAGTACGGCTGTCAAGGTACACAGGTCTATGTGTGGCTGGTACGGCTGTCAAGGTGCACATGTCTATGTGTGGCTGGTACGGCTGTCAGGATGCACAGGTCTATGTATGGCTGGTACGGCTGTCAAGGTGCACAGGTCTATGTGTGGCTGGTACGGCTGTCAAGCTGCACAGGTCTATGTCAGGCTGGTACGGCTGTCAAGGTGCACATGTCTATGTCGGACTAGTACGGCTGTCAAGGTGCACAGGTCTATGTCAGACTAGTACGGCTGTCAAGTTCCACAGGTTTATGTGTGGCTGGTACGGCTGTCAAGGCGCGCAGGTCTATGTCGGGCTGGTACGGCTGTCATGGTACACATGTCTATGTGTGGCTGGTACGGCTGTCAAGGTGCACAGGTCTATGCCAGGCTGGTACGGCTGTCAAGGTGCACAGGTCTATGTCAGACTAGTACGGCTGTCAAGTTGCACAGGTCTATGTGTGGCTGGTAGGGCCGTCAAGGTGCACAGGTCTATGTCAGGCTGGTACGGCTGTCAAGGTGCACAGGTCTATGTCAGACTAGTACGTCTGTCAAGTTGCACAGGTCTATGTGTGGCTGGTACGGCTGTCCCGGTACACATGTCTATGTCGGAATAGTACGGCTGTCAAGTTCCACAGGTCTATGTGAGGCTGGTAAGGCTGTCAAGGCGCACAGGTCTATGTCGGGCTGCCACGGCTGTCATGGTACACAGGTCTATGTGTGGCTGGTACGGCTGTCAAGGTGCACAAGTATATGTCGGGCTGGTACGGTTGTCAAGGTGCACAGGTCTATATCGGGCTGGTACGGCTGTCACGGTGCACAGGTCTATGTGTGGCTGGTACGGCTGTCAAGGTGCACAGGTCTATGTCGGGCTGGTACGGCTGTCAAGGTGCACAGGTGCACAAGTCTATGCCGGGCTGGTACGGCTGTCAAGACGCACAGGTCTATGTCGGGCTGGTACGGCTGTCATGGTGCTCAGGTCTATGCCGGGTTGGTACGGATGTCAAGGTGCACAGGTCCATGTCGGGTTGGTACGGCTGTCAAGGTGCACAGATCCATGTGTGGCTGGTACGGCTGTCAAGGAGCACAGGTCTATGTCGGGCTGGTACGGCTGTCAAGGTGCACAGGTCTATGTCGGGCTGGTACGGCTGTCAAGGTGCACATGTCTATGTCGGACTAGTACGGCTGTCAAGGTGCACAGGTCTATGTCAGACTAGTACGGCTGTCAAGTTCCACAGGTTTATGTGTGGCTGGTACGGCTGTCAAGGCGCGCAGGTCTATGTCGGGCTGGTACGGCTGTCATGGTACAAATGTCTATGTGTGGCTGGTACGGCTGTCAAGGTGCACAGGTCTATGTCAGGCTGGTACGGCTGTCAATGTGCACAGGTCTATGTCGGACTAGTACGGCTGTCAAGTTGCACAGGTCTATGTGTGGCTGGTACGGCTGTCAAGGTGCACAGGTCTATGTCAGGCTGGTACGGCTGTCATGGTGCACATGTCTATGTCAGACTAGTACGGCTGTTAAGTTGCACAGGTCTATGTGTGGCTGGTACGGCTGTCCCGGTGCACATGTCTATGTCGGAATAGTACGGCTGTCAAGGTTCACATGTCTATGTCAGACTAGTACGGCTGTCAAGTTCCACAGGTCTATGTGTGGCTGGTTAGGCTGTCAAGGCGCACAGGTGCATGTCGTGCTGGTACGGCTGTCATGGTACACAGGTCTATGTGTGGCTGGTACGGCTGTCAAGGTGCACAAGTCTATGTCGGGCTGGTACGGCTGTCAAGGTGCACAGGTCTATATCGGGCTGGTACGGCTGTCACGGTGCACATGTCTATGTCGGACTAGTACGGCTGTCAAGGTGCACAGGTCTATGTGTGGCTGGTACGGCTGTCATGGTGCACAGGTCTATATCGGGCTGGTACGGCTGTCAAGGTGCACAGATCTATGTGTGGCTGGTACGGCTGTCAATGTTGCACATGTGTAAGTCTGGCTGGTACCGCTTTCAAGGAGCACATGTCCATGTCGGGTTGGTACGGCTGTCAAGGTGCACAGGTCTATGTGTGGCTGGTACGGCTGTCAAGGTGCAGATGTCTAAGTCGGGCTGGTACGGCTGTCAAGGTGCACATGTCTATGTCGGGCTGGTACGGCTGCCATGGTGCTCAGGTCTATGTCGGGCTGGTACGGCTGTCAAGGTGCACAGATCTATGTGTGGCTGGTACGGCTGTCAAGGTGCACACGTCTATGTGTGGCTGGCACGGCTGTCAAAGTGCACAGGTCTATGTCGGGCTGGTACGGCTGTCACGATGCACATGTCTAAGTCGGACTAGTACGGCTGTCAAGGTACACAGGTCTATGTGTGGCTGGTACGGCTGTCAAGGTGCACATGTCTATGTCGGGCTGGTACGGCTGTCAGGATGCACAGGTCTATGTATGACTGGTACGGCTGTCAAGGTGCACAGGTCTATGTGTGGCTGGTACGGCTGTCAAGCTGCACAGGTCTATGTCAGGCTGGTACGGCTGTCAAGGTGCACATGTCTATGTCGGACTAGTATGGCTGTCAAGGTGCACAGGTCTATGTCAGACTAGTACGGCTGCCAATTTCCACAGGTTTATGTGTGGCTGGTACGGCTGTCAAGGCGCGCAGGTCTATGTCGGGCTGGTACGGCTGTCATGGTACACATGTCTATGTGTGGCTGGTACGGCTGTCAAGGTGCGCAGGTCTATGTCAGGCTGGTACGGCTGTCAAGGTGCACAGGTTTATGTCAGACTAGTACGGCTGTCAAGTTGCACAGGTCTATGTGTGGCTGGTACGGCTGTCAAGGTGCACAGGTCTATGTCAGACTGGTACGGCTGTCAAGGTGCACAGGTCTATGTCAGACTAGTACGGCTGTCAAGTTGCACAGGTCTATGTGTGGCTGGTACGGCTGTCCCGGTGCACATGTCTATGTCGGAATAGTACGGCTGTCAAGCTTCACAGGTCTATGTCAGACTAGTACGGCTGTCAAGTTCCACAGGTCTATGTAAGGTTGGTAAGGCTGTCAAGGCGCACAGGTCTATGTCGGGCTGGTACGGCTGTCATGGTACACAGGTCTATGTGTGTTTGGTACGGCTGTCAAGGTGCACAAGTCTATGTCGGGCTGGTACGGCTGTCAAGGTGCACAGGTCCATATCGGGCTGGTACGGCTGTCACGGTGCACATGTTTATGTCGGACTAGTACGGCTGTCAAGGTGCACAGGTCTATGTGTGGCTGGTACGGCTGTCAAGGTGCACAGGTCTATGTCGGGCTGGTACGGCTGTCAAGGTGCACAGGTCTATATCGGGCTGGTACGGCTGTCAAGGTGCAGAGATCTATGTGTGGCTGGTAAGGCTGTCAAGGTTGCACACATGTAAGTCTGGCTGGTACGGCTTTTAAGGAGCACATGTCCATGTCGGTTTGGTACGGCTGTCAAGGTGCACTGGTCTATGTGTGGCTGGTACGGCTGCCATGGTGCTCAGGTCTATCTCGGACTGGTACGGCTGTCAACGTGCACAGATCTATGTGTGGCTGGTGCGGCTGTCAAGGCGCACAGGTCTAAGTGTGGCTGGTACGGCTGTCAAGGTGTACAGGTCTATGTCAGACTAGTACGGCTGTCATGGTGCACAGGTCTATGTCGGGCTGGTACGGCTGTCAAGGTGCACAGGTCTATGTCGGGCTGATACGGCTGTCAAGGTGCACAGGTGCACAAGTCTATGCCGGGCTGGTACGGTTGTCAAGGCGCACAGGTCTATGTCGGGCTGGTACGGCTGTCATGGTGCTCAGGTCTATGCCGGGTTGGTACGGCTGTCAAGGTGCACAGGTCCATGTCGGGCTGGTACGGCTGTCATGGTGCTCAGGTCTATGCCGGGTTGGTACGGCTGTCAAGGTGCACAGGTCCATGTCGGGTTGGTACGGCTGTCAAGGTGCACAGATCCATGTGTGGCTGGTACGGCTGTCAAGGTGCACAGGTTTATGTCAGACTAGTACGGCTGTCAAGTTGCACAGGTCTATGTGTGGCTGGTACGGCTGTCAAGGTGCACAGGTCTATGTCAGACTGGTACGGCTGTCAAGGTGCACAGGTCTATGTCAGACTAGTACGGCTGTCAAGTTGCACAGGTCTATGTGTGGCTGGTACGGCTGTCCCGGTGCACATGTCTATGTCGGAATAGTACGGCTGTCAAGCTTCACAGGTCTATGTCAGACTAGTACGGCTGTCAAGTTCCACAGGTCTATGTAAGGTTGGTAAGGCTGTCAAGGCGCACAGGTCTATGTCGGGCTGGTACGGCTGTCATGGTACACAGGTCTATGTGTGTTTGGTACGGCTGTCAAGGTGCACAAGTCTATGTCGGGCTGGTACGGCTGTCAAGGTGCACAGGTCCATATCGGGCTGGTACGGCTGTCACGGTGCACATGTTTATGTCGGACTAGTACGGCTGTCAAGGTGCACAGGTCTATGTGTGGCTGGTACGGCTGTCAAGGTGCACAGGTCTATGTCGGGCTGGTACGGCTGTCAAGGTGCACAGGTCTAAGTGTGGCTGGTACGGCTGTCAAGGTGTACAGGTCTATGTCAGACTAGTACGGCTGTCATGGTGCACAGGTCTATGTCGGGCTGGTACAGCTGTCAAGGTGCACAGGTGTATGTCGGGCTGATACGACTGTCAAGGTCCACAGGTTCATGTCGGGCTGGTACGGCTGTCAAGGTGCACAGGTCTATGTCGGGCTGATACGGCTGTCAAGGTGCACAGGTGCACAAGTCTATGCCGGGCTGGTACGGTTGTCAAGGCGCACAGGTCTATGTCGGGCTGGTACGGCTGTCATGGTGCACAGGTCCATGTCGGGTTGGTACGGCTGTCAAGGTGCACAGATCCATGTGTGGCTGGTACGGCTGTCAAGGAGCACAGGTCTATGTCGGGCTGGTACGGCTGTCAAAGTGCACAGGTCTATGTCGAGCTGGTACGGCTGTCAGGATGCACAGATTTATGTCGGGCTGGTACGGCTGTCAAGGTGCACAGGTCTATGTGTGGCTGGCACGGCTGTCAAAGTGCACAGGTCTATGTCGGGCTGGTGCGGCTGTCACGGTGCACATGTCTAAGTCGGACTAGTACGGCTGTCAAGGTACACAGGTATATGTGTGGCTGGTACGGCTGTCAAGGTGCACAGGTCTATGTGTGGCTGGCACGGCTGTCAAAGTGCACAGGTCTATGTCGGGCTGGTACGGCTGTCACGGTGCACATGTCTAAGTCAGACTAGTACGGCTGTCAAGGTACACAGGTCTATGTGTGGCTGGTACGGCTGTCAAGGTGCACATGTCTATGTCGGGCTGGTACGGCTGTCAGGATGCACAGGTCTATGTATGGCTGGTACGGCTGTCAAGGGGCACAGGTCTATGTGTGGCTGGTACGACTGTCAAGGTGCACAGGTCTATGGCGGGCTGGTACGGCTGTCAAGGTGCACATGTCTATGTCGGGCTGGTACGGCTGTCAAGGTGCACAGGTCTATGTGTGGCTGGTACGACTGTCAAGGTGCCCGCCTATTGTGGAGTGGCGGTCACGTCCTTTTGACTATTTGGACAGCTTATGCAGCACAAAACTGATCTATTAGCTTAATAAGTGTGGCGAGTGGTGGGTAGAATCAATCTCTCTCAAGTTGACACGGCCAGGCGTGGCATAATCTGTGTGCGTTGTGATAGCTGGGTATAACATCAGTTTGAGGAGTAAAAATGGTTTCGCCCGAGGCGCAGTGGAAACCACTCCCTCCCCCCCCCCCCCACCCCCTACCCGCCACTTTGACAGATCGATACTTAGCGATAGATACACTACAGCCAGCCACCCGCGGTGGATGCGTTGGCAGGGCTGAACGTATGAAACATTACCCCAACCCAACCCCTTTCCCACCGCCCTCTCACGCATACCAACACATCCACCCCCCCCCCCTACCCCCATCCCACCCCACCCCACCATTCGGACGGATCACAAGGTCCCTACCCTGATCACTGTAGACACGTGACCCGCTACGACTGGGAATCCGAACCCGACTGATGTAACCATGGGATCCCCGACCAGACCCATGTAACCATGGGTTGCTGGACCTCACCCATGTAACCATGGGTTGCTGGACCTCATCTATGTAACCATGGAATTTAAGGACCTCACCTATGTAACCATGGAATTTAAGGACCTCACATATGTAAGGATGAGATTTAAGGACCTGACCGATGTAACCGTGAAATTTAAGGACCTGACCGATGTAACCATGAGATTTAAGGACCTGACCGATGGAGCCATGAGATTTAAGGACCTGACCGATGTAACCATGAGATTTAGAGACCTGACCGATGGAGCCATGAGATTTAAGGACCTGACCGATGTAATGATGGGATCCCAGAAAATTAGAACACATTTTTATGCTGCAATTTGTTCCGAATATTATATATTATTGAAATAAGTCTCCCCGGACATGCACTAAGCCATAACATTTCACATTTTACGAAGAAATCTTATCGAATCTTGGCGTAAATGCAGATATACAAAAATGTACGAACTCGTGGGAACGAGATACTAACTAATGCGAACGAGACTTTCGCGCAGGAAGTAAAAAACAATTCTGAATGTCCCTGAAGTCGTACCAGCTTCGTAGAATTGTGTTGTTCGTTGGAGTATTTGTTCTTCCATGCATAAATGTTGCTCGAATCTTGCTATGAATTCAGTAACATTCAGGGAAACACAGTGACACAGTACATACAGTGATATATATAGTATATACAGTGATATATATATAGTATATACAGTGATATATATAGTATATACAGTGATATATATATAGCATATACAGTGATATATATAGTATATACAGTGATATATATAGTATATACGGTGATATATATAGTACATACAGTGATATATATAGTATATACAGTGATATATATAGTATATACAGTGATATATATAGTATGTACAGTGATATATATATTTCGGAATATATTATGAATCACCACACCATCATCAGCATATTGGATGATTTTAAACTCCTTGTTCGTAAATTTCACGCCAATTACATCGTCGATTCTGATTTATTGCAACGATATCCGCTGCGAAAATACAACGCTTGGGCGACAGTGGACAGGCTTAGCGGACCGCTATATTGATCCAGTGCATAACACAGGGACCAAAATTAAAGTACTTCTGTGTTTTGCCAATCCAAATCGTTCGATGCTTTTCAAAAATCAACTGTTAAATATAAACGCCTCAATATCTTGTGCGTCTGTGCCATTGATATATAGCATCCGGCCAACAGAACTCCTTGTCCTTAGCTTCATGCTACCCAAATATAACACATCTTATTGTAAATATTCTACTGTTGAAAATATATGGTTTCATTAATATTCTTTATATTTGCCACAATTCATCTCCAGGAGTCTCATGCGCGCATTTAATCGCCATTTCTTTGTAGAAACTCTGAGAGAATTCACTTCGACTGTGCGGCCGATCACATGATTTGAATCGGCCGGAAGCCGTCTGCGCACAAAGGAGCTGGACAAAAAGGGACAAATGGGAAATGTGGCTGCCGAGGTATTGCTAAGCCGATATGTCAACGAGCTCTCTTCCGCCACAGTCACACAATAGCGAGTTTATGTTGATCACTATGGGATTGATGGGGTTGGCTGTGTGTGTATGTGAGGGGGGAGGGAATATTATGATGTGTGTGAGGGGGGGGCGGGGGAGTGGTATTACTATGTGGGGAAGAAAGGGGGTACGTTTCAGACAGGCGCCCGTTCTGTGTCTCACCAACATCCCTAGCCGTATAGGGCTTTTCAGGGCCAACACGACATGCCGGAAACGACCTCTGATTGGCAGACAAAGATGTGTACCGGCTGACCCCCTCATGGTTCTCAAAAAAGAGAATTTAAGCCTTTGTTTGTTGTCAGAAACATACATGTGAACCAGCATTGTCGAGGCAAACTTCAAGGGGAAAGCATAGTTCTCCACTTATGCCGAAGTCGATAACGTACAAAGTAGATAGACATGATCTATGATAGTTGCGTTAGCATGTGGTTCACATTATTACAGCAAGGTATAACGGCCAATCAAGTAGGTTCAATACTCCACGTCGTGTCTTGCCTACGAAGCAATGCGTAACACAATGTGAAGTGCTATACTGTGCGGCGTTACTCAGACTTGAACACACATGCTTCGTAAAGTAAGCCAATATTGGTCGGTGTCTCATCGACTTCCCATTTTGAACCTGAACACATGCCTGCAGGTCACACACGGCCAGCGGGTCACACCTGCGGGTCACACCAGCGGGTCACACCTGCAGATCACACACCGCCAGGTCAGGCCAGCGGGTCACACCTGCGGGTCACACCTGCGGGTCACACATGCAAGTCACACACCGCCGGGTCAGTCCAGCGGGTCACACCTGCGGGTCAGGCCTACGGGTCACGCCTGCGGGTGACAGACCTGTGGGTGACAGACCTGTGGGTGACAGACCTGCGCCCCCCCCCCCGGGCTCGTCAATTTGTTTTATTGTACCCCCCCCCCATTCCAATGATTCCTGCACACGCTAAATATATTTATATAATGGACCCGGTAAAAAAGCGACAAGCCGAACAGAACACGGTAAACGTAACCATTATATAGCGGATTATAACGTGATGTGATATAAGTTAACGTAACCATGATATGGTGCGCCTCTCTAATACCTCCCTAATACCTCCCTAATACCTCCCTAATACCTCCCTAATAACCCACGGTATGATGGGAACGATAGAGGTCGTTATTTTCATTTTTCATTCCTGAACATGATTGTTTTGATCTTGCGGTCTGAGCGTGGCTGTTACTTATGCATGCCTCGTACCTTGCCCTTGTGGCTGTAGCTTACACTTGTGGCTGTACCTTGCCCTTGTGGCTGTACCTTGCCCTTGTGGCTTTAGCCGACACTTGTTCTCGTACCTTGCCCTTGTGGCTGTAGCTTACACTTGTTCTTGTACCTTACGCTTGTGGCTGTAGCTTACACTTGTTCTTGTACCTTGCCCTTGTGGCTGTAGCTTACACTTGTTCTTGTACCTTGCCCTTGTGGCTGTACCTTGCCCTTGTGGCTGTAGCTTACACTTGTTCTCGTACCTTGCCCTTGTGGCTGTAGCTTACACTTGTTCTTGTACCTTACGCTTGTGGCTGTAGCTTACACTTGTTCTTGTACCTTGCCCTTGTGGCTGTAGCTTACACTTGTTCTTGTACCTTACGCTTGTGGCTGTAGCTTACACTTGTTCTTGTACCTTGCCCTTGTGGCTGTAGCTTACACTTGTTCTTGTACCTTGCCCTTGTGGCTGTAGCTTACACTTGTTCTTGTACCTTGCCCTTGTGGCTGTAGCTTACACTTGTTCTTGTACCTTGCCCTTGTGGCTGTACCTTGCCCTTGTGGCTGTACCTTGCCCTTGTGGCTGTACCTTGCCCTTGTGGCTGTAGCTTACACTTGTTCTTGTACCTTGCCCTTGTGGCTGTACCTTGCCCTTGTGGCTGTACCTTGCCCTTGTGGCTGTACCTTGCCCTTGTGGCTGTACCTTGCCCTTGTGGCTGTACCTTGCCCTTGTGGCTGTACCTTGCCCTTGTGGCTGTACCTTGCCCTTGTGGCTGTACCTTGCCTTTGTGGCTGTACCTTGCCCTTGTGGCTGTAGCTTACACTTGTTCTCGTACCTTGCCCTTGTGGCTGTACCTTGCCCTTGTGGCTGTACCTTGCCCTTGTGGCTGTACCTTGCCCTTGTGGCTGTAGCTTACACTTGTGGCTGTTACTTATGCATGCCTCGTACCTTGCCCTTGTGGCTGTAGCTTACACTTGTTCTTGTACCTTACGCTTGTGGCTGTAGCTTACACTTGTTCTCGTACCTTGCCCTTGTGGCTGTAGCTTACACTTGTTCTTGTACCTTACGCTTGTGGCTGTAGCTTACACTTGTTCTTGTACCTTGCCCTTGTGGCTGTAGCTTACACTTGTTCTTGTACCTTGCCCTTGTGGCTGTAGCTTACACTTGTTCTCGTACCTTGCCCTTGTGGCTGTAGCTTACACTTGTTCTTGTACCTTGCCCTTGTGGCTGTAGCTTACACTTGTTCTTGTACCTTGCCCTTGTGGCTGTAGCTTACACTTGTTCTCGTACCTTGCCCTTGTGGCTGTAGCTTACACTTGTTCTTGTACCTTACGCTTGTGGCTGTAGCTTACACTTGTTCTTGTACCTTGCCCTTGTGGCTGTAGCTTACACTTGTTCTTGTACCTTGCCCTTGTGGCTGTAGCTTACACTTGTTCTTGTACCTTGCCCTTGTGGCTGTAGCTTACACTTGTTCTTGTACCTTGCCCTTGTGGCTGTAGCTTACACTTGTTCTTGTACCTTACGCTTGTGGCTGTAGCTTACACTTGTTCTTGTACCTTGCCCTTGTGGCTGTAGCTTACACTTGTTCTTGTACCTTACGCTTGTGGCTGTAGCTTACACTTGTTCTTGTACCTTGCCCTTGTGGCTGTAGCTTACACTTGTTCTTGTACCTTGCCCTTGTGGCTGTAGCTTACACTTGTTCTTGTACCTTACGCTTGTGGCTGTAGCTTACACTTGTTCTTGTACCTTACGCCTGTGGCTGTAGCTTACAGTTGTTCTTGTACCTTACGCTTGTGGCTGTACCTTACGCTTTTTGGTTGTACCTTACGCTTGTGGCTGTACCTTACGCTTGTGGCTGTACCTTACGCTTGTGGCTGTAGCTTACGTGTGTGTCCAAGGCCTTTGTGTGTGTCAGTGATTTACACTGCGCACTTTTTCAATGAAAGCACTTAACCCGTGGTAACTGGAAGCCCTCCTAGAATACCAAGACACAGACAAACAGGTGAATCTTTCCTTCAATGCTACGTGTTGTCATCGCGACTACAGCGTACCGTTGTACCGTGGCCCACATTAGTCTGAGTTGTCTAGACATTTTAATATCTGGAGACACAATAGACCTTACAGGAATCGGTTACCGGTATTTCCTGGGAAGTTCCTTATCTGTTATATGCTAGTGAACTTGGTGACCTGATTACTCGAGAACGCACCGGACTATTCAGGAGTTCTGTTAGGTTTTACTGTTAGATAAAGCACACACACACAATATAATATGGGATGGACGTTCAGTTGTATTCTATAATAAATCAGTGTGTGAAAAAAATTTCAAGTTTTACAAGGCCGGTCGGTCTTGTAATGTAGCAAGTATACTCGACCGGCTGTGGTATCACTAGACTGGATGAGGCATGTAGAGCATTTAGGGTCACCCCAACCCCTCCTCCCCGCAATTATACATACAAGAAATCAAAAGCATCAGCCAATCCTTGCATTATGGATGTAAACAGTTGTGACTTGGTTGTGACTTGACAAACAAACTTTTTGATTTTTGATTTTCTCAGTCCCTTTGAACTTTTTCTTTCGCCGAATCTACATTCTGTTTTGGCACCTTTGAAGGCTTGTCCTCTTTCACAAATCGCCACATTTATTACCGCTGTGCGAGAGGATGATGGAGATATCTATCGCAAACGATGCGAATAGGATGTCTACACGGCGTGCCCTTTCAGTATTACGTCATACGACAGGGAAAACCCCCACAACACATTAGCTCGCCTGACACTGGCAGCCACTCATAAAACATGCAGACGCTTTCTGGTGTATCACCTTTCTATTCGCTTATATTTTACATAAACTTACTCTGATGGTTATAATGTGGATATACGCATTAAGTTCAGTGGTTAGTTGTGCATCCAATGACAGCTTTAGCCGATCTTTGGTGTGAAGCGAGTGAATGCGAACAAACAACCACCGGACGTTACGCAGCACAGGCCGTTGATGCTATAGCATTGAAGTATAACATAACTATCCTTGTCTCGTAGGGTCTCGATCAGATCCCGTTGTGACTATACAGCCCTGTGGTTGGAATAGATATAGACAGCTCGCTCACGTCTTTTGTAACAAACTTAAAAGATAGTTATAACTGAAAGAGTGTATGCGATAGAGCTTATAGTGCGATGAAATAGTTACGAGACAGGCCGGTCCAGTGTCTCGGCACTAACACTCGACCGACCAGTCAAATACTGGACTCGGGTCGACTCCTGTCGAGCATTAGTGTCGCGCACTGATATATGAACGATGGTATGGACGTTCAGCCGAAGTCCGTAACCTGTTACACGGTGCGTACTATACACTGACTTGTTACACGGTACGTACTATACACTGACCTGTTATACGGTGCGTACTATACACTGACATGTTACACAGTACGTACTATACACTGATCTGTTACACGGTACGTACTATACACTGACCTGTTACACGGTAGGTACTATACACTGACCTGTTATACGGTGCGTACTATACACTGACCTGTTACACGGTACGTACTATACACTGACCTGTTATACGGTGCGTACTATACACTGACCTGTTACACGGTAGGTACTATACACTGACCTGTTACACGGTAGGTACTATACACTGACGTTGTTGTGTTATACGTTGACCTATAACACCGTGCGTACTATGCTGTAACCTGAACACATAATGGAACACTATTATCACGACCAAATCGACTGGTGACAATGGTTTTTCATGTCCAGGGAAGCAATCTGATACTCGGCTTAGTGCAATAATACGGGAGAAGCAAACCGAATGATCCCACATCCTGTGTGGTGGTAATGCATCCCCTGACAGCAGGAAGAACTGACAGCTATTAATTTGTATTATCAGGCGACAAGGAAGACTCGGCCAATGTTATTTTGAAAAATGTCAAGTAGGGGAAAGGGAAAGAAAGGAGAGGCGGATGGGGGGATGTGTAGGCTGGCTCTATACGAATGGTGAGGTGTCGACCATCTGTCAATCAGTTGTGAGCCGACGTTCGTCTGACAGTGACGTTACGGTCTGGGTGTCCGCTGTAAACAGCCAACGCCATCTACATTTAGTTATATGCAGTGCATAAAGCTGTGTCCTGTGTAAGCGGTTTTATCAGTCGGACTACTTTCATCAGAGGTCTTCGGACAAACACTTGTTTTTTTGCGATGTCATTCATGACGTCATATCTAGTCGTGCGTGACGTCAGCGTCGCCATCCTCGTCGCCACGCTGATGGCACGTGCCACTCAGGAGACAAACGTGACCGGTAAACATATATATATCCGTTTTGTCATATATCTAGCTATCGAGTCATTTATAATTTCATGTTTATTCACCACAGTGCCTTTTCTTCCGATGGTCGGTGCGATTGTGTTATACATGTATTAATTTTAATTGGTGTGCTAAGTTATAACTGGGTTATCAACCAATTATCTACATGCTGGTCGTTGGTTCCTTGTTGTTCGTCTGGGCGCTTTCAACCCTCACAAATTCACTCGTTTGTCACCACAAATATTCTAATAACTTGTTATTTCCTGTAAAACGTCATCAACATGTCATCACCATGTGCTACGTGACATCCCATATATGGCGACATCACAGAAGTGACGGAGACTGAAGTCAGTCGTTACCATAAACGACCTGGGATTTGACAAAACTGTCACCCCCTTCGCCTTTCTGACCCACTACCCGCCCTCGCCCTGCCACATCTTTGCAGCTAATGTTGTAATTCACAATACACATGTGTTAAGAAAATGTAATTTGTTTTAGGACCGGTTCGGTTGGTGAGTGTGGGTTCCACACGGAGAGGCCGGCTAGAGATCTTCCACAGCAACGAATGGGGCTCTGTATGCAACGACCGCTTCGGTATTCATGAAGCCAGGTAGCTTAATTTAGTGTTCTTGTACTTTATTGTATTTACTAGGTCTACTTATGACATGAATAGCTTAACAGTACAAATACAAAGGTCATCATTAATGTTGTAGCCTATATCTATCATGCTTTTAACTTACAAAGTGAACACCCTATGTAAGCAGTCTTCCCCTGTTTCCGCACTAGCTGTTCACTCTTCCTTCCTTACTTGTAACCAAATTTGCGAAATTCGTTATAAACAAATTTACGGATGGCTAATTTTCTTCAGTAAATAGGCACTCATCGATGGTCAGTTTTGAAAAAAAAGTGCTCGATCCCAATCTGTATTTCACCGACTAATCGAAAGATGAGTGCAGTGGGCATGTTAACTTTACAGTTTGCTATAACACCATCTTTATATATATATTATAATTAAATTATAATAATTACATATTACATCTATCAAGATATACCCTTGTTATGTATCTACAAAATGCTTCAATAAAAAGGATTAAAATGTGCGGTTTTCTTTCAGCGCAGCCTGCAGACAACTGGGGTTCGTTGACGGTGGCCAGGTACTTACAGATGGAACCTTCGGACCGGGCTCAGGACCTATCTGGGCCGATAATGTTCACTGTGCGCCTGGGGCCAGAAACCTCAGCCAGTGCACCTCCCTTGGCTGGCGCCGCCACAACTGTCGGCACGAGGAAGACGTCGGCGTTGTCTGCGGTCCACTATTGACAGGTACATTCGCAGTTACCGCCGTTATAGACAATGCCCAAGTCAGATGTCGCTATCACTAGCACCAATGACAGGTACATTTGAGGTTACCCCGATTATAGACAATACCTTAGTCATATATCGTCATCACTAACACCATGGATAGGTACATTCATAGTTACCCCCATTATGGACAATACCCAAGTTACACTATGTCGTCATCACTAACACCATTGACAGGTACATTCGCAGTTAACACCGCTATGGACAATACCCAGGTCATATGTCATCACTAACATCATTGACAGGTACATTCACAGTTACCCCTATTATGGACAATACCCAAGTCATATGTCGTTATCACTAACACCATTGACAGGTACATTAACAGTTACCCCCATTATGGACAATACCCAAGTCATATGTCATCACTAACACCATTAACAGGTACATTCACAGTTACCCCCATTATGGACAATACCCAAGTCATATGTCATCACTAACACCATTAACAGGTACATTCACAGTTACCCCCATTATGGACAATACCCAAGTCATATGTCGTCATCACTAACACCACTAACAGGCACATTTACAGTTACCCCGATTATAGACAATACCCAAGTCATATGTCGTCATCACTAACACCATTGACAGGTACATTCACAGTTACCATCGTTATTGACAATACCCTAGTCATATGTCGTCATCACTAACACAATGGGTAGGTACATCCACAGTTACCCCAATTATGGACAATACCCAAGTTACACTATGTCGTCATCACTAACACAATGGATAGGTACATCCACAGTTACCCCAATTATGGACAATACCCAAGTCACACTATGTCGTCATCACTAGCGCCATTGACAAGTACATTCGCAGTTACTCTATTATAGACAATAGCAAAGTCATGCGTCGTCATCATTAACACCATTGACAGGTACATTCTTAGTTACCCGCGTTATTGACAACACCCAAGTCATATGTCGTCATCACTAACACCATTGACAGGTACATTCGCAGTTACCACCGTTATGGACAATACCCAAGTCATATGTCGTCATCACTAACACCATTGACAGGTACATTCGCAGTTAACACCGCTATGGACAATACCCAGGTCATATGTCATCACTAACATCATTGACAGGTACATTCACAGTTACCCCTATTATGGACAATACCCAAGTCATATGTCGTTATCACTAACACCACTGACAGGTACATTAACAGTTACCCCCATTATGGACAATACCCAAGTCATATGTCATCACTAACACCATTAACAGGTACATTCACAGTTACCCCCATTATGGACAATACCCAAGTCATATGTCATCACTAACACCATTAACAGGTACATTCACAGTTACCCCCATTATGGACAATACCCAAGTCATATGTCGTCATCACTAACACCATTAACAGGCACATTTACAGTTACCCCGATTATAGACAACACCCAAGTCATATGTCGTCATCACTAACACCATTGACAGGTACATTCACAGTTACCATCGTTATTGACAATACCCTAGTCATATGTCGTCATCACTAACACAATGGGTAGGTACATCCACAGTTACCCCAATTATGGACAATACCCAAGTTACACTATGTCGTCATCACTAATACAATGAATAGGTACATCCACAGTTACCCCAATTATGGACAATACCCAAGTTACACTATGTCGTCATCACTAGCGCCATTGACAAGTACATTCGCAGTTACCCTATTATAGACAATAGCAAAGTCATGCGTCGTCATCATTAACACCATTGACAGGTACATTCTTAGTTACCCGCGTTATTGACAACACCCAAGTCATATGTCGTCATCACTAACACCATTGACAGGTACATTCGCAGTTACCACCGTTATGGACAATACCCAAGTCATATGTCGTCATCACTAACACCATTGACAGGTACATTCGCAGTTAACCCCATTATGGACAATACCCAAGTCATATGTCGTCATCACTAACACCATTGACAGGTACATTTGCAGTTAACCCCATTATGGACAATACCCAAGTCATATGTCGTCATCACTAACACCATTGACAGGAACATTCGCAGTTAACCCCATTATGGACAATACCCAAGTCATATGTCGTCATCACTAACACCATTGACAGGTACATTCGCAGTTAACCCCATTATGGACAATACCCAAGTCATATATCGTCATCACTAACACCATGGATAGGTACATTCACAGTTACCCACATTATGGACAATACCCAAGTTACACTATGTCGTCATCACTAACACCATTGACAGGTACATTCGCAGTTACCATCGTTATGGACAATACCCAAGTCATATGTCGTCATCACTAACACTTTTGACAGGTAATTCGCAGTTACCACCGTTATAGACAATACCCAAGTCATATGTCGTCGTCACTAACACCATTGACAGGTACATTCACAGTTACCCCCGTTATGGACAATACCAAAGTGATATGTCGTCATCATTAAGGCCATTGAAGGAAAACTTCTATTAAAGCATAGGACATTATTTTCCTGTGACGACAGCGTTTGAGTCACAAGGACGTGGTTTTTACAACTGTTTCGCCCTCGGTCTCGATTAATGTCCGGCTATGTCGTGTTCCGTGGACATGATCTTACACATAATATATATTGGTGTCTTCATAGTTCGCAATCAGTCATCATTCAATTCATACCCTCGCGGAGACTTCGTCTCATTTTCCTTGCATTACGAGGACGCCCTTATAAGTGTGCAACCCGCAGAAATACATGAGTACACAGGAATTATTATCATATCATATCAAGGATTTTCCCAATAATCTTCAGGATCCGTCCGGCTGGTGAATGGGATGTCCCGTCGCAGCGGTCGTCTGGAGATCCTTCACGATGACCAGTGGGGCACGGTCTGTGATGGCGGCTTCGACAGCACGGAGGCCAGGTAGTGTGGCTCTCCACCTTGTGTGCCCTCTCATTTAACAGGGGTGGGCGGTCCTGGTGCCTAGGGATCTTCACCCTGCGACCACACAAAAATGGCCACAGCAGGGCGTGAACCATCGTCCCACGCGCCGTTAGGCTCTTAGGTGGCCAGAGCGCTGAATGCGAGCGCTCTAACCCACTGAGCTGTCGGGTCGGCCCTCTATAACCGGGGTAGTGTTACCATAAACGCGTCGATACGACAACTGGGTTAGCATATATAACAAACCACTCCATAAACATTCTTGATCCAGTTGATATAAATATGTAACATTGCTAGATATATGTTTTTGATCATTCTTCGTGAACTGGGAATGAGGAAAATAATTCTGCGTGATCTGAGAATGGGGTATTAACCGACCGCCCTCGTCAAGGATTTTTATTAATCGTGAACTGGGAATTTTCATATTAATAAATAACTGTGAATCGGGAAATGGTCAATTTAGTATCATATATCACCCCTCCTGTTATATGCGGGAAGTTTTTCTTTTAATTCATCGTGATCTGGGAAAAAAAAATTTATTATTCGTGATGAGGGTACACGACCCCCTCCCGTCCTTTGCCCCCACCCCCTAATAGTCCCCATAAGGTTTATGATGACTATCAACCTCCAGATAACTAACAACAGAAACTAGTTTTCTCTCATATTACTTTCGGCTATAGTTTCCCTTGTATTTCCTTTGGGTATCCTCGTCTCCATAATGATAAAGCATAGCGTTTTTTCGACGATTCATCAGGTGGCATGATCGTCAATCTTTACCAAAAGAAAGATGTGTAAAATAGTTTGTTAAAACCTTATACAGCTCAATAGTCAAGGTTACAGAGAAAGTAAAACTTGCCTATCGTCGTTTCTATTAAAGCTAGAGACGTCGGGTAGAACGTGCCTATCGTTGTTAATATTAGAGCTACAGACTGCGGGTAGAAAGTGCCTGTCGTCGTTAATATTAGAGCTACAGACTGCGGGTAGAACGTGCCTGTCGTCGTTAATATTAGAGCCAGAGACTTCGGGTAGAACGTGCCTGTCATCGTTAATATTAGAGCTACAGACTTCGGGTAGAACGTGCCTGTCGTCGTGAATATTAGAGCTACAGACTGCGGGTAGAAAGTGCCTATCGTCCTTAATATTAGAGCTACAGACTTCGGGTAAAACGTGCCTGTCGTCGTTAATATTAGAGCTACAGACTGCGGGTAGAACGTGCCTATCGTCGTTAATATTAGAGCTACAGGCTTCGGGTAGAACGTGCCTATCGTCGTTAATATTAGAGCTACAGACTTTGGGTAGAACGTGCCTGTCGTCGTTAATATTAGAGCTACAGACTGCGGGTAGAACGCGCCTGTCGTCGTTAATATTAGAGCTACAGACTTCGGGTAGAACGCGCCTGTCGTCGTTAATATTAGAGCTACAGACTTCGGGTAGAACGTGCCTGTCGTCGTTAATATTAGAGCTACAGACTTCGGGTAGAACGTGCCTGTCGTCGTTAATATTAGAGCTACAGACTTCGGGTAGAACGTGCCTGTCGTCGTTAATATTAGAGCTACAGACTTCGGGTAGAACGTGTCTGTCGTCGTTAATATTAGAGCTGCAGACTTCGGGTAGAACGTGCCTGTCGTCGTTAATATTAGAGCTACAGACTGCGGGTAGAAAGTGCCTGTCGTCGTTAATATTAGAGCTACAGACTGCGGGTAGAACGTGCCTGTCGTCGTTAATATTAGAGCCAGAGACTTCGGGTAGAACGTGCCTGTCGTCGTTAATATTAGAGCTACAGACTTCGGGTAGAACGTGCCTGTCGTCGTGAATATTAGAGCTACAGACTGCGGGTAGAAAGTGCCTATCGTCGTTAATATTAGAGCTACAGACTTCGGGTAAAACGTGCCTGTCGTCGTTAATATTAGAGCTACAGACTGCGGGTAGAACGTGCCTATCGTCGTTAATATTAGAGCTACAGGCTTCGGGTAGAACGTGCCTATCGTCGTTAATATTAGAGCTACAGACTTTGGGTAGAACGTGCCTGTCGTCGTTAATATTAGAGCTACAGACTGCCGGTAGAACGCGCCTGTCGTCGTTAATATTAGAGCTACAGACTTCGGGTAGAACGCGGTTGTCGTCGTTAATATTAGAGCTACAGACTTCGGGTAGAACGTGCCTGTCGTCGTTAATATTAGAGCTACAGACTTCGGGTAGAACGCGCCTGTCGTCGTTAATATTAGAGCTACAGACTTCGGGTAGAACGTGCCTGTCGTCGTTAATATTAGAGCTACAGACTTCGGGTAGAACGTGCCTGTCGTCGTTAATATTAGAGCTACAGACTTCGGGTAGAACGTGCCTGTCGTCGTTAATATTAGAGCTACAGACTTCGGGTAGAACGTGTCTGTCGTCGTTAATATTAGAGCTGCAGACTTCGGGTAGAACGTGCCTGTCGTCGTTAATATTAGAGCTACAGACTGCGGGTAGAAAGTGCCTGTCGTCGTTAATATTAGAGCTACAGACTGCGGGTAGAACGTGCCTGTCGTCGTTAATATTAGAGCCAGAGACTTCGGGTAGAACGTGCCTGTCATCGTTAATATTAGAGCTACAGACTTCGGGTAGAACGTGCCTGTCGTCGTGAATATTAGAGCTACAGACTGCGGGTAGAAAGTGCCTATCGTCGTTAATATTAGAGCTACAGACTTCGGGTAAAACGTGCCTGTCGTCGTTAATATTAGAGCTACAGACTGCGGGTAGAACGTGCCTATCGTCGTTAATATTAGAGCTACAGGCTTCGGGTAGAACGTGCCTATCGTCGTTAATATTAGAGCTACAGACTTTGGGTAGAACGTGCCTGTCGTCGTTAGTATTAGAGCTACAGACTGCGGGTAGAACGCGCCTGTCGTCGTTAATATTAGAGCTACAGACTTCGGGTAGAACGCGCCTGTCGTCGTTAATATTAGAGCTACAGACTTCGGGTAGAACGTGCCTGTCGTCGTTAATATTAGAGCTACAGACTTCAGGTAGAACGTGCCTGTCGTCGTTAATATTAGAGCTACAGACTTCGGGTAGAACGTGCCTGTCGTCGTTAATATTAGAGCTACAGACTTCGGGTTGAACGTGTCTGTCGTCGTTAATATTAGAGCTGCAGACTTCGGGTAGAACGTGCCTGTCGTCGTTAATATTAGAGCTACAGACTGCGGGTAGAACGTGCCTGTCGTCGTTAATATTAGAGCTACAGACTTCGGGTAGAACGTGCCTGTCGTCGTTAATATTAGAGCTACAGACTGCGGGTAGAACGTGCCTATCGTCGTTAATATTAGAGCTACAGGCTTCGGGTAGAACGTGCCTGTCGTCGTTAATATTAGAGCTGCAGACTTTGGGTAGAACGTGCTTGTCGTCGTTAATATTAGAGCTACAGACTTTGGGTAGAACGTGCCTCTCGTCGGTAATATTAGAGCTACAGACTTCGGGTAGAACGTGCTTGTCGTCGTCAATATTAGAGCTACAGACTTTGGGTAGAACGTGCCTGTCGTCGTTAATATTAGAGCTACAGACCTCGGGTAGAGCGTGCCTGTCGTCGTTAGTATTAGAGCTACAGACTTCGGGTAGAACGTGCTTGTCGTCGTTAATATTGGAGCTACAGATTTCGGGTAGAACGTGCCTGTCGTCGTTAATATTAGAGCTACAGACTTCAGGTTGAACGTGCCTGTCGTCGTTAATATTAGAGCTACAGACTTCGGGTAGAACGTGCCTGTCGTTGTTAATATTAGAGCTACAGACTTCGGGTGGAACGTGCCTGTCGTCGCTAATATTAGAGCTGCAGACTTCGGGTAGAACGTGCCTGTCGTCGTTAATATTAGAGCTACAGACTGCGGGTAGAACGTGTCTGTCGTCGTTAATATTAGAGCTACAGACTTCGGGTAGAACGTGCTTGTCGTCGTTAATATTAAAGCTACAGACTTCGGGTAGAACGTGCCTGTCGTCGTTAATATTAGAGCTACAGACTTCGGGTAGAACGCGCCTGTCGTCGTTAATATTAGAGCTACAGACTTCGGGTAGAACGTGCCTGTGGTCGTTAATATTAGAGCTACAGACTGCGGGTAGAACGTGCCTGTCGTCGTTAATATTAGAGCTACAGACTGCGGGTAAAACGTGCCTATCGTCGTTAATATTAGAGCTACAGACTTTGGGTAGAACGTGCCTGTCGTCGTCAATATTAGAGCTACAGACTTTGGGTAGAACGTGCCTGTCGTCGTTAATATTAGAGCTACAGACTTCGGGTAGAACGTACCTGTCGTCGTTAATATTAGAGCTACAGACTGCGGGTAGAACGTGCCTGTCGTCGTTAATATTAGAGCTACAGACTGCGGGTAAAACGTGCCTGTCGTCGTTAATATTAGAGCTACAGACTTTGGGTAGAATGTGCTTGTCGTCGTTAATATTAGAGCTACAGACTTCGGGTAGAACGTGCCTGTCGTCGTTAATATTAGAGCTACAGACTTCGGGTAGAACGTGTCTGTCGTCGTTAATATTAGAGCTGCAGACTTCGGGTAGAACGTGCCTGTCGTCGTTAATATTAGAGCTACAGACTTTGGGTAGAACGTGCCTGTCGTCGTTAATATTAGAGCTACAGACTTCGGGTAGAACGTGCCTGTCGTCGTTAATATTAGAGCTACAGACTTCAGGTAGAACGTGCCTGTCGTCGTTAATATTAGAGCTACAGACTTCGGGTAGAACGTGCCTGTCGTCGTTAATATTAGAGCTACAGACTTCGGGTAGAACGTGTCTGTCGTCGTTAATATTAGAGCTGCAGACTTCGGGTAGAACGTGTCTGTCGTCGTTAATATTAGAGCTACAGACTGCGGGTAGAACGTGCCTGTCGTCGTTAATATTAGAGCTACAGACTTCGGGTAGAACGTGCCTGTCGTCGTTAATATTAGAGCTACAGACTGCGGGTAGAACGTGCCTATCGTCGTTAATATTAGAGCTACAGGCTTCGGGTAGAACGTGCCTGTCGTCGTTAATATTAGAGCTGCAGACTTTGGGTAGAACGTGCCTGTCGTCGTTAATATTAGAGCTACAGACTTTGGGTAGAACGTGCCTCTCGTCGGTAATATTAGAGCTACAGACTTCGGGTAGAACGTGCTTGTCGTCGTCAATATTAGAGCTACAGACTTTGGGTAGAACGTGCCTGTCGTCGTTAATATTAGAGCTACAGACCTCGGGTAGAGCGTGCCTGTCGTCGTTAGTATTAGAGCTACAGACTTCGGGTAGAATGTGCTTGTCGTCGTTAATATTAGAGCTGCAGACTTTGGGTAGAACGTGCCTGTCGTCGTTAATATTAGAGCTACAGACTTTGGGTAGAACGTGCCTCTCGTCGGTAATATTAGAGCTACAGACTTCGGGTAGAACGTGCTTGTCGTCGTCAATATTAGAGCTACAGACTTTGGGTAGAACGTGCCTGTCGTCGTTAATATTAGAGCTACAGACCTCGGGTAGAGCGTGCCTGTCGTCGTTAGTATTAGAGCTACAGACTTCGGGTAGAATGTGCCTATCGTCGTTAATATTAGAGCTAGAGACTTCTCGTAGAACGTGCTTGTCGTCGTTAATATTGGAGCTACAGATTTCGGGTAGAACGTGCCTGTCGTCGTTAATATTAGAGCTACAGACTTCAGGTTGAACGTGCCTGTCGTCGTTAATATTAGAGCTACAGACTTCGGGTAGAACGTGCCTGTCGTTGTTAATATTAGAGCTACAGACTTCGGGTGGAACGTGCCTGTCGTCGCTAATATTAGAGCTGCAGACTTCGGGTAGAACGTGCCTGTCGTCGTTAATATTAGAGCTACAGACTGCGGGTAGAACGTGTCTGTCGTCGTTAATATTAGAGCTACAGACTTCGGGTAGAACGTGCTTGTCGTCGTTAATATTAAAGCTACAGACTTCGGGTAGAACGTGCCTGTCGTCGTTAATATTAGAGCTACAGACTTCGGGTAGAACGCGCCTGTCGTCGTTAATATTAGAGCTACAGACTGCGGGTAGAACGTGCCTGTGGTCGTTAATATTAGAGCTACAGACTGCGGGTAGAACGTGCCTGTCGTCGTTAATATTAGAGCTACAGACTGCGGGTAAAACGTGCCTATCGTCGTTAATATTAGAGCTACAGACTTTGGGTAGAACGTGCCTGTCGTCGTCAATATTAGAGCTACAGACTTTGGGTAGAACGTGCCTGTCGTCGTTAATATTAGAGCTACAGACTGCGGGTAGAACGTACCTGTCGTCGTTAATATTAGAGCTACAGACTGCGGGTAAAACGTGCCTGTCGTCGTTAATATTAGAGCTACAGACTTTGGGTAGAATGTGCTTGTCGTCGTTAATATTAGAGCTACAGACTTCGGGTAGAATGTGCCTATCGTCGTTAATATTAGAGCTACAGACTTTGGGTAGAATGTGCTTGTCGTCGTTAATATTAGAGCTACAGACTTCGGGTAGAATGTGCCTGTCGTCGTTAATATCAGAGCTACAGACTTTGGGTAGAATGTGCTTGTCGTCGTTAACAATAGAGCTACAGACTTCGGGTAGAACGTGCCTGTCGTCGTTAATATTAGAGCTACAGACTGCGAGTAAAACGTGCCTGTCGTCGTTAATATTAGAGCTACAGACTGCGTGTAGAACGTGCCTGTCGTCGTCAATATTAGAGCTACAGACTGCGGGTAGAACGTGCCTGTCGTCGTTAATATTAGAGCTACAGACTGCGGGTAAAACGTGCCTGTCGTCGTTAATATTAGAGCTACAGACTTCGGGTAGAATGTGCTTGTCGTCGTTAATATTAGAGCTACAGACTTCGGGTAGAATGTGCCTATCGTCGTTAATATTAGAGCTAGAGACTTCTCGTAGAACGTGCTTGTCGTCGTTAATATTAGAGCTACAGACTTCGGGTAGAACGTGCCTGTCGTCGTTAATATTAAAGCTACAGACTTCGGGTGGAACGTGCCTGTCGTCGTTAATATTAGAGCTACAGACTTCGGGTAGAATGTGCTTGTCGTCGTTAATATTAGAGCTACAGACTTCGGGTAGAACGTGCCTGTCGTCGTTAATATTAGAGGTACAGATAGCGGGTAGAACGTGCCTCATAGTCACGACATATGCTTGCTGATTTAATACCGGTGTTATACGGTACGATAATTCCTCGTAACAGTCGTAACAACGGTCGAAGTGTCGGTCGGTCAACAGTTCACACTGTCAAACCGCGCATCAACCGACTCAACAATTATCGCTACCGCCACCTAGCGAACATACCATTAGGGCATCGCGCGTCATAGCGTCATGCATACAAGCCACAATACTTTATCATTATCATAATGCAAACAATAAAGTCAACGTGATCATCTCAACGCTCATTGGCTGAAATGGTCGACGCTGATTGGTTGACAATTCCCAAATCTTAAAGTTGACCGAAACTTTAGAACCAAGTTCCCCGCACGGTGGCGCTACGCAAGCTCCGCTTTTACCGCTGCTGTCGGCCGGGGGCAAATTTCAAGCTTCTTGAAAAACGGTCAAATCAGCCGTAATTTTCTGCAACATTATAGTTTTCAACAATCAAACATAAAAATAACGAGCTTTGCGTATTTAATACAGCAAAATGCATCTTGTACCCTTTCGAACAAGTTATAACTGTGACAGAACTCCTTCTTTTCATTACCTGTTTTCATGCGTTATTAGGCTTAGGCTGGGTCCCATCACTAATTTGTAGAAATGCGCGACGCATTTTTACTATCAATCTGCGCAGCGCCGACCTGGCGAGCGAGTGTGAAAATGCATTTAGGACGTAGGCGACAACAGAGATATAATGGAGCCCTAGCGGAGTGAGTCGAAGGCAGAGAGTGCTTTAGAACATGCGCTAAGCTTACGATGCGTGGAAAACCGGCCATCCAATTGCCGAGTTCGTCGAAAACTTGATTTCTTGCAATGGACTTTACAACGTATTGCATCGTGTGAGCAGGGCATAACTCTCTGTGACATGCCTTGCAGTGCTGCCTGCAGACAGCTGGGCTTCCAGGACGGCAGTGCCGTGCACGGCGTGGCCCACTTCGGGAAGGGGTCTGGCCTCATCTGGGCCGAGGACGTCGACTGTCCCCCCGGAGCCCCCGACCTCAGCCAATGCTCCTCCCGTGGTTGGGGCGCGCACTACTGTAACCATAGCCAGGATGTGGGTGTCAGCTGCTCCGGCAGCGGCAGGTTGTTATCAGGTCAGTGATACGGCAGTCAAACCTCATTGGGTGCCCAACATAATAATAATAATAGTAATAATAATAATAATAATAATAATAATAATAATATTTAGTTTACCAAAATCTGTTATTCTGATCGAGCATTAAATGGTATGGTCTTGTATTGACTGTTCTATTGACTAGATGATTATATTGTATTGTATTGACTGTTTTTTTGACTGGAAAATTATATTGTATTGTATTGACTTTTCTATTGACTGGAGGGTCTAGTATTGAATAAACTATTGACTGGAGGAATGTATTGTGTTGTATTGACTGTTATATTGTTCGGAGGATTAGATTGCCTTGAATTGACTGTTCCATTGACTGAATGATTATGTTGTCTAGTATTGAATAATATGTTGACTGGAGGACTATATTGTCTAGTATTGAATAATATAATTGACTGGATGATTGTATTGTCTTGTATTGACTGTTATATTGACTGAATGATTATATTGTCTTGTATTTACTGTTATATTGACTGGATGATTATATTGTCTTGTATTGACTGGAGGATTATATTGTCTTGTATTGACTGGAGGATTATATTGTCTTGCATTGACTGGAGGATTATATTGTCTTATATTGACTGTTATATTGACTGGAGGATTATATTGTCTTGCATTGAATAATATATTGACTGGAGTAGTGTATTGTCTTGTATTGGCTGTTATATTAACCGGAGGATTATATTGTCCTGCATAGAATAATACATCGCCTGGAGGATTATATTGTCTTGCATTGAATAATATATTGACTGGAGGATTGTATTGTCTTGTTTTGAATGTTGTATTGACCGGCAGATAATGTTGTATTGTATTTAATAATATATTGAGTGGAAGATTAAATTGTCTTGTATTACAAAATATATTGTCTGGAGGAATATATTGTCTAGCATTGAATAATATATTGACTGGGGGATTGTATTGTCTTGCATTGACTGTTATATTGACCAGAGGATTAGGTTGCCTTGTATTGACTTTTCTATTAACTGAATGATTATATTGTCTTGTATTGAACAATATATTGACTGGAGGATTATATTGTCTTGTATTGAATAATATATTGACTGGAGGATTATTTTGTATTGTATTGAATAATATATTGACTGGAGGATTATATTGTCCTGTATTGTCTGTTACATTGACTGGAGGGTGATATTGTCTTGTATTGACTGATCTGTTGACTGGAGGGTTATATTGTAGAGGATTTTATTGTCTTGTGTTGAGTGTTATGTTGACTGGAGAAGTATTTCCGTGATTGTCGAATTGACTTTCAGGTTCCATTCGGTTGGTGCCTGGACCACGAAGCGGTCGGCTGGAGGTGTTCCACAACAGCGAGTGGGGCACAGTGTGTGGCCGCGGGTTCGGGAGCGAGGAGGCCAGGTAACACACTGGGAGGCGAGGTAACACACTGGGAGGCCAGGTAACACACTGGGAGGCGAGGTAACATATTGGGAGGCCAGGTGACACACTGGGAGGCGAGGTAACACACTGGGAGGCCAGGTAACACACAGGGAGGCGAGGTAACACACAGGGAGGCGAGGTAACACACAGGGAGGCCAGGTAACACACTGGGAGGCCAGGTAACACACTGGGAGGCGAGGTAACATATTGGGAGGCCAGGTGACACACTGGGAGGCGAGGTAACACGCTGGGAGGCCAGGTAACACACTGGGAGGCCAGGTAACACACTGGGAGGCGAGGTAACATATTGGGAGGCCAGGTGACACACTGGGAGGCGAGGTAACACGCTGGGAGGCCAGGTGACACACTGGGAGGCGAGGTAACACGCTGGGAGGCCAGGTAACACACAGGGAGGCGAGGTAACACGCTGGGAGGCCAGGTAACACACAGGGAGGCGAGGTAACACGCTGGGAGGCCAGGTGACACACTGGGAGGCGAGGTAACACGCTGGGAGGCCAGGTAACACACAGGGAGGCGAGGTAACACGCTGGGAGGCCAGGTGACACACTGGGAGGCGAGGTAACACGCTGGGAGGCCAGGTAACACACAGGGAGGCCAGGTAACACACTGGGAGGCCAGGTAACACACTGAGAGGCGAGGTAACACGCTGGGAGGCCAGGTAACACACAGGGAGGCCAGGTAACACGCTGGGAGGCGAGGTAACACACTGAGAGGCGAGGTAACACGCTGGGAGGCGAGGTAACACACTGGGAGGCCAGGTAACACACTGGGAAGCGAGGTAACACACAGGGAGGCGAGGTAACACGCTGGGAGGCCAGGTGACACACTGGGAGGCGAGGTAACACGCTGGGAGGCCAGGTAACACACAGGGAGGCCAGGTAACACACTGGGAGGCCAGGTAACACACTGAGAGGCGAGGTAACACGCTGGGAGGCCAGGTAACACACAGGGAGGCCAGGTAACACGCTGGGAGGCGAGGTAACACACTGAGAGGCGAGGTAACACGCTGGGAGGCGAGGTAACACACTGGGAGGCCAGGTAACACACTGGGAAGCGAGGTAACACACAGGGAGGCGAGGTAACACGCTGGGAGGCCAGGTGACACACTGGGAGGCGAGGTAACACGCTGGGAGGCCAGGTAACACACAGGGAGGCCAGGTAACACACTGGGAGGCCAGGTAACACACTGAGAGGCGAGGTAACACGCTGGGAGGCCAGGTAACACACAGGGAGGCCAGGTAACACGCTGGGAGGCGAGGTAACACACTGAGAGGCGAGGTAACACGCTGGGAGGCGAGGTAACACACAGGGAGGCGAGGTAACACACAGGGAGGCGAGGTAACACGCTGGGAGGCCAGGTAACACGCTGGGAGGCCAGGTAACACACAGGGAGGCGAGGTAACACGCTGGGAGGCCAGGTAACACACAGGGAGGCGAGGTAACACGCTGGGAGGCCAGGTAACACGCTGGGAGGCCAGGTAACACACAGGGAGGCGAGGTAACACGCTGGGAGGCCAGGTAACACACTGAGAGGCGAGGTAACACACAGGGAGGCGAGGTAACACACAGGGAGGCGAGGTAACACACAGGGAGGCGAGGTAACACGCTGGGAGGCGAGGTAACACGCTGGGAGGCCAGGTAACACACAGGGAGGCGAGGTAACACGCTGGGAGGCCAGGTAACACACAGGGAGGCGAGGTAACACGCTGGGAGGCCAGGTAACACGCTGGGAGGCCAGGTAACACACAGGGAGGCGAGGTAACACGCTGGGAGGCCAGGTAACACACTGGGAGGCGAGGTAACACGCTGGGAGGCGAGGTAACACACTGAGAGGCGAGGTAACACGCAGGGAGGCGAGGTAACACACTGGGAGGCCAGGTAACACACTGAGACTATATATGACATCGGCTGTCACTACTACCACGTGTAAAACCAAACACGTTGAGCGTCAATCAGATACATCAATTATGTTTTTACGCGTCCATGAGGTTCGTCCTTCTTCGAAGCATCGGTTGGTCAACAGTTCACACGGTCCAACCGTGACCCAACTCACTCAATAATTATCACTACCGCCACCTAGCGGACATACCGTTCGAGCATCATTCATAACGTCATGCACACAAGCCACACATAGCGTCGTGAAGCAATATTAACGTAATCATATCAAGGATAGTGTGGTCATATCAAACGCGGCTTGGCTAAAATGCTCGACCCTGATTGGTTGACAATTCTCAAATCGTGAAGTTGATCGAATCTCTAGAACATGCGCTAAGCTTACAACGCGTGGAAAACTGGCCCTCCAATTGCACAGTTGGTCGAAATGGTGCTATGTTGCGATCAATTTTACAACGTATTGCATCGTGTGAACAGAACATTAGGATACACTGACAATGGTTTCTGCATGACTCGTGCATTAGGCACGTCTAGCATCAACTTCCTTGCGTATCCAATAACAGGGATATTGGTTCTTTCGTTCGTTCAATTTTCTTTGCACTTTTCTTTTTGCGCTGCTTAATTGTTTGCTGTACTGATCATGTATACGTGATTTATGCTATTGCCAGTTTGCGCTGTGAAGGCTATCATTTTTGATTCGGTTTAACCTGAGAACAGTTAGAGCCAAGGTAGTGTGTGGAAAGTCTCATTTGAACCTTTTAAATTCTGGACACGCATAACACAGAGTGAGTCATTATTGAGGCAATTCGGTGGTGTTGAACAGAATTCTATGCTCCATACGCTGAAATCCAATGGTAGTTTTTGCCATATATTTGACATGTGGTTCAATGCGATGTTTGATTACACGTGATGTTGACAGCGCTGTAAAATAAAGATAAGCATGCTGACACTATTTTTCTTAAATATTTCGTTTTATAAACATGCATACCATACCTCTGCCAAATATATAAAAATGACGGTCATTGTGGCGAACCTGAATTTAAGTGTTTTTAGCTCCTTAATGAGCTTGGTGACATGTTTTCCTTTCTGAGCTCAGTGTGTAAGGCTCTTTATATGGCGGGGAAAATAATTACCCCCCCCCACTCCCCCTCAATAAAAAACATATATGATCATATATTCTTAAGTGTCTTATGGCCTCTCTGTCAGCCATATCAAAATATATATAATTCAGTGATGGCCTCTGTTTGCAGCACAGCCTGTCGACAGCTTGGCTTTCCCGATGGGACGGTAGCATGCACGGAGGCCCGGGCGTCTGACGGTGGCTCCCATCACATATGGGCCGAGGGTGTGCAGTGTCCCCCAGGAGCCACCCACGTCGCCCAGTGCTCCTTCCGTGGCTGGGGAGTCCACAGCTGTAGCCACCGCCAGGATGTGGGCCTTCATTGTAGTCCGTCATTGACAGGTAATCACCATGGACAAATTATTTCTATTAACGCTTATAATACTGACATAACTAGCATTGGCATGAATTGTATTGAGGTCTATATTATTGGCGTTAATTTTATCTTAATGTGGTTGGAAATAAAGGTAAATTTGGTTGACAATTATGGTACATAAGGTTGACAATAATGGTAAATCAGATTTAGGATGACAATAGTGGTAAACTAGTCTTAGGATGACAATAAAGGTCAATTTGGTTGACAATAAAGGTGTTTACATAAATTATAATTTTATTGATACCAATAATATTGGTATGGATTGCATGGGTACGTGTCATCAGGATCAGTCCGGCTTGTGGGAGGACCCTCAAACAGCAGTGGCCGCCTGGAGATACTACACAGCGACCAGTGGGGCACAGTGTGCGGAGACAACTTCGAAAAGAACGAAGCAAGGTGACTCCCAGAGAGCATTGCCAAACTTGGCTTCAGTTCCCCTCTAAATAAACGGGTGTGGGCAAGAGGGAAGTGAAACATCTTTGGGCTCAAACACATATCTCGAAAGGCACTTGTGCAAGAAAATAGAACAGATTACTAGGGCTCTGGAATGGATTGGGAGAGGGGGGGGGTCCAGTCTCTAGTGTCGATTTTTCACAAATTCTCAGTGTGGAATGTCGATTATTCACAAACTCTCAGTGTGGAATGTCGATTATTCAAAAATTCTCAGTGTGGAATGTCGATTATTCACAAATTCTCAGTGTGGAATGTCGCATATTCACAAATTCTCAGTGTGGAATGTCGATTATTCACAAATTCTCAGTTTGGAATGTCGATTATTCACGACGTTTTGTGTCACTTTTTGGTTCAGTGCAGTGCTGTTTTTTTTGTGTTCTAAAATGCCACTATATTTGTCAATGTCTCTTTTCGAAATCCTCAGTGTCGGAATTTGGGAGTAAATGTCGAATTTTTATGCCTGTACAATATGCCTGTGTCGCGTGTAGCCATTCACCTCTTCAAGGCCCCTACTACTGTGCAACGTTGGGTCAAACGGTTATTTACCCGCAACGCGTTCAGTCGCCTGTGCCAGAGCGTTTCTCAAAAAGAATATATATATATATATGTCATTGACATTGATCTAAAAGTAATTGACTGATGGGGACGTGCCACTGAAAAGGGTGTCTTTTGCCTGCGTTTTGGGTACGCAAATGTGTCCTAAACTATGCACATTTGGTACTTGCATGGGTTTACTTTAGGGGGCAGTTGGTACGCCAATGGGTCCGCTCAATCTTCAAGCTGGGCAGGGGCCGATCCTAAGGATTTTTCTCGTTCTAGATATCTCAGCTGGTACGTGGATGGGTCCTAATTTAACCCGGTTATTGGAACTTGGATGGGTAAGATTTTGGGACTCCCACAAGCACTTCTTCATATATATTTGTATCTATTTACCCCCCCCCCCACCCCCGGGCTCAAACCATACACTTGTGTACGTCGTTCCCAGCGCTGTCTGCAGACAGCTTGGCTATCTCGATGGCGGCGTGGCACGGAGCGGAAGTCGTTTCGGCGAAGGCTCTGGCCCTATCTGGGCCGACGATGTGCGGTGCCCGCCAGGAGCCACCGGCCTCAGCCAGTGTACCTCCAATGTGTGGGGCATCCACAATTGCCAACACGGGGACGACATCGGCGTTATCTGTCACGGCCTTTGGACCGAAGTAACAGGTCAGTGTTTCGCTTTCATTTGGTGATGAATTTTGGGAGAGATCCCCGCATATCAACAAATGATGAGTGAATTAGAATTTGAAGTAGAAGTTGTATCCCCCTCTCACCCTTGACATGTGACCACGCCTTAACAAAATCCTTGACACCATAGCCCCCTCTAAACACTGGGCCAGCGACCATGCCTCAACAAACCACTGATGTGCGACCACGCCTTATGCCGGATTTACACGGTATGATCATTCCTTCAATAGTCGTAACAACATTTCAACATTTCAACATTGAACAACAGTTCACACGGTAAAACCGATTCAAAATTGTTCACTACCGCCACCTAGCGAATATACCATTAGGTACCGTGTGTCATAGCGTCATGCATACAAGCCACACATACCCTCATCATTGTCATAATGCAAACAATAAAGTCAACGTTATCATCTCAACGCTGATTGGCTGAAATGCTCGACGCTGATTGGTTGACAATTCCCAAGTCTTGGAATTTATCGAAACTTTAGAACATGCGCTAAGCTTACGATGCATGGGAAACCGGCCCTCCTATTAATGATTTGGTTGAAAAGTTGATGTGTTGCAATGAACTTTACATCGCATCATTTTTTTTTTTTTTTTTTTTTTTTTTTCTATCTGTATAGATCTAGTTCTGCTTTATGTTAGCATATAAGCTTGGGCTTCTGTTATTGTCAATGTACTATATGTTTGTTTACCTGCGATGTATACCCTTGATCTTCGGACAATAGACATTATTATTATTATAACAGGGCATTAACGAAATCCTTGATCCTCGGTTCCTCTAGCAATCGAGCAATGGGTCTGTGACCACACCTGGTTTGTGTTTTAGTTCAGACGGTTATTATAGCAAAATGTTTGGTGTGATTGGCATGGAACGATATCCTACATGGGACCACGGGATTCATTACAGGAACAGACTTAACACAAGGATATACCTTAAAGGACAATAAGGCGCCTGGAATCAATTGATGCATTTCTTGCAATTGCAAATTTAGGAAAACTTGTCAAATAAATCATTGCTTGTGATGTAAATGTTTTACTTAATTGTTGTAAGAAAGATAATTGTTTTCTTTTAGTAAGTTGCGATTTAATATATTTAAAACTCTATCTGTGTTTCTGTTTTCTTTAGTCGTCCCCGAGGTCATTCACGACCTCCCGTGCAGCAGAAGTGTTGGAATAGGACGGAATCTGACGGTATCGTGTAGCTTTGAGGCCTTCCCAGAGGCTGCCATAGTGTGGACATACGGAGGGTCGACCGCCTTGCCTGCCGCGGTGACGGTGGTGTCCGGTACCCATACGACGCCAGATGGCCGGGTGACGTCATCGCATCTCGAGTGGTCGCCGTCAGCAGGCGACGCGCAGCGCCGTCTAGCGAGTGGCGTGTACCAGTGCGAAGCGACCAATGAAATCGGATCGTCGATGTCAAGTTCGATGACATTGGATGTACAGTGTAAGAACCAGTTTTAAAGTAAACGACAACTTGCTGGTGAGCCATTGGTTCACTGAAGTGGGGGGTGGGGTTGAAATGACCGGGGGGTGGGGGTTCACGATTTTTTTACGACGGGGATGGGATCCATCAATTTTGTTACGACGGGGGGGTGGGGGGGGGGTGTCCACACCTCAGAATGCTTGTTTTGCATGGATTGACGGCAATTCTTCCTAAGAAAGAGTCATTGAAAATAGTACGACTTTAAGAGTTCTTAACCTCCCCTTGCTTGAGGACGGGGTTTTCCCCACCAAACCCCCTCACCTCCCCCCCTGTAGATCCATCACTGAGACCTTATTAGTGTACTGTTGTGGCTATTTCTAGACGGACCGTACGATGTAACGGTGAACGTGAGCTCCCCTGTCACCCTAGCGGAGGGCGAAGGACTTGTCCTGGAGGGTCAGGCGGACTGCAGCCCTCCCTGTCAGTTCGCGTGGTCCATGGGTGGCGTCACCATGACAACCACTGACGGCCCCCTGCTCCAGACTGACAGAATCCGGTGTGATCAAAGCGGAAACTGGACCGTGATGGCTCGTAACACAGTGGGCTCTCTGATCGCTGGCGTGGAGGTCATCGTGACTTGTGAGTATAAGGGTGTCACTTTGAAGTGACGTCATGATATCAAGGTACACTATGTGTCAATAGTGATGCATGTGTTGTATGAAATACACGTTTGAATATATGTATCTGTAAATGTATTCATAACTGTGATGCATTCATAGCTGCACGTAATGGATTGATAGTCATAGTCATGTGTTCATAACTGTGATGTATTCATAGTCATAGTCGTGTATTCATAACTGACCTATGCTGCACGTAATGTATTGATAGTCATAGTCATGTATTCATAGTCATGTATTCATAACTGTGATGTATTCATAGTCATAGTCGTGTATTCATAACTGACGTATTCATAGCTGCACGTAATGTATTGATAGTCATTGTCATGTATTCATAGTAATGTATTCATAACTGTGATGTATGCAGGGTCATAGTCGAGTATTCATAACTGTGATGTATTCATGGCTGCACGTAATGCATTGATAGTCATAGTCATGTATTCATAGTCATGTATTCATAACTGTGATGTATTCATAGCTGCACGTAATGCATTGATAGTCATAGTCATGTAATTATAACTGTGATGTATTCATAGCTGCACGTAATGCATTGATAGTCATAGTCGTGTATTCATAACTGTGATGTATTCATAGCTGCATGTAATGCATTGATAGTCATAGTCATGTATTCATAACTGTGATGTATTCATAGCTGCACGTAATGCATTGATAGTCATAGTCATGTATTCATAACTGTGATATATTCATAGTCATAGTCATGTGTTCATAACTGTGATGTATTCGGAGCTGTACGTGATGTATTCATAGTCATAGTCATGTATTCATAGTCATGTATTCATAAATGTGATGTATTCATAGTGATGTATTCATAACTGTGATGTATTCATAACTGTGATGTATTCATAGCTGTACGTGATGTATTCAAAGTCATAGTCATGTATTCATAGTCATGTATTCATAAATGTGATGTATTGATAATCATTGTCACGTATTCATAACCGTAGTGATGTATTCATAGCTGGACGTAATGTATTCATAGTCATAGTCATGTATCCATAACTTTGATGTTTTCATAACTGTACGTGATGTATTCATAGTCATAGTCATGTATTCATACCATTGATGTATTTATAGCTGTACGTGATATATTCATAGCTGTACGTGATGTATTCATAGTCATGTATTCATAACTGCGATGTATTCATAACTGTGATGTATTCATAGCTGTACTTGATGTATTCACAGTCATAGTCATGTATTCATAGTCATGTATTCATAACTGTGATGTATTGATAATCATTGTCAGGTATTCATAACTGTGATGTATTCATGGCTGTACTTGATGCATTCATAGTCATAGTCATGTATTCATAGTCATAGTCACGTATGCATAACTGTGATGTATTCATAGCTGGACGTGATGTATTCATAGTCATAGTCATGTATTCATGACTGTGATGTATTCATAGCTGGACGTAATGTATTCATAGTCATAGTCATGTATTCATCACTGTCGTGATGTATTCATAGCTGTACGGGATGTATTCATAGTCATAGTCATGTATTCATAACTGTGATGTATTCATAGCTGGACGTAATGTATTCATAGTCATAGTCATGTATTCATAACTGTGATGTATTCACAGTCAGTCATTTATTCATAACTGTGATGTATTCATAGCTGTACGTGATATCTTCGTAGTCATAGTCATGTATTCATAACTGTGATGTATTCATAGCTGTACTTGATGTATTCGTAGTCATAATCATGTATTCATAACTGTGATGTTTTCATAGCTGGACGTGATGTAGTGATAGTCATGTATTCATAACTGTAGTGATGTATTTACACTAGCATTCACAATTATTCGATGAACGAATGATCAAGTTATATATTCAACGTCTTATATTAGGAACCGCAATTTATACAGTTCTATACTTCTTTATACAGGTCGGGTCGTAGACCCTGTCGCTGACCCGGATCCAGTGACCAGCCCACAGGATCGGTTGTACAGCCTCGTGGCCACTGTGGTCGCGCTTGGGACCGACTTCATATTGGTGAGTGACAAATCACGTTATATTGACACAATGGTAACTTGCTGGATTGTTCGAACCAGTTGCCTCTCAGTATCACTTCATTGAGTGCGACAATCACAGTTGGAGTCCCAGTTGTCTAAGTTAAAGCTTTGTCTGCTTCATATTGGAACTGGTTAGCGGCTGTCTTCATTCCCATCACTTAGACGTGTATGAAGTATATATAATAACATGTCTGATAAATTTTAGCTTTTTGACAATTCACATTACAACATTTCTCATTGTAGAGGATCCTTGTGTGAGAATGCAGCCACCCAACCCAGGCCCAGGCAGACCCAGGCTGGCCCAGGCAGAGCCAGGCAGACCCAGGCAAACCAAGGCACCCCCAAGGCAGACCCAGGAAGACCCAGGCAGACCCAGGCCCGACCAATGCAGACTCAGGCCGACCCTGAATGACCCAAAAAGACTCAGGCAGAACCAGACAGACCCAGGCAGATACAGACCCAGGCAGCTACAGACCCAGGCAGACCCAGACAGACCCAGGCAGACACAGACCCAGGCAGGCCCAGGGAAACCAAAGTAGACCCAGGCAGACCCAGGCAGACCCAGGCAGACCAAGGCGGAACCAGGCAGAACCAGGCAAACCCAGGCAGACCCAGGCAGACCCAGGCAGACCCAGGAAGACCCAGGAAGACCCAGGCAGGCTCAGGCAGACCCAACCAGACCCAGGCAGACCCAGGTAGACTCGGGCAGACCCAGGCAGAACCAGGCAGACCCAGGAAGACACAGAAAGACCCAGGCAGGCCCAGGCAGACCCAGGCAGACCCAGGCAGACCTAGGTAGACTCAGGCAGACCCAGGGGGAACCAGGCAGACCCAGGCAGATACAGACCCGGGCAGCTACAGACCCAGGCAGACCCAGACAGACCCAGGCAGACCCAGGCAGGCCCAGGCAAACCAAGGTAGACCCAGGCAGACCCAGGCAGACCCAGGCAGACCTAGACAGACCAAGGCAGACTCAGGCAGTCCCAGGCAGACCCAGGCAGACCCAGGCAGACTCAGGCAGACCCAGGTAGAACCAGGCAGACCCAGGCAGATACAGACCCAGGCAGCTACAGACCCAGACAGACCCAGACAGACCCAGGTAGATACAGACCGAGGCAGGCCCAGGCAAACCAAGGTAGACCCAGGCAGACCCAGGCAGACCTAGGAAGACCCAGGCAGGCCCAGGCAGACCCAGGCAGACCCAGGTAGACTCAGGTAGACTCAGGCAGACCCAGGTAGACTCAGGTAGACTCAGGCAGACCCAGGCAGAACCAGGCAGACCCATAAAGACAAGGAAGACCCAGGCAGGCCCAGGCAGACCCAGGCAGACCCAGGCAGACCTAGGTAGACTCAAGCAGACCCAGACAGAACCAGGCAGACCAAGGCAGACCCAGGCGGACCCAGGCAGACCCAGATAGGCTCAGGCAGACCCAGGTAGAACCGGGCAGACCCAGGCAGACCCAGGCAAACCCAGGCAGAACCGGGCAGACCCAGGCAAATCAAGGCAGACCCAGACGGACCCAGACATACCCAGACAGACCCAGGCAGACAGAGGCAGACCCAGGCAGACCCAGGCAGACCCAGACAGACCCAGGCAGACCCAGACCCAGGCAGGCCCAGGCAAACCAATGTAGACCCTGGCAGACCCAGCCAGACCCAGGCAGACCCAAGCACACCCAGGAAGACCCAGGAAGACCCAGGAAGATCCAGGCAGGCTCAGGCAGACCCAGGTAGACTCAAGCAGACCCAGGCAGAACCAGGCAGACCCAGGTAGACTCAAGCAGACCCAGGCAGAACCAGGCAGACCCAGGAAGACGCAAGAAGACCCAGGCAGGCCCAGGCAGACCCAGGCAGACCCAGACAGACCCAGGCAGACCAAGGCAGGCCCAGGCAAACCAAGGTAGACCCAGGAAGACCCAGGCAGACCCAGGCAGACCCAGGCAGACCCTGGCAGACCCAGGCAGACCCAGGCAGACCCAGGCAGACCCAGGCAGACCCAGGCAGAACCAGGCAGACCCATAAAGACAAGGAAGGCCCAGGCAGGCCCAGGCAGACCCAGGCAGACCCAGGTAGACTCAAGCAGACCCAAGCAGAACCAAGCAGACCAAGGCAGACCCAGGCGGACCCAGGCAGACCCAGGTAGACTCAGGCAGACCCAGGCAGAACCGGGCAGATCCAGGCAACTCAGGCAGACCAAGGCAGGCTCAAACAGGCTTAGGCAGACCCAGGCAGACTCAGGCAGACCCAGACAGACCCAGGCAGACCCAGACCCAGGCAGATACAGACCTGGGCCGACCTAGGTAGACCTAGGCAGACCCAGGCAAGCCCAGGCAAACCCAGGCAGGCCGAGGCAAACCCAGGCACACCCAGGCACACCCAGGCAGAACCAGGCAGACCCAGGCAGAACAAAGCAGACCCAGGCAGACCCAGACAGACCTAAGAAGACCCAGGCAGACCCAGGCAGACCCAGGCAGACCTAGGCAGACCCAAGAAAACCCAGGCAGACCTAGGCGACTCAGGCAGACTCAGGCAGACCCAGGCAGAACCAGGCAGACCCATAAAGACAAGGAAGACCCAGGCAGGCCCATGCAGACCCAGGCAGACCCAGGCAGACCTAGGTAGACTCAAGCAGACCCAGACAGAACCAGGCAGACCAAGGCAGACCCAGGCGGACCCAGGCAGACCCAGATAGGCTCAGGCAGACCCAGGCAGAACCGGGCAGACCCAGGCAGACCCAGGCAAACCCAGGCAGAACCGGGCAGACCCAGGCAAATCAAGGCAGACCCAGACGGACCCAGACATACCCAGACAGACCCAGGCAGACAGAGGCAGACCCAGGCAGACCCAGGCAGACCCAGACAGACCCAGGCAGACCCAGACCCAGGCAGGCCCAGGCAAACCAAAGTAGACCCTGGCAGACCCAGGCAGACCCAGGCAGACCCAAGCACACCCAGGAAGACCCAGGAAGACCCAGGAAGATCCAGGCAGGCTCAGGCAGACCCAGGTAGACTCAAGCAGACCCAGGCAGAACCAGGCAGACCCAGGAAGACGCAGGAAGACCCAGGCAGGCCCAGGCAGACCCAGGCAGACCCAGACAGACCCAGGCAGACCAAGGCAGGCCCAGGCAAACCAAGGTAGACCCAGGAAGACCCAGGCAGACCCAGGCAGACCCAGGCAGACCTAGACAGACCCAGGCAGACTCATGCAGTCCTAGGCAGACCCAGGCAGACCCAGGCAGACTCAGGCAGTCCCAGGCAGAACCAGGCAGACCCATAAAGACAAGGAAGGCCCAGGCAGGCCCAGGCAGACCCAGGCAGACCCAGGCAGACCTAGACAGACCCAGGCAGACTCAGGCAGTCCCAGGCAGACCCAGGCAGACCCAGGCAGACCCATAAAGACAAGGAAGGCCCAGGCAGGCCCAGGCAGACCCAGGCAGACCCAGGCAGACCCAGGCAGACCCAGGCAGACCCAGGCAGAACCAGGCAGACCCATAAAGACAAGGAAGGCCCAGGCAGGCCCAGGCAGACCCAGGCAGACCCAGGCAGACCCAGGCAGACCCAGGCAGACCTAGACAGACCCAGGCAGACTCAGGCAGTCTCAGGCAGACCCAGGCAGACCCAGGCAGAACCAGGCAGACCCATAAAGACAAGGAAGGCCCAGGCAGGCCCAGGCAGGCCCAGGCAGACCCAGGCAGTCCCAGGCAGACCCAGGCAGAACCAGGCAGACCCATAAAGACAAGGAAGGCCCAGGCAGGCCCAGGCAGACCCAGGCAGACCCAGGCAGACCCAGGCAGACCCAGGCAGACCCAGGCAGAACCAGGCAGACCCATAAAGACAAGGAAGGCCCAGGCAGGCCCAGGCAGACCCAGGCAGACCCAGGCAGACCCAGGCAGACCTAGACAGACCCAGGCAGACTCAGGCAGTCTCAGGCAGACCCAGGCAGACCCAGGCAGAACCAGGCAGACCCATAAAGACAAGGAAGGCCCAGGCAGGCCCAGGCAGGCCCAGGCAGACCCAGGCAGTCCCAGGCAGACCCAGGCAGACCCAGGCAGTCCCAGGCAGACCCAGGCAGACCCAGGCAGAACCAGGCAGACCCAGGCAGACCCAGGCAGACCCAGGTAGACTCAAGCAGACCCAAGCAGAACCAAGCAGACCAAGGCAGACCCAGGCGGACCCAGGCAGACCCAGGTAGACTCAGGCAGACCCAGGCAGAACCGGGCAGATCCAGGCAACTCAGGCAGACCAAGGCAGGCTCAAACAGGCTTAGGCAGACCCAGGCAGACTCAGGCAGACCCAGACAAACCCAGGCAGACCCAGACCCAGGCAGATACAGACCTGGGCCGACCTAGGCAGACCTGGGCAGACCCAGGCAAGCCCAGGCAAACCCAGGCAGGCCCAGGCAAACCCAGGCACACCCAGGCACACCCAGGCAGAACCAGGCAGACCCAGGCAGAACAAAGCAGACCCAGGCAGACCCAGACAGACCTAAGAAGACCCAGGCAGACCCAGGCAGACCCAGGCAGACCTAGGCAGACCCAAGAAAACCCAGGCAGACCTAGGCGACTCAGGCAGACTCAGGCAGACCCAGGCAGAACCAGGCAGACCCATAAAGACAAGGAAGACCCAGGCAGGCCCATGCAGGCCCAGGCAGACCCAGGCAGACCTAGGTAGACTCAAGCAGACCCAGACAGAACCAGGCAGACCAAGGCAGACCCAGGCGGACCCAGGCAGACCCAGATAGGCTCAGGCAGACCCAGGCAGAACCGGGCAGACCCAGGCAGACCCAGGCAAACCCAGGCAGAACCGGGCAGACCCAGGCAAATCAAGGCAGACCCAGACGGACCCAGACATACCCAGACAGACCCAGGCAGACAGAGGCAGACCCAGGCAGACCCAGGCAGACCCAGACAGACCCAGGCAGACCCAGACCCAGGCAGGCCCAGGCAAACCAAAGTAGACCCTGGCAGACCCAGGCAGACCCAGGCAGACCCAAGCACACCCAGGAAGACCCAGGAAGACCCAGGAAGATCCAGGCAGGCTCAGGCAGACCCAGGTAGACTCAAGGAGACCCAGGCAGAACCAGGCAGACCCAGGTAGACTCAAGCAGACCCAGGCAGAACCAGGCAGACCCAGGAAGACGCAGGAAGACCCAGGCAGGCCCAGGCAGACCCAGGCAGACCCAGACAGACCCAGGCAGACCAAGGCAGGCCCAGGCAAACCAAGGTAGACCCAGGAAGACCCAGGAAGACCCAGGCAGACCCAGGCAGACCTAGACAGACCCAGGCAGACTCAGGCAGTCCCAGGCAGACCCAGGCAGACCCAGGCAGAACCAGGCAGACCCAGGCAGACTCAGGCAGTCCCAGGCAGACCCAGGCAGACCCAGGCAGACCCAGGCAGACCCAGGCAGACCCAGGCAGAACCAGGCAGACCCATAAAGACAAGGAAGGCCCAGGCAGGCCCAGGCAGACCCAGGCAGACCCAGGTAGACTCAAGCAGACCCAAGCAGAACCAAGCAGACCAAGGCAGACCCAGGCGGACCCAGGCAGACCCAGGTAGACTCAGGCAGACCCAGGCAGAACCGGGCAGATCCAGGTAGACTCAGGCAGACCAAGGCAGGCTCAAACAGGCTTAGGCAGACCCAGGCAGACTCAGGCAGACCCAGACAGACCCAGGCAGACCCAGACCCAGGCAGATACAGACCTGGGCCGACCTAGGCAGACCTGGGCAGACCAAGGCAGACCCAGGCGGACCCAGGCAGACCCAGATAGGCTCAGGCAGACCCAGGCAGAACCGGGCAGACCCAGGCAGACCCAGGCAAACCCAGGCAGAACCGGGCAGACCCAGGCAAATCAAGGCAGACCCAGACGGACCCAGACATACCCAGACAGACCCAGGCAGACAGAGGCAGACCCAGGCAGACCCAGGCAGACCCAGACAGACCCAGGCAGACCCAGACCCAGGCAGGCCCAGGCAAACCAAAGTAGACCCTGGCAGACCCAGGCAGACCCAGGCAGACCCAAGCACACCCAGGAAGACCCAGGAAGACCCAGGAAGATCCAGGCAGGCTCAGGCAGACCCAGGTAGACTCAAGCAGACCCAGGCAGAACCAGGCAGACCCAGGTAGACTCAAGCAGACCCAGGCAGAACCAGGCAGACCCAGGTAGACTCAAGCAGACCCAGGCAGAACCAGGCAGACCCAGGAAGACGCAGGAAGACCCAGGCAGGCCCAGGCAGACCCAGGCAGACCCAGACAGACCCAGGCAGACCAAGGCAGGCCCAGGCAAACCAAGGTAGACCCAGGAAGACCCAGGAAGACCCAGGCAGACCCAGGCAGACCTAGACAGACCCAGGCAGACTCAGGCAGTCCCAGGCAGACCCAGGCAGACCCAGGCAGAACCAGGCAGACCCAGGCAGACCCAGGCAGACCAAGGCAGACCCAGGCAGAACCAGGCAGACCCATAAAGACAAGGAAGGCCCAGGCAGGCCCAGGCAGACCCAGGCAGACCCAGGCAGTCCCAGGCAGACCCAGGCAGACCCAGGCAGAACCAGGCAGACCCAGGCAGACCCAGGCAGACCCAGGTAGACTCAAGCAGACCCAAGCAGAACCAAGCAGACCAAGGCAGACCCAGGCGGACCCAGGCAGACCCAGGTAGACTCAGGCAGACCCAGGCAGAACCGGGCAGATCCAGGCAACTCAGGCAGACCAGGGCAGGCTCAAACAGGCTTAGGCAGACCCAGGCAGACTCAGGCAGACCCAGACAGACCCAGGCAGACCCAGACCCAGGCAGATACAGACCTGGGCCGACCTAGGCAGACCTGGGCAGACCCAGGCAAGCCCAGGCAAACCCAGGCAGGCCCAGGCAAACCCAGGCACACCCAGGCACACCCAGGCAGAACCAGGCAGACCCAGGCAGAACAAAGCAGACCCAGGCAGATCCAGGCGGACCCAAGAAGACCCAGGCAAACCTAGGCAGACCCAGGCAGAGACAGGCAGACCCATCCTGGACATGGCCATCACTGTAATGCATTGTTACATGTACAAGCAGTGTACCAGTGGCTATACTCACGAGAGCTAACCCTCATCTGCAGCTGTCAGCGCTTACATTGTTCATGTCACTGCTTCCTGGGTTATAATGACGATTTATCTATAGGCCTACTACTTCTGTCATGCGATGGCGTAAATCTTATTAAATTATTATTATTATCCAGGTTAATTAAATTTATTCTCAAGAATAATGAACACACATTCACATTTTGAAAAATTAACATGGGAACTGACCCCGACCATTTGTATAGTATTACACAGAATTGATCCAATAATGCATGAAAAGTCTTGATCGTGATGTCCATATCGCGTAACTAAACACCCATACATTTCTGTTTCCATTACGTCATAACGTGTCATCCTATATTGGCGTCATGTTTCCTCTCGCAGCTGTTATAGTCTTCTTTCTCTTTATGGTGAGGCTGGCTACGTTTCTAAAGGATTTTGAGGTTAACAGTGTAGCTTTCCCGATTATCTCGAGTTTAACTGCATTTTTTCCAATCTTTCTCGCCTTTCACAGTGCATTCTTCCAAAAGTTATCGCTTTTAACAGTGTGTCTTACCGAGGGATCTTGACTTTGACAATGTAACTTGGGGGGGGGGGGGGGGGCAATGGGGGGGGGTTCGTGTTCCCAGATCACGAAGCATAAATGTCTTCATTGCCAGGTCACGATGAATTAAAAAGAGAACTCCCCGCATACAAGGAAGGGTGGAAGCATGACATATTAATTTGTGATTTCCTGATTCAAGATTATTTAATATTAACATTCCCAATTCACGACTATTACAATTCCTTGACCACGGCGGTCAGCTTACTACCTATTCCCAGTTCACGAAGAAATATTTTCTTCATTCCTAATTCACGGTAAAATGAGAAGCCCATTCCCGAGGAACGGAAATATGTTTATGCCGGCGAAGTGCAAGTTTAGATATATCTAAATGTTATGGGTAGTGGTGTACGTAATCATAATGTGTTCATGCATGTTGATTATCAAATGGTCACTAACTTATCAAGGTTAACTTTGTCGCTGGCATTATAACAACAAGTATATATGTGGATAGCTTATCAGATTTGTTATTGTGAAACACGTATTATTATAAAATTGAAGTGAAAATATGTTGTCATTTATGTCATGCTTTATCTAACTTAAATCTACAAAGTGACAACATTCCAATTGCCATAAACATATCGTAATACATGTACTAGATAAGATTTAGTGTATATCTTGGATTGTGCATTGATTGTCAACCAACGTACACATTTTAAAATGGTACCAATGGACGTATAGCCCGGAAGGGGGTACTTGATACATTGCTGGGTTTGGCAGGGGTTCCGCGGTAAAGCCCCCCCCCTTTTCACCGCCAAAATTCGCTCGGTCGGGGCGTTTTGCCGCTAAAATCCGCTCGATCGGGGAGTTTTATCACCAAATACCGCTCGGAAGGCGTATTTTTTACGCGGCAGCCCCCCCCCCCCCCCCGCCCCTGAATATTTAAAAATATATCCGCGCTATCTTGTAGATGTAAGAGGTATCTTTTCCATCACAAATATCCGCTCACTAACGCATCAAGACACCCGCAAAACCCTTCCCCCCGAGATTTGTATCATAGTGCCCACCCCCCCCCCCGGGGCACTCGTACTAGGCGGCATCATGTATATTGTTGAGAAAGTGGCGTGCCATGAGATATAACCTAGTTTTTAATCTTAACTCATAGTAATATATGCAAGATTTTATATAGACAAAGGCGACCACTCAAGTTAGGCGCGGGCGTCTTCCAATGCGGCAAGCTTTTATATGACTGAGTACACGACTACATAGTCTACAGGCATACGTCATTTAAAATACATGTTATGAACCGGATAAATGATCCAGATATCCAGATATATTGCATTGTATGAGAAAATAAAATCCTGTAATGTAATTATATAATTTTGTATAATATTCCGTCACATATTAATACGATATTCGCAGACTTTATTTCAACATTGCCATATTTGTGTAATCAATAAATTTTGTATGTTATCGGCCTCGACCTATAATTGCATTGCCTGTAATTATATATGTATGTAGCTCTCGTTGCTGAAGGAATAAATAAAAATATGAAAAAGAAAAAAAAATTGGATAAATGATACTATTTAACATGTATGCATAACAGCCCTGTTAGTAATCGATCTTCAAACTGTCATGGTTTCTGTATTCGGTTCGGCTATACAATGACAACCTCTTATTCGCTAGGTGGCGCTACGCTAGCCCTGATACATACCTATCTAACCACGCCCGTAAACGGAGCAAGGGAGAGACGGGTATGCTCTCTCCCTTGCTCCGTTTACGGGGCGTGGTCAGAGAGGCATGTCCCAGGGCTAGCGCTTCGCTTTGCGTAAGTGCCCCCAGGCAAGCCCGCTTCTCTAGGGGCACAACGGTAACAATGTTAAAATCCTTCGACGTTAGTAGGGAAGCGACTGTAGCTTTTATTATAATATGGGCGCCTACAATAATAGTGCTTACGTATTCTATATACCTTGTACTATCTTCTGACATCAAGAAAGTGTGTCAACACTAGATTGTTGCAGTCATATTTTCGCGAACAAATGTTGGAGCATGCGACTTTTCCCTACCAACCGCCATGCATATGCAGCGCCACCTGGCGAATCCCGCCACCATTTGAACCATTTGTAGCCTGGGTCCCAAACTTTGTAACAGTGAATGACCTGCGAAAGAGGGCGCTGCTGTTGTCCTTAAGTTCAAAGCGAGCGACTGACAAGGCCCTCTAGCGGAGAGTGATATGCTAACGGAGAAGAGGAACCAAGTCGCATTCACAGGTACCGGCATCCGCCAAAAACAAATATGGCGGACGGCTGGTCGGGAACAGTTGTGTGCTCCAATATTTCTTCGCGTAAAAATAACCGAAACAACCTAGTGTCGACACACTTTATTGATGTCAGATGATAAAACAAGGTATATAGAATACGTAAACACTATGATTGTTCGAGCACAGATTATAAGAAAAGCTACAGTCGATTCCCTACTAACGTCGAAGGATTTTAACATTGTTACCGTTGTGCCCCTAGAGAAGCGGGCTTGCCAGAGGGCACTTGCGCCAAGCGCTTCGCAAGTTTCGCTTTTACCGCTACTGTCGGCCGGGGGCAAATTTCAAGATTCTTGAACAACGGTAAAATGAGCACTAATTACTTGCAACATTATAATTTTCAAGAATTAAACATAAAGTTGACGAGCTCTGAGTATTTAATGCAGCATAAACCAGCTTGTTCCCTTTCGAAAGGGTTATAATTGTGACTGAACTCTTTCTATTCATTACCTGATACGGTGTGTTAAGAGGCCTAGGCTGGGTTCTCGGCACTAATTCGTAGAAATGCGCGGCGCATTTGTCCTATCAATTTGCGCATTGAGGACGTAGGCGACAACAGAGATATAATGGAGCCCGAGCGGAGTAAGTCGAAGGCAGAGAGTGTATGCAATGATATTAAATTGCAAATTTATTCCAGTGGTTTATTCCTAGACATGAATCTCAGCTTACAGACATAAATAGAAAGTTTTGAGGATCATGGGATTACTGGCATTAACCTACAAGCATAGACTTGTGCATTATGACCGCAGGGTACATTATGCTACGAGACCGTTGGCATTTCCGGTCTGACGTGTTGGAATAGGAGTTTCAATTTGGAGAAATGAAACTCACTTATAACTCGCAACTTATCGTCCACGTCCATATATTGGATATTACCTCTCAAATAACAAAATGCATATGTCTTGCATACGTTCCACATAAGTGTATTCATTGTTTCATTCATGTTTTTCTTCCCTTAAACCTATTTGGTCACACTGAGCGAATACTGCATAGTTAGCTTCCGCCATCTTGGAATAGCCTCACTGCCTCTTCCCTCTTCTAGCCATGCAACAGCGCTCCCTGGCGAAAGCATTGGAACTAGCGTAAGCTGGTACCATCGTTTGTATATAAGTATTGCTGAGTGAGCAAAGGTGGTGCCGGGGAACCAGGTTAGAACTAGTGTTACAATGCGTCTCGGCGTTGTTTCCCCCGTGTCAGTGAAACGTCTGCATGAACCAAAGACACTCAATGAATTTTACGTGTGTCAGCATATCAACATCTGGCAACAATCTACTTGAAGAAGAACTCAGGGTACCAAGATAACCCAAACATTTTCTAAGGGATTTTTTTTTCTAAGCTCGCATGTTCTTGTTGTTTTTTTTTGGCTGACAGGGGGTCGCCTCCTTCGAAGACTCGTAGCAAGAAATTGGTCTCGGTGACCCCCCCCCCCCCTCCACCCTCCACCCTTTTTTAGCCTATTTTGTTACATCATAATCCAGTGACATGCTGTTAAAAAATCAGAAACATATAAAGACTATTTAACATTGTGAGAGAAAGTTACTAAATTCATATTCCACTAACCCAGATTCCCAGTATTACCATATATATTATCATATATTCCCCTCATAAAAAAAAATATATTCCCCTCATTTCACATATAGATATTAATTAATGCAGATTTATGCATATGTATTTTTATACTGGTATGATCATAGATGTGAAAACATAACAATTGATAACTTCCGCAACGGTTTGTGCAAATGAGGAGGTGTGTGACGGGGGGTGTCTGAATCGTAGTGCTGATACCGTGTTGAAGTTCGTTAGATAGGCACCTTGAATAAAGATCGATAGCTCAATATTTTCCTCGGTGACCCCCATTATTTCTCCTGTTTTCGTCACTTCTTGTATTAAGTAACATGCTACACATTTTTCCGAAACTTGTAATGACTTTTAGTTTTTAACTAGAAAGTGAGAATTGTCTTTAAGGAAGAGAAGAGGCGAAATGATCGCATGGCAAGTGCTTTTCTAGATCAGGTAAGGTTTGGAAGAGGCGAATCGATCCCGCTCTTTGTTTGCGTTTCGACCTGGGCCAATCAAACCCACAATGCTCATATGCGAAAACGTAGACCAGTGGCAGCTGGGTTAGCTTTTATTTATTTATTTTTTGATTGTTATTAAGTCTTAACTTACAGACATCACATATCAATGAAATAATAATACCAATATTAAACATAACATACACTGACACTCTTTAAATTCTTCGTAATATCTCTAATATAGGTTCACATGTTGACTTTATCAAATTGATACTATTTGTCGCGACCAAGAAATTCTCAATGTTATAGTGATATTTAATAAAAGACAAGAGCCCCTTGAGTAGTGACCTTCGCTTGTCGGCACCTTGATATATAAATGTATCTCTTTACAATTAACAATATATGGTTAACCAATAGCTTGTTATCAGTAACCAGTGTACCCAGGATTATCTCCCTTTGTGTAAACATCGTGATAAAGTTACAAACTGGATTATATATATACGATAAGTTGGTTCATAGAGTTTTCACTATCACTATCACTACGGAGTTATAAACTAGATAGGTTAAAGTTTCATGTGCTACCTCGCAGTGAGTACACGCATCAGTTGTTTTCAGATGACACTTCTTTAACCACGTGTTCGTCACAAGAGTTCTAGTTAATATGCGATATTTAAAGCTTCTTAATTTATTTTTTACAGTACATTTATCGGGTTTTAAATATAATTTCCTCCAATCCATACTAAAGATAAATTCTTCTTTTTCGCGTCTTCTCGTCATATGAATTAAAAGACAGTGTTGTGACAACCTTTTCGTAGACATAAGACCCTACTTTTTCTTGTTTTACAAAGTCTCCAAGGCATTCGCAACCCTGAGTTATGTCAGACCTTCCTTCGGCGTGTGAAATTGGGACGCTTCTTTTTAACGTTTCATAATCTAGGAAGTGCATATATATAACAAACTTCATTTTTAGTTGACACAGCGTTAAAAATTTCCCATTAACATGGAATAAATCTGTAACATATATCAAACCCTTACGTATGAATTCATCTTTTCGAGTAACAATTTTAGATGAATTAAGTTCCAGAGTGGAAACTGCAGTTGTGACTGGATTGAAAAAAACACTTTTATATCTATGCCAGGCCTGGAATACTTCCTTCCAAAAAGGGTTACCAATGCTATTTGCTATTGCTTTTAGCGACGCTATATCCAACTCCCAACATAGTTTCTTTTCCTTACAAATACAACTTCCAAACAAAGTCTGCTAGGCTATCTACGAGACGCTTGATCCAGCTGATTTTCAGAACCACACGGACTTTGCGCGCTTCACCGTTAGGCCCAACGTCCGTCCGGCAATGGGTCCGCGGGAAGTGGCGAAAGCGAGGCCGGCGGTGTGCTGTCCGCTGGGGCCCTGGGTGCGGCCGGAAGAACCACACGGCATCGCATCTCGGAGGGTACACAAGTGCTGCACAACCAGCCTCTCCCTGCAACCGATAAACAACAGACCCATAACAGAAGAGTAACGATTGAAGCAAGCTGGGTGGGTGTGCAAAATATGCCGCATAGTTTGGTGTCGTAGTTGTAACATAATTACCAGTCCGGCCGTGATAACCTGTCCTGCCACGCTTCTTTCATATCACTAAACCTAACCAGAACCCTAATCCTCACCCTAACACTGGCCTAATCCTAACCTAATCCAAAATCTAATATACATGCGGTATTTACATAGCAACCCCATCAACTGAGTGGCTCTGAATATTTCGCTCTTTTTTTAGTGCGTCATATGGGATAATGGCAAATATCATTAATAGTGTTACTACCAAATAAGACGACTTTAATATCATTGAATTCATGCCTTGAAAGTCCCGCTGGACCCAGGAGGTCAACTTTAACACACTTGCGCAATAATTGAGAAATGAAATTATCTACTGACTTTGCATTACATGTATGAAGAATTATATAATAATGATTAACCACTTTATATATAAGCACGCATGGAGCTAATTGAATATGTTATCAAGCGATAGAGTAAAGTGGCTCACTTGTTTCTGCGAGACACACGTTCTTGCTGCCCACCAACCGGCGCCACCCCCGGGGGTCTAGCGCGGGGAGAGGCACGTCCTTGCTGCCCCCCATTTGGCGCCACCCCCGGGCGTCTAGCGATGGGATTATGCCTGGAACAATAGAGAAACACGTAAAACCGGTAGACAAATGGTATACTTGGGCCAACATTAATTGCTGGGCAGGAGGGGGGGGGGGGTGTTAAAAATGATAACATTTGGTTAATGGGAAGATTTTCTGCCACTCACCCGACGCTTTTCCCACAATACCCCCTCCGCAATCACCCGACGCTCTTCCCACAATACCCCCTCTGCAATCACCCGACGCTCTTCCCACAATACACCCTCCGAAATCACCCGACGCTCTTCCCACAATAGCCCCGAGCGTGTCCAGCACGCGTGTAATGTCATAACTGTGCAGAGACGACTCCCGCAAAGAATAAGATACAACAGAGAACAGAAAAAAAAAGGAAACAAAAAGCCAAACAGACCTAACGAAAAGACCGTTCCAGACACCTCTGGTGACATGTATCGTCAAAAATAGGCAAGCGTGTTTGGGGTTAGAAAACCGATTCCCGCAGTCGTGTGCCATGCATGCGTATGGAGTTGGTTTAGGCGCCGGGCTTTAACGTTTCTTTTGTCATGGGTAGGTTGGTTCTATGGCATAGTTATTCACAGAACAAACACACAATATGTCACTATAAACTTTCCTGTAAGTATTACATCATAATATTAATTAATGTGGATAGGTGCTACCTAAAAAGTGCGAGCGTATATTCTATAATTCAGATATTCCGAGAGGATACATCTACATTAATATTCAAAATTAATCTCACTTCGGCTTGCCATAAAGAATATTTTTGGCGGGATGACGTATACCATGCACGTGCTTGTGGCATATCGTTCGGTTGCTTAGGAACTCCCATTTGTGACGTCATGTTTATAACATTTTGACATCACAACTACTCACTATGACAGCAGCCGATGGGTGGTCACCAAGAGCGCACTGCTTGGCAACAGACATTTAGCCCGTCGCTTATAAATTAACTTTAATTTGATCTATACATCCAGTGTTAACATTGAATAATTTATTCGTTCATTTTGTGGGGCAGCTGATTTAATTATTAAAGACATGACATAATAGGCTTCGACCTCTCTTTGCTTGAATATATTTATGTACAGCTGATATTTACTCCGAATCCGAAAACGTCTCATGGGGGTTGTTACGCGAAATGAAAGTACTAAGCCTATGCTTGAAATGGACTTTGAATATGCATGCATGTTACCTTAAGAGCTCGCTTGTGCTCGCTATAATGGAATCATAGTTTATATGTCACTATAGTCACAACGGAAACTCTCCGGACAAGGAAATTTCCCGGTTACCAGAAAATAGTCACTGATTTGAAGAACAAATTACTTTCTGTGTGAACTTCAAATCGGGGCCTAATAAGTGTATGTCAACTTACAATTCCTGAGACACTTGCAAATAAACTATAAGTAAATGTTGCTTTGCTGCACTTCGAAGCAGCCGATCGGCTTGATGGCGCCATTCACTGTTTACTGTGACGTCACTGGGCGATACCATTTACATCTTTGTTAGGGGTCATAGGTTTGAATTCCTTTGTAGTGCTTTATCATTAACTCTGTTCTGAAGCATTGACGCATACCTAAAGTGAGCCAGAGGCAACTTGAAATCAGTTTAGTATCAATTGATGCTAAACTTGGATTCATTGCACGAAAGCAAACGCCTCCTGCAAAAGTGGGTACAGCAGATCAACCACTACTCCCTGACCATTGCATTCAACCTCGGTACCCTCGTCAAATGACGCGATGGACTTTGCCAACCTGACCTAGATTTTGAACCAATCAGGTGGCAGTTGGATGACCTTTACATTTGCGCGACTGACAAGAGAACGATAGAAACAACATCGTCTGCTCTATTAAATAGCATGGCAGGTCATTTATTGTGAGGATAGGAATCGAACTGCAGATCGAATAAACAATTGTTCAGACAGGCTCTAGTTCATAGGTAAGGAATATGCATAGATTTCGTCCTCAACTCGTAGAGTAAACAAATAATTCGCAAATTTCGATGCCCGGAGAGTTTCCGTTTTGACTTTAGATTAATAACAATTTAACAGTCCTATCAGTTAGGCGGTTGCTACGCAACAAGGCCCATGCCACTCGGGTGCATTCAGGAAAAGACAGTGTATGCCGGTCCATTTGATCGCTTTATAGCAAGTTATAATCGGTGCACATCTGGTGCCAAGTTATGTATTCTGTACAACATATATTCCTGAATCAGACTTGTAATATTTGCAATTTTTGCATCTCAAAGATATCTGATGATTAAATTTGACGGTGAGGCAGTCTATAGCGTAAGAGGAACGCCCTCTGCCGGGAGATCGCCTTGGTGGGTATCTTATCCCACTCTACCCTAAGGGTCTTACTACCCGAGGGTGCTCCACTTCAAACCGCCGACACATATTGAACATAGTCCGCGTTATACAGTGATACCAAAGCTTCTCTTTTGTCGCCAGGCGGCGCCTCTCGCGGTGACTGTGGTAACCCGCAGGTCCTCCAACTCGTCTCCGCGCGCCCAAACCGAAGGTCACGTGCTATATGCGTTACCCAGACCACTAGCCCTTACCACAAGCACTCTTCAAACCGCAGATCATGTGTTCAAGCCTGCAATCTGAAGTGACAACTTGTAATCATCTAAAGTGACGACCTGTTATCATCTAAACTGCATAATTAGCATGAGTACCGTAATTCTACCTGTGATCATATCAACCGTATATCGAGATGAATGGTATTCTGAATTGTATTTGAATGTTTTATCTCACGCTGCTGGAACTCAAAATAAACTGTAATTATATTCTGGATAACATTATTCATTTTTTTCTGCAAGTGTGGCACTCTACTATCAAGTGTTATTTAAAGCATGGTAATTTAAGTCATTGCTCTGTTATGGGTAGGAAACGGGCTACAACTGGGGAGCCATGGCTTGACTAATGCGTGGGTTGATGACGATAAGATAGATGTAATTGCTCTAGCAAAAAAGGGCTAATGAAGACAATGTACATCACATTACTATAACACAAATAGGGTTAATGGAGACAAGGTAGGTGATATTATTATAACACTTAGAGGGTTAGTAGAGACAAGGTAGGTGATATTATTATAGAACTAAGATGGTTAATGAAGACACGCTTGGTGACTTGAACACTTGGAGAGTTGATGAAGCCATTATGTTACTTGACATTTTATTAGTATACTAAAATAAGAAAAACTAGGCTAGTGACTTTGTCACTGCATTAAATGCATAATTTCTGAATTCAATAACCTACCCAGTAGAGCTCTGCTTGGTGTTTATGTCGGCCATGCCGCGGAATCTGAATATAAAAGTACATTTAAGTACATATATTTTGGCGTCTCGTATGTTGGAATACCACCGAACCGAAGCTAGTTTGAAGTGGGGACGAATTACAAGCATGTAACGTAGGCAAGCACAATAACATGCTTATAGAGGAATAAATTGACCCCATCAAATGTGGGGTTCAGATGACCGTAGATGACAACGTAGTGGAAAGCCTAAAGGCAACACACAAGATGCAAATCAAGAAGGACATTTCATGAACAAATCGTGAATACGTAATGTGGGGAAAAATATACTGATATTCCCGGATTGAAAGAAAACAAGAAAATAGAAACGTCCACCTTGTTCTGACTTTGGCCGGAAACCGGAAGAGCTAGCCCCCAGTTGGTTGATATACCATGTGAGACTAAAAACCGTGAGAAGGTAACCGATAATCGACTAGGCCCCCATAAATATGTTTTAACTTTGCAAAAACTCTTTATATTTATTGCAGTGTTGGAGACCCGGCTTTTGTGTAATACACTAGACATATGGACCCCATAACGACACCTTCTACACTTGTATAGCAACATAGAGCTTTTCCCTACCAATCAGACAGAAAGACCTTCTACCGAATGTATAGCAACATATAGATTTTCCCTACCAAGCAGACGTAAAAACCTTTATCATTTATCCATATAATCATAATTACATCTCGAAATAATGCAAAGACAGCTGGACAGCAACAAAAAAGACAGAAATTGTATTATCGCCCGTGACCACATTCAAGGTGGTTATAGGCCTATACAGTCTTCCGCTGGAGTTTCCGAGTCGCAACCTCGTTTTCGACGGAGCGCTTTGGGAAACCCCCGTGACGTGCCCAACATGGCGTCCATGGAGGTGAGGCAAGAACTATTCGTTTATCAGGCTTGAAGGTTGGCTGCGCCAGGTGATTCATAAGAAATTAAAATAACTCATTATTCATGTGCACACCAAGCCATACTATCTTTGTTGGAACCAGTCCAAGTGTGATTTCAGAAGCATAAAAGACATCCTCCTTGACAGACTGCCGTACAAAGTGCCTGCGACCAATGTGATAGTCAGTGTAGTTATTTGTGATGTAAAACGCCCGAAGGTGCGTGCACAATGCGTGCACAATGGCTGATGATTGGAGGTATTTTTTAGGCCCATTTTTTAGTTCAAGAGCGCAGGTGAACGCTTGTCGTATCTGGCCGATCGCCTAGTTAGTAACCAGCGGTGGAGGGCCGTAATAATAACCCTGTCAAGTGCCAGACACGAGACTCACTTAACCCACACGCCAATTATTTCAACTTCGGGCCTGACATCCTATGTTGGAAACACCTAAGATAAAGTGACATATCACGTAAGAACCACCCGGGGTAAAGTGAGAAGAACTCTCTGAAACTGACAACAAAGTGACACGCGGCTTTGTTTGGGCGACTTGTTTGTGCGACTTGTTTGTCTGACATAACGCACGTGGAAGACCTTTTTTTCAACATACGATTTGCTAAAAGCAACAGTGACGTCAATGAATGTTTGACAGCTTGGATCAGTCTATTACTGTAACAGCAGATGGAAAATATTCCATTTTCATATTAACACTAAAACATCAAATCACGGCGTGCTTTTTCTTCAAGTTTCCCTCTCACAATTATACGCTAGATCGTTTAGATCAACGTTTTACATTTTACACGACACGGCTTGTGTGACACCTGCTCTGTGAGGGACAAACCACAAAATGGCGGCGTCAGCCGACGGGATGATTTTGGTCTTTAACTGTTTGAGATGTGGCCACTGCGGTCTCCCAGTGTAAACACCTGCGGTTGTAGCTCTGCATGTCGCCCAGAGAGCAGGTGTCACCCTTTGTGGCTCGCCTCGCCTGGTTGCCCATTCCATCTACATTAAATTAGCTGGTGGAGTGGCATGCGGATAACAGGGGGCCGGAGGGCACTTTTTTTAAAAGGGGGTGCGTTTCTGGTAGAACATGTAGACATTGAAAGTGACATCTATTCTCTTGGCATATTCTAATTGATATATCGACAATATCATCAGGATTAGTATTGCGTAAATTAAAAACCATAAAAGTAACAGTCGTCAAGATTGAGGAGGACGGATATAAGGAGGAATGAGGGAATTGGAGTGCCAGGAGAGGATAAGGCAGGACTGGGAGTGTCAGGAGAGGATAAGGCTAGAATGGTAGTGTCAGGCGAGGATAAGGCAGGGATGGGAGTGGCAGGAGAGCATAAGGCGGGAATGGAAGTGCCAGGAGAGGATAAGGCAGGAATGGTAGTGTCAGGAGAGGATAAGGCAGGACTGGGAGTGCCAGGAGAGGATAAGGCGGGAATGTGAGTGTCAGGAGCGGATGAGGCAGGGATGGGAGTGGCAGGAGAGGATAAGGCGGGAATGGGAGTGGCAGGAGAGGATAAGGCTGGAATGACAGTGTCAGGCGAGAATAAGGCAGGGATGGGAGTGACAGGAGAGGGTAAGGCTGGAATGGTAGTGTCAGGCGAGGATAAGGCAGGGATGGGAATGGCAGGAGAGGATAAGGCAGGACTGGGAGTGCCAGGAGAGGATAAGGCTAGAATGGTAGTGTCAGGAGAGGATAAGGCAGGACTGGGAGTGTCAAGAGAGGATAAGGCAGGGATGAGAGTGGCAGGAGAGAATAAGTCAGGGATGGGAGTGCCAGGAGAGGATAAGGTGATAATGGGAGTGCCATGAGAGGATGAGGCAGGGATGGGAGTGGCAGGAGAGGATAATGCGGGAACGAGAGTGCGAGGAGATGATCAGGCAGGGATGGGAGTGCCAGGAGAGGATAAGGCGGGAATGGGAGTGGCAGGAGAGGATAAGGCGGGAATGGGAGTGCCAGGAGAGGAAAGTCAGGACTGGGAGTGCCAGGAGAGGATAAGGCAGGGATGGGAGTGCCAGGAGAGGATAAGGCAGGAATAGGAGTGTCAGGAGAGGATAAGTCAGGACAGGGAGTGCCAGGAGAGGATAAGGCAGGACTGGGAGTGCCAGGAGAGGATAAGGCAGGAAGGTGAGTGCCAGGAGAGGATAAGGTAGGGATGGGAGAGCTCGGAGAGGATAAGGCAGGGATGGCAGTGCCAGGAGAGGATAAGGCAGGACTGGGAGGGCCAGGAGAGACCAATTCAGGACTGGGAGCGCCTGGAGAGATTTAGGCAGGAATTGCAGTGCCAGGAGAGGACAAGGCTGGACTGTGAGTGCAGGAGAGGATAAGGCAGGAATGTGAGTGCCAGGAGATGATAAGGCAGGAATGAGAGTGGCGTGAGAGGATAAGGCAGGAATAGGAGTGCCAGGAGAGGATAAGGCAGAAATGGAAGTGGCAGGAGCGGATAAGGCTAGAATGGGAGTGTCAGGAGAAGACAAGGCAGGACTGGGAGTGTCAGGAGAGGCTAAGGCAGGGATGAGAGCGGCAGGAGAAAATAAGGCAGGGATGGGAGTGCCAGGAGGGGATAAGGTGATAATGGGAGTGCCATGAGAGGATAAGGCATGAATGGGAGTGTCAGGGGAGGATAAGGCAGGGATGAGAGTGGCAGGAGAGAATAAGGCAAGGATGGGAGTGCCAGGAGAGGATAATGTGATAATGGGAGTGCCATGAGAGGATAAGGCAGGGATGGGAGTGCCAGGAGAGGATAAGGCGGGAATGGGAGAGCCAGGAGAGGATAAGGCGGGAATGGGAGTGCCAGGAGAGGAAAAGTCAGGACTGGGAGTGCCAGGAGAGGATAAGGCAGGGATGGGAGTGCCAGGAGAGTATAAGGCAGGAATGGGAGTGCCAGGAGATGATAAGGCAGAACTGGGAGTGCCAGGAGAGGTTAAGGCAGGAAGGTGAGTGCCAGGAGAGGATAAGGTAGGGATGAGAGAGCCAGGAGAGGATAAGGCAGGGATGGCAGTGCCAGGAGAGGATAAGGTAGGGCTGGGAGGACCAGGAGAGGATAAGTGAGGACTGGGAGTGCCAGGAGAGATTTAGGCAGGAATTGGAGTGCCAGGAGAGGACAAGGCAGGGATGGGAGTGACAGGAGAGGATAAGGCAGAACTGGGAGTGCCAGGAGAGGTTAAGGCAGGAAGGTGAGTGCCAGGAGAGGGTAAGGTAGGGATGAGAGAGCCAGGAGAGGATAAGGCAGGGATGGCAGCGCCAGGAGGGGATAAGGTAGGACTGGGAAGACCAGGAGAGGATAAGTGAGGACTGGGAGTGCCAGGAGAGATTTAGGCAGGAATTGGATTGCCAGGAGAGAACAAGGCAGGGATGGGAGTGACAGGAGAGGATAAGGCAGGGATGGGTGTGGCAGGAGAGATTAACGCAGGAATTGGATTGCCAGGAGAGAACAAGGCAGGGATGGGAGTGAAAGGAGAGGATAAGGCAGGAATGGGAGTGCAGGAGAGAATAAGGCAGGAATGTGAGTGCCAGGAGATGATAAGGCAGGAATGGAAGTGCCGTGAGAGGATATGGCAGAAATAGGAGTGCCAGGGAAGGATAAGGCAGGAATGGGAGTGCCAGGAGAGCATAGACAGGAATGGGAATGCCAGGGGAGGATAGGGCAGAAATTGGAGTGGCAGAAGAGGATAAGGCTGAAATGGAAGTGCCAGGAGAGGATAAGAGAGGAATGGAAGTGGCAGGGATGGATAAGGCTAAAATGGGAGTGCCAGGAGAGGATAGGTCAGGAATGGGAGTGCCATGAGAGGATATGGCAGGAATGGGAGTGCCAGGAGAGGATTAAGAGGAAATGAGAGAGCCAGAAGAGGATAAGGCAGGGATGGCAATCCCAGGAGAGGATAAGGCTGGAATGGGAGTGCCAGGAGAGGATAAGGCAGGAATGGGAGGGGCAGAAGAGGATCAGGCTGGAATGGGAGTGTCAGGAGAAGATAAGGCAGGACTGGGAGTGTCAGGAGAGGCTAAGGCAGGGATGAGAGTGGCAGCAGAAAATAAGGCAGGGATGGGAGTGCCAGGAGGGGATAAGGTGATAATGGGAGTGCCATGAGAGGATAAGGCATGACTGGGAGTGTCAGGAGAGGATAAGGCAGGGATGAGAGTGGTAGGAGAGAATAAGGCAAGGATGGGAGTGCCAGGAGAGGATAAAGTGATAATGGGAGTGCCATGAGAGGATAAGCTAGGGATGGGAGTGCCTGGAGAGTATAAGGCGGGAATGGGAGTGCCAGGAGAGGAAAAGTCATGACTGGGAGTGCCAGGAGAGGATAAGTCATGACTGGGAGTGCCAGGAGAGGATAAGTCAGGACTGGGAGTGCCAGGAGAGGATAAGTCAGGAAGGTGAGTGCCAGGAGAGGATAAGGCAGGGATGGGAGTGCCAGGAGCGTAATAGGCAGGAATGGGAGTGCCAGGAGAGGATAAGGCAGGACTGGGAGTGCCAGGAGAGGATAAGTCAGGAAGGTGAGTGCCAGGAGAGGATAAGGTAGGGATGCGAGAGCCAGGAGAGGATAAGGCAGGGATGGCGGTACCAGGAGAGGATAAGGCAGGACTGGGAGGACCATGAGAGGATAAGTGAGGACTGGGATTGCCAGGAGAGGTTTAGGCAGGAATTGGAGTGCCAGGAGAGGACAAGGCAGGGATGGGAGTGACAGGAGAGAATAAGGCAGGGATGGGAGTGGCAGGAGAGGATAAGGCAGGGATGGGAGTGCCAGGAGAGGATAAGGCAGAAAGGTGAGTGCCAGGAGAGGATAAAGGCAGGAATGGCAGTGCCATGAGAGCATAAGGCGGGAATGGGAGTGGCAGGAGTGGAAAAGGCTGGAATGGCAGTGCCCGGTGAGGATAAGGCAGGAATGGGAGTGGCAGGAGCGGATAAGGCTGGAATGGGAGTGCCAGGAGAGGATAAGGCTGGAATGTGAGTGCAGGAGAAGATAAGGCAGGAATGTGAGTGCCAGTAGATGATAAGGCAGGAATGGGACTGCCATGAGAGGATATTGCAGAAAAATGAGTGCCAGGAGAGGATAAGTGAGGACTGGGAGTGCCAGGAGAGGATGAGGCAGCAATTGGAGGGCCAGGAGTGGATAAGGCAGGAATGGGAGTGGCAGGAGTGGAAAAGGCTGGAATGGCAGTGCCAGGTGAGGATAAGGCAGGAATGGGAGTGGCAGGAGAGGATAAGGCAGGAATGGGAGTGCCAGGAGATGATAAGGCAGGAATGGGAGTGCCATGAGAGGATATGGCAGGAATAAGAGTGCCAGGAACGGATAAGGCAGGAATGGGAGTGCAAGGAGAGCATACACAGGAATGGGAAAGCCAGGGGAGGATAGGGCAGAAATTGGAGTGCCAGGAGAGAATAAAGCAGGAATGGGAGTGCCAGGAGAACACAAGGCTGGAATGGCAGTGCCATGAGAGGATAAGGCGGGAATGGGAGTTCCAGGAGAGGATAAGGCAGGGATGGGAGTAGCAAAAGAGGATGAGGCAGCAATTGGAGGGCCAGGAGTGGATAAGGCAGGAATGGGAGTGCCAGGAGAGGATAAGGCAGGAATGGGAGTGCCAGGAGATGAGAAGTCAGGAATGGGAGTGCCAGCAGAGGATAAGGCAGGAATGGGAGTGCCAAGAGAGGATAGGATAGGAATCTGAGTAGCAGAAGAGGATAAGGCAGGAATGGGAGTATCCGAAGATGATCAACCTGGAATGGGAGTGCCAGGAGAGGATAAGACAGGAATAAGAATGGCAGAAGAGGATAAGGCTGGAATGGGAGTGTAAGGAAAGGATAAGGCAGGAATGGAAGTGCCAGGAGGGGATAAGGCAGGAATGAGCGTGCCAGGAGAAGATAAGGCAGGAATGGGAGTGCCATGAGAGGATATGGCAGGAATAGGAGTGCCAGGAAAGGATAAGGCAGGAATAGGAGTGCCAGGAGTTGGTAAAGCAGGAATGGGAGTGCCATGAGAGAATATGGCAGGAATGGGAGTGCCAGGACAAGATAGGGAAGGAATAGGAGTGCCAGGAAAGGATAAGGCAGAAATGAGAATGGCAGAAGAGGATAAGGCTGGAATGGGAGTGCCATGAGAGAATATGGCAGGAATGGGAGTGCCAGCATGGGACAAGGGAGGAATGGGAGTGCCAGGAGTGGATAAGGCAAAAATGAGAATGGCAGAAGAGGATGAGGCTGGAATGGGAGTGCCAGGAGAGGATAAGTCAGGAATGGGAGTGCCAGCATGGGACAAGGGAGGAATGGGAGTGCCAGGAGTGGATAAGGCAAAAATGAGAATGGCAGAAGAGGATGAGGCTGGAATGGGAGTGCCAGGAGAGGATAAGTCAGGAATGGGAGTGCCAGGAGAGGATAAGTCAGGAATGGGAGTGCCAGGAGAGGAGAAGGCAGAAATGAGAATGGCAGAAGAGGATGAGGCTGGAATGGGAGTGCCAGGAGAGGATAAGTCAGGAATGGGAGTGCCAGTATGGGACAAGGCAGGAATGGGCGTGCCAGGAGAGGATAAGGCAGGAATGGGAGTGCCAGGAGTGGATAAGGCAGGAATGGGAGTGGCAAGACAGGGTGAGGCAGAAATGGGAGTGCCAGGAGAGGATCAGGCAGGAATGGGAGTGGCTGAAGTGGATCAGGCTGGAATGTGAGTGCCAGGAGATGATAAGGCAGGAATAGGAGTGCCATGAGAGAATATGGCAGGAATAAGAGTGCCAGGAACGGATAAGGCAGGAATGGGAGTGCCAGGAGAGCATAGACAGGAATGGGAACGCCAGGGGAGGATAGGGCAGAAATTGGAGTGCCAGGAGAGAATAAAGCAGGAATGGGAGTGCCAGGAGAACACAAGGCTGGAATGGCAGTGCCATGAGAGGATAAGGCGGGAATGGGAGTTCCAGGAGAAGATAAGGCAGGGATGGGAGTAGCAAAAGAGGATGAGGCAGCAATTGGAGGGCCAGGAGTGGATAAGGCAGGAATGGGAGTGGCAGGAGTGGAAAAGGCTGGAATGGGAGTGCCAGGAGAGGATAAGGCAGGAATGGGAGTGCCAGGAGATGAGAAGTCAGGAATGGGAGTGCCAGCAGAGGATAAGGCAGGAATGGGAGTGCCAAGAGAGGATAGGATAGGAATCTGAGTAGCAGAAGAGGATAAGGCAGGAATGGGAGTATCCGAAGATGATCAAACTGGAATGGGAGTGCCAGGAGAGGATAAGACAGGAATAAGAATGGCAGAAGAGGATAAGGCTGGAATGGGAGTGTAAGGAAAGGATAAGGCAGGAATGGAAGTGCCAGGAGGGGATAAGGCAGGAATGAGCGTGCCAGGAGAAGATAAGGCAGGAATGGGAGTGCCATGAGAGGATATGGCAGGAATAGGAGTGCCAGGAAAGGATAAGGCAGGGATATGAGTGCCAGGAGTTGGTAAAGCAGGAATGAGAGTGCCATGAGAGAATATGGCAGGAATGGGAGTGCCAGGACAAGATAGGGAAGGAATAGGAGTGCCAGGAAAGGATAAGGCAGAAATGAGAATGGCAGAAGAGGATAAGGCTGGAATGGGAGTGCCATGAGAGAATATGGCAGGAATGGGAGTGCCAGCATGGGACAAGGGAGGAATGGGAGTGCCAGGAGTGGATAAGGCAAAAATGAGAATGGCAGAAGAGGATGAGGCTGGAATGGGAGTGCCAGGAGAGGATAAGTCAGGAATGGGAGTGCCAGTATGGGACAAGGCAGGAATGGGCGTGCCAGGAGAGGATAAGGCAGGAATGGGAGTGCCAGGAGAGGAGAAGGCAGAAATGAGAATGGCAGAAGAGGATGAGGCTGGAATGGGAGTGCCAGGAGAGGATAAGTCAGGAATGGGAGTGCCAGTATGGGACAAGGCAGGAATGGGCGTGCCAGGAGAGGATAAGGCAGGAATGGGAGTGCCAGGAGTGGATAAGGCAGGAATGGGAGTGCCAGGACAAGATAGGGAAGGAATAGGAGTGCCAGGAGAGGAGAAGGCAGAAATGAGAATGGCAGAAGAGGATTAGGCTGGAATGGGAGTGCCAGGAGAGGATAAGTCAGGAATGGGAGTGCCAGCATGGGACAAGGGAGGAATGGGAGTGCCAGGAGTGGATAAGGCAAAAATGAGAATGGCAGAAGAGGATGAGGCTGGAATGGGAGTGCCAGGAGAGGATAAGTCAGGAATGGGAGTGCCAGGAGAGGAGAAGGCAGAAATGAGAATGGCAGAAGAGGATTAGGCTGGAATGGGAGTGCCAGGAGAGGATAAGTCAGGAATGGGAGTGCCAGTATGGGACAAGGCAGGAATGGGCGTGCCAGGAGTGGATAAGGCAGGAATGGGAGTGGCAAGACAGGGTGAGGCAGAAATGGGAGTGCCAGGAGAGGATCAGGCAGGAATGGGAGTGGCTGAAGAGGATCAGGCTGGAATGTGAGTGCCAGGAGATGATAAGGCAGGAATGGGAGTGCCATGAGAGAATATGGCAGGAATAAGAGTGCCAGGAACGGATAAGGCAGGAATGGGAGTGCCAGGAGAGCATAGACAGGAATGGGAACGCCAGGGGAGGATAGGGCAGAAATTAGAGTGCCAGGAGAGAATAAAGCAGGAATGGGAGTGCCAGGAGAACACAAGGCTGGAATGGCAGTGCCATGAGAGGATAAGGCGGGAATGGGAGTTCCAGGAGAGGATAAGGCAGGGATGGGAGTAGCAAAAGAGGATGAGGCAGCAATTGGAGGGCCAGGAGTGGATAAGGCAGGAATGGGAGTGGCAGGAGTGGAAAAGGCTGGAATGGGAGTGCCAGGAGAGGATAAGGCAGGAATGGGAGTGCCAGGAGATGAGAAGTCAGGAATGGGAGTGCCAGCAGAGGATAAGGCAGGAATGGGAGTGCCAAGAGAGGATAGGATAGGAATCTGAGTAGCAGAAGAGGATAAGGCAGGAATGGGAGTATCCGAAGATGATCAAACTGGAATGGGAGTGCCAGGAGAGGATAAGACAGGAATAAGAATGGCAGAAGAGGATAAGGCTGGAATGGGAGTGTAAGGAAAGGATAAGGCAGGAATGGAAGTGCCAGGAGGGGATAAGGCAGGAATGAGCGTGCCAGGAGAAGATAAGGCAGGAATGGGAGTGCCATGAGAGGATATGGCAGGAATAGGAGTGCCAGGAAAGGATAAGGCAGGAATATGAGTGCCAGGAGTTGGTAAAGCAGGAATGGGAGTGCCATGAGAGAATATGGCAGGAATGGGAGTGCCAGGACAAGATAGGGAAGGAATAGGAGTGCCAGGAAAGGATAAGGCAAAAATGAGAATGGCAGAAGAGGATGAGGCTGGAATGGGAGTGCCAGGAGAGGATAAGTCAGGAATGGGAGTGCCAGCATGGGACAAGGGAGGAATGGGAGTGCCAGGAGAGGATAAGTCAGGAATGGGAGTGCCAGGAGAGGAGAAGGCAGGAATGGGAGTGCCAGGAGAGGATAAGTCAGGAATGGGAGTGCCAGGAGAGGATAAGTCAGGAATGGGAGTGCCAGGAGAGGAGAAGGCAGAAATGAGAATGGCAGAAGAGGATTAGGCTGGAATGGGAGTGCCAGGAGAGGATAAGTCAGGAATGGGAGTGCCAGTATGGGACAAGGCAGGAATGGGCGTGCCAGGAGAGGATAAGGCAGGAATGGGAGTGCCAGGAGTGGATAAGGCAGGAATGGGAGTGGCAAGACAGGGTGAGGCAGAAATGGGAGTGCCAGGAGAGGATCAGGCAGGAATGGGAGTGGCTGAAGAGGATCAGGCTGGAATGTGAGTGCCAGGAGATGATAAGGCAGGAATAGGAGTGCCATGAGAGAATATGGCAGGAATAAGAGTGCCAGGAACGGATAAGGCAGGAATGGGAGTGCCAGGAGAGCATAGACAGGAATGGGAACGCCAGGGGAGGATAGGGCAGAAATTGGAGTGCCAGGAGAGAATAAAGCAGGAATGGGAGTGCCAGGAGAACACAAGGCTGGAATGGCAGTGCCATGAGAGGATAAGGCGGGAATGGGAGTTCCAGGAGAAGATAAGGCAGGGATGGGAGTAGCAAAAGAGGATGAGGCAGCAATTGGAGGGCCAGGAGTGGATAAGGCAGGAATGGGAGTGGCAGGAGTGGAAAAGGCTGGAATGGGAGTGCCAGGAGAGGATAAGGCAGGAATGGGAGTGCCAGGAGATGAGAAGTCAGGAATGGGAGTGCCAGCAGAGGATAAGGCAGGAATGGGAGTGCCAAGAGAGGATAGGATAGGAATCTGAGTAGCAGAAGAGGATAAGGCAGGAATGGGAGTATCCGAAGATGATCAAACTGGAATGGGAGTGCCAGGAGAGGATAAGACAGGAATAAGAATGGCAGAAGAGGATAAGGCTGGAATGGGAGTGTAAGGAAAGGATAAGGCAGGAATGGAAGTGCCAGGAGGGGATAAGGCAGGAATGAGCGTGCCAGGAGAAGATAAGGCAGGAATGGGAGTGCCATGAGAGGATATGGCAGGAATAGGAGTGCCAGGAAAGGATAAGGCAGGGATATGAGTGCCAGGAGTTGGTAAAGCAGGAATGAGAGTGCCATGAGAGAATATGGCAGGAATGGGAGTGCCAGGACAAGATAGGGAAGGAATAGGAGTGCCAGGAAAGGATAAGGCAGAAAGGAGAATGGCAGAAGAGGATAAGGCTGGAATGGGAGTGCCGTGAGAGAATATGGCAGGAATGGGAGTGCCAGCATGGGACAAGGGAGGAATGGGAGTGCCAGGAGTGGATAAGGCAAAAATGAGAATGGCAGAAGAGGATGAGGCTGGAATGGGAGTGCCAGGAGAGGATAAGTCAGGAATGGGAGTGCCAGCATGGGACAAGAGAGGAATGGGAGTGCCAGGAGTGGATAAGGCAAAAATGAGAATGGCAGAAGAGGATGAGGCTGGAATGGGAGTGCCAGGAGAGGATAAGTCAGGAATGGGAGTGCCAGTATGGGACAAGGCAGGAATGGGCGTGCCAGGAGTGGATAAGGCAGGAATGGGAGTGGCAAGACAGGGTGAGGCAGAAATGGGAGTGCCAGGAGAGGATCAGGCAGGAATGGGAGTGGCTGAAGAGGATCAGGCTGGAATGTGAGTGCCAGGAGATGATAAGGCAGGAATGGGAGTGCCATGAGAGAATATGGCAGGAATAAGAGTGCCAGGAACGGATAAGGCAGGAATGGGAGTGCCAGGAGAGCATAGACAGGAATGGGAACGCCAGGGGAGGATAGGGCAGAAATTGGAGTGCCAGGAGAGAATAAAGCAGGAATGGGAGTGCCAGGAGAACACAAGGCTGGAATGGCAGTGCCATGAGAGGATAAGGCGGGAATGGGAGTTCCAGGAGAGGATAAGGCAGGGATGGGAGTAGCAAAAGAGGATGAGGCAGCAATTGGAGGGCCAGGAGTGGATAAGGCAGGAATGGGAGTGGCAGGAGTGGAAAAGGCTGGAATGGGAGTGCCAGGAGAGGATAAGGCAGGAATGGGAGTGCCAGGAGATGAGAAGTCAGGAATGGGAGTGCCAGCAGAGGATAAGGCAGGAATGGGAGTGCCAAGAGAGGATAGGATAGGAATCTGAGTAGCAGAAGAGGATAAGGCAGGAATGGGAGTATCCGAAGATGATCAAACTGGAATGGGAGTGCCAGGAGAGGATAAGACAGGAATAAGAATGGCAGAAGAGGATAAGGCTGGAATGGGAGTGTAAGGAAAGGATAAGGCAGGAATGGAAGTGCCAGGAGGGGATAAGGCAGGAATGAGCGTGCCAGGAGAAGATAAGGCAGGAATGGGAGTGCCATGAGAGGATATGGCAGGAATAGGAGTGCCAGGAAAGGATAAGGCAGGAATATGAGTGCCAGGAGTTGGTAAAGCAGGAATGGGAGTGCCATGAGAGAATATGGCAGGAATGGGAGTGCCAGGACAAGATAGGGAAGGAATAGGAGTGCCAGGAAAGGATAAGGCAGAAATGGGAGTGGCTGAAGAGGATCAGGCTGGAATGGGAGTGCCATGAGAGAATATGGCAGGAATGGGAGTGCCAGCATGGGACAAGGGAGGAATGGGAGTGCCAGGAGTGGATAAGGCAAAAATGAGAATGGCAGAAGAGGATGAGGCTGGAATGGGAGTGCCAGGAGAGGATAAGTCAGGAATGGGAGTGCCAGCATGGGACAAGGGAGGAATGGGAGTGCCAGGAGAGGATAAGTCAGGAATGGGAGTGCCAGGAGAGGAGAAGGCAAAAATGAGAATGGCAGAAGAGGATTAGGCTGGAATGGGAGTGCCAGGAGAGGATAAGTCAGGAATGGGAGTGCCAGTATGGGACAAGGCAGGAATGGGCGTACCAGGAGAGGATAAGGCAGGAATGGGAGTGCCAGGAGTGGATAAGGCAGGAATGGGAGTGGCAAGACAGGGTGAGGCAGAAATGGGAGTGCCAGGAGAGGATCAGGCAGGAATGGGAGTGGCTGAAGAGGATCAGGCTGGAATGTGAGTGCCAGGAGATGATAAGGCAGGAATGGGAGTGCCATGAGAGAATATGGCAGGAATAAGAGTGCCAGGAACGGATAAGGCAGGAATGGGAGTGCCAGGAGAGCATAGACAGGAATGGGAACGCCAGGGGAGGATAGGGCAGAAATTGGAGTGCCAGGAGAGAATAAAGCAGGAATGGGAGTGCCAGGAGAACACAAGGCTGGAATGGCAGTGCCATGAGAGGATAAGGCGGGAATGGGAGTTCCAGGAGAGGATAAGGCAGGGATGGGAGTAGCAAAAGAGGATGAGGCAGCAATTGGAGGGCCAGGAGTGGATAAGGCAGGAATGGGAGTGGCAGGAGTGGAAAAGGCTGGAATGGGAGTGCCAGGAGAGGATAAGGCGGGAATGGGAGTGCCAGGAGATGAGAAGTCAGGAATGGGAGTGCCAGCAGAGGATAAGGCAGGAATGGGAGTGCCAAGAGAGGATAGGATAGGAATCTGAGTAGCAGAAGAGGATAAGGCAGGAATGGGAGTATCCGAAGATGATCAAACTGGAATGGGAGTGCCAGGAGAGGATAAGACAGGAATAAGAATGGCAGAAGAGGATAAGGCTGGAATGGGAGTGTAAGGAAAGGATAAGGCAGGAATGGAAGTGCCAGGAGGGGATAAGGCAGGAATGAGCGTGCCAGGAGAAGATAAGGCAGGAATGGGAGTGCCATGAGAGGATATGGCAGGAATAGGAGTGCCAGGAAAGGATAAGGCAGGAATATGAGTGCCAGGAGTTGGTAAAGCAGGAATGGGAGTGCCATGAGAGAATATGGCAGGAATGGGAGTGCCAGGACAAGATAGGGAAGGAATAGGAGTGCCAGGAAAGGATAAGGCAGAAATGAGAATGGCAGAAGAGAATATGGCAGGAATGGGAGTGCCAGCATGGGACAAGGGAGGAATGGGAGTGCCAGGAGTGGATAAGGCAAAAATGAGAATGGCAGAAGAGGATGAGGCTGGAATGGGAGTGCCAGGAGAGGATAAGTCAGGAATGGGAGTGCCAGTATGGGACAAGGCAGGAATGGGCGTGCCATGAGAGGATAAGGCAGGAATGGGAAAGCCAGGAGTGGATAAGGCAGGAATGGGAGTGGCAAGACCGGGTGAGGCATGAATGGGAGTGCCGGGAGAGGATAAGGCAGGAATGGGAGTGGCAGGAGTGGAAAAGGCTGGAATGGGAGTGCCAGGAATGTATAAGGCAGAAATGGGAGTGCCAGGAGAGGATCAGGCAGGAATGGGAGTGGCTGAAGAGGATCAGGCTGGAATGGGAGTGCTAGGAGAGGATAAGACAGGAATAAGAATGGCAGGAGAGGATAAGGCAGGAATGGGAGTACCAGGATATGATAAGGCTGGAATAGCAGTGCCAGGAGAGGATAAGGCAGGAATGAGAGTTGCAGAAGAGGATCAGGCTGGAATGGGAGTTCCAGGTCAAGGATAAGACAGGATTTAGAATGACAGAAGAGGAAAAGGCTGGAATGGGAGTTCCAGGAGAGGATAAGGCAGGAATGGGAGTGCCATGAGAACATATGACAGGAATGGGAGTGCCAGGAGAGGATTCAGAAGAAATGAGAGAGCCAGAAAAAGATAAGGCAGGGATGAGAATGCCAGGGGAGGATAAGTCAGGAATGGGAGTGCCAGGATGGGACAAGGCAGGAATGGGCGTGCCAGGAGAGGATAAGGCAGGAATGGGAATGCCAGGAGTGGATAAGGCAGGGATGGAAGTGGCAAGAGAAGATGAGGCAACAATGGGAGTGCCAGGAGTGGATAAGGCAGGAATGGGAGTGGCAGGAGTGGAAAAGGCTGGAATGGCAGTGCCAGGAGAGGATAAGACAGGAATGGAAGTGGCAGGAGTGGATAAGGCTGGAATTAGAGTGCCAGGAGAGGATAATTCAGAAATGGGAGTGCCAGGAGAGGATAATTCAGAAATGGGCGTGCCAGGAGAGGATAAGGCAGGAATGGGAATGCCAGGAGTGGATAAGGCAGGGATGGAAGTGGCAAGAGAAGATGAGGCAACAATGGGAGTGCCAGGTGTGGATAAGGCAGGAATGGGAGTGGCAGGAGTGGAAAAAGCTGGAATGGCAGTGCCAGGAGAGGATAAGACAGGAATGGAAGTGGCAGGAGTGGATAAGGCTGGAATTAGAGTGCCAGGAGAGGATAATTCAGAAATGGGAGTGCCAGGAGAGGATAAGGCTGGAATGGCAGTGCCAGGAGAGGATAAGACAGGAATGGAAGTGGCAGGAGTGGGTAAGGCTGGAATTAGAGTGCCAGGAGAGGATAAGTCAGGAATGGGAATGCCAGGAGAGGATAAGGCAGGAATGGGAGTGCCAGGAGAGGATAATTCAGGAATGGGAGTGCCAGGAGAGGATAAGGCAGGAATGGGAGTGCAAGGAGAGGATAAGTCAGGAATGGAATGCCTGGAGAGGATGAGGCAGGAATGGGAGTGCCAGGAGAGGATAAGTCAGGAATGGGAGTGCCACGAGAGGATAAGTCAGGAATGGGAGTGCCAGGAGGGGATAAGGCAGGAATGCGAGTGCCAGGACAGGATAAGACAGGAATGGGAGTGCCATGAGAGGATATGGTAGGAATAGAAGTGCCAGGAAAGGATACAACAGGAATGGGAGTGCCAGAAGAGGATAAGGCAAGAATGGGAAGGCCAGAAGAGGATCAATGCAGGAATGGGAGTGCCAGGAGAGGATAAGGCTGGAATGGGAGGGCCAGGAGAGGATAAGTCAGGAATGGGAGTGCCAGGAGAGGATAAGGCAAGAATGGGAAGGCCAGAAGAGGATAAATGCAGGAATGGGAGTGCCAGGAGAGGATAAATGCAGGAATGGGAGTGCCAGGAGAGGATAAGGCTGGAATTGGAGTGACAGGAGTGGATAAGGCTGGAATGGGAGGGCCAGGAGAGGATAAGGCAGGAATGGGAGTGGCAGGAGTGGAAAAGGCTGGAATGGGAGTGCCAGGAATGTATAAGGCAGAAATGGGAGTGCCAGGAGAGGATCAGGCAGGAATGGGAGTGGCTGAAGAGGATCAGGCTGGAATGGGAGTGCTAGGAGAGGATAAGACAGGAATAAGAATGGCAGGAGAGGATAAGGCAGGAATGGGAGTACCAGGATATGATAAGGCTGGAATAGCAGTGCCAGGAGAGGATAAGGCAGGAATGAGAGTTGCAGAAGAGGATCAGGCTGGAATGGGAGTTCCAGGTCAAGGATAAGACAGGATTTAGAATGACAGAAGAGGAAAAGGCTGGAATGGGAGTTCCAGGAGAGGATAAGGCAGGAATGGGAGTGCCATGAGAACATATGACAGGAATGGGAGTGCCAGGAGAGGATTCAGAAGAAATGGGAGAGCCAGAAAAAGATAAGGCAGGGATGAGAATGCCAGGGGAGGATAAGTCAGGAATGGGAGTGCCAGGATGGGACAAGGCAGGAATGGGCGTGCCAGGAGAGGATTAGGCAGGAATGGGAATGCCAGGAGTGGATAAGGCAGGGATGGAAGTGGCAAGAGAAGATGAGGCAACAATGGGAGTGCCAGGAGTGGATAAGGCAGGAATGGGAGTGGCAGGAGTGGAAAAGGCTGGAATGGCAGTGCCAGGAGAGGATAAGACAGGAATGGAAGTGGCAGGAGTGGATAAGGCTGGAATTAGAGTGCCAGGAGAGGATAATTCAGAAATGGGAGTGCCAGGAGAGGATAATTCAGAAATGGGCGTGCCAGGAGAGGATAAGGCAGGAATGGGAATGCCAGGAGTGGATAAGGCAGGGATGGAAGTGGCAAGAGAAGATGAGGCAACAATGGGAGTGCCAGGAGTGGATAAGGCAGGAATGGGAGTGGCAGGAGTGGAAAAGGCTGGAATGGCAGTGCCAGGAGAGGATAAGACAGGAATGGAAGTGGCAGGAGTGGATAAGGCTGGAATTAGAGTGCCAGGAGAGGATAATTCAGAAATGGGAGTGCCAGGAGAGGATAAGGCTGGAATGGCAGTGCCAGGAGAGGATAAGACAGGAATGGAAGTGGCAGGAGTGGGTAAGGCTGGAATTAGAGTGCCAGGAGAGGATAAGTCAGGAATGGGAATGCCAGGAGAGGATAAGGCAGGAATGGGAGTGCCAGGAGAGGATAATTCAGGAATGGGAGTGCCAGGAGAGGATAAGGCAGGAATGGGAGTGCAAGGAGAGGATAAGTCAGGAATGGAATGCCTGGAGAGGATGAGGCAGGAATGGGAGTGCCAGGAGAGGATAAGTCAGGAATGGGAGTGCCACGAGAGGATAAGTCAGGAATGGGAGTGCCAGGAGGGGATAAGGCAGGAATGCGAGTGCCAGGACAGGATAAGACAGGAATGGGAGTGCCATGAGAGGATATGGTAGGAATAGGAGTGCCAGGAAAGGATACAACAGGAATGGGAGTGCCAGAAGAGGATAAGGCAAGAATGGGAAGGCCAGAAGAGGATCAATGCAGGAATGGGAGTGCCAGGAGAGGATAAGGCTGGAATGGGAGGGCCAGGAGAGGATAAGTCAGGAATGGGAGTGCCAGGAGAGGATAAGGCAAGAATGGGAAGGCCAGAAGAGGATAAATGCAGGAATGGGAGTGCCAGGAGAGGATAAATGCAGGAATGGGAGTGCCAGGAGAGGATAAGGCTGGAATTGGAGTGACAGGAGTGGATAAGGCTGGAATGGGAGGGCCAGGAGAGGATAAGTCAGGAATGGGAGTGCCAGGAGAGGATAAGGCAGGAATTTGAGCGCCAGGAGAGGATAAGGCTGGAATGGGAGTGCCAGGAGAGGATAAGGCTGGAATGGGAGTGCCAGGAGAGGATAAGGCAGAAATAGGAGTGCTAGGTGAGGATAAGGCAGGAATGGGAGGGCCATGACAGGATAAGGCAGGGATGGGAGTGCCAGGAGAGGATAAAGCTGGAATGGGAGTGCCAGGAGAGGATCAGAGAGAAATGGGAATAGCAGAAAAGGATAAAGCAGGGATGTGAGTGCCAGGAGAGGATAAGACTGGAATAGGAGTGCCAGGAGAGGATAAAAGCAGGAATGGGAGTGCCAGGATAGGATAAGGCTGGAATGGGAGTGCCAGGAGAGGATCAGAGAGAAATGGGAATACCAGAAAAGGATAAAGCAGGGATGTGAGTGCCAGGAGAGGATAAAAGCAGGAATGGGAGTGCCAGGAGAGGATAAGGCTGGAATGGGAGTGCCAGGAGAGGATAAGGCAGGAAAGGGAGTGGCAGAAGAGGATAAAGCTGGAATGGGGGTTCTAGGAGAGGATAAGACAGGAATGGGAGTGCTAGGAGAGGATAAGGCAGGAATGAGAGTGGCAGAAGAGGATAAAGCTGGAATGGGGGTTCCAGGAGAGGATAAGACAGGAATGGGTGTACCAGGAGTGGGTAGGACAGGAATAGAAGTGCCATGAGAGGATATGGCAGGAATGGGAGTGCCTGGAGAAGATAAGGCAGGAATGGGAATGCCTGGAGAGGATAAGGCAGGAATGGGAATGCCAGGAGAGGATAGGACTTAAATGGGATTGCCAGGATTGGATGGGGCAGGAATGGGAGTGCCAGGAAAGAGTAAGGCTGTTAGGAATGCCTGGCATAAAAGAGAAGGAGCGAGCGAGCGTGTGAGGTTAGAAGGAACAGCAGAGGGAAGTGAGAGTACCAGGAATGGTGCGTGTCAATGCGGGTTCCAGAGGAGGGAGAGGGGATGCGAATTACAGAATGAGTCAGAGGGGCGCCCAGGAGAGGGTAATGATGGAATAAAAATGCCAAGGGGACATATCGAGAGTGTCAAGGGAGGGCAAAGAGGAAAACACAGGAGAGGTTGCGAACATAATGTCTTGTTCCTAATATTGTTTTCTGCTCGTCGCTCAGTCAACAATTGGAAATATAAGAAACCTAATTCTGCGCAACAAAATTGCTGTTAAGCTATCATGCTATCAAAGGCGGTAAATAGTTTTTTACTTCGGCTCATGGACATGCATCGGACCGATTTTGCCCTCATGCATGTAACCACGTTTTCTTCGGCCGATGAGCTAAACCGATTATTTGCATGAAGCAGTCCACATTTTGGGATCTCAATGCGAGGTTGAAACATTGAACTGCCTTCCATAGTGTTCTAAAGTGTTCATAGTGTATAATATATAACATTATCATAATTTATATATGTGGATTTTATGCATACCTGGTCGGGTCGTGTAAGCCTTACAAAACCACTCCGCTGGTCATTCCCATAACGAGACTGGACGTGTTGCCGTAAATGGTTGCCGTAAAACAATATGCAATATAAATTACACTTCCAATATATTCCATCAGGATAAATGACACATCATTTCAGAATCGGCAACAGCTATTGGTAGGCCACATGTATTTGGAAAACCACGTTTGCTGAGAAGCCGACGCCCCCTCACGGCAAATCACGGTGGAGTGAGGAATGTTTTCACAATAGGATGCATTGCATGCTCTATCTGTGACTTTAAGTTGCCGTAAATAGTGCCGTGGAGCAGTATGTAACATAAATTACACTTCCAATATATTCCATGATGTATCATTGCAGAATCCTCAACAGCAGGACTAGTATGGCGGCAAAGCACAGTGGAGTGAAGGATGACGTCACTATAGGATGTGGGCCGTCATGACATGCTCTCTCTAACTGACTGTAGGTGGCACCACCTTACATCAAATGCCTCGCGGGGGAGCTGTCTGGTGCAGACGCCTTCTGGCGCAGACTCCGTCTGGTGCAGACGTCATCCGGCAAAGACTGGTGCAGACGCTGTCTGGTACAGACGCTGGCTGATACAGATCTCGTCTGATAGAGACCCCGTTTGATACAGAACGCCGTCTGGTAAAGACGCCGTCTGTTACAGACGTTGTGTGGTACAAAGGATGTCTGGTGCAGACGTCATCTGGTAAAAACACTGTCTGGTGCAGACGCTGTCTAGTGCAGACGCTGGCTGATAAAGATCTGGTCTGATACAGACCCCGTCTGATACAGAACGCCGTTTGGGCCGTCTGGTAAAGATGCCATCTGGTGCACATATTTTCAGGGTGCGGTCGTCGTAGGGCTCGGAATGCCTCTCGCCTTCTTGTGGGTTATTGCCTTCTAACGGACTGCTCGCTCTTAACGCTGTCAAACCATAGTCATTGAACGCCTCTAGAAATTAACGGGGTTTCCTGCCTTCCACTCTGTACTGTGTCCATATTCTTCCATTTCATCTACTGGAAAACAGGTGCTCATAAGAAATCCTATTTTCCTTCAAACACGACACAAAGTGTGGGTTCGTCCAAGTTTCGTGGCTATCATGACAACGAAAGACATTCCCTCTGTCGACGTTATGCTTCTTTAGGGCCCCTGAGGGGGTGGGTAGCCATGTCGCGTGTCGATTTTAAGAAAAGTTCCATGTCGCGTGTCGATTTTAAGAGGAGGTCCATGTCGCGTGTCGATTTTAAGAAAAGTTCCATGTCGCCGTGTCGCTAAGTCTTATGTCGCATGTCGATTCTAAGACAACCCCAATGTCGCGTTGTCGATTTTAAAAATCACCGTGTCGCCGTGTCGAAAAAGCCCCTATGGAGCCCTTTCGGTGATTCTGCCACATCCACGGTTGGGCGGTCATGCCTGACAACTGCAAAGGTGCATGCAAGAAAATCCCTTGCCAGTCTGATAGGAGCGATGTGACAAAAGTGGTTCACGGTGTTCTGAATATACAACCAACCCGCGGGGCCTTAATGCGCCACATTATGTCACGCATTGCCGCTGTCAGGACCTGAATCCAACCATATCAGCAGGCGGTATGTGCAGAGACCACTCGACCACTCGACTCTATAGTATGTATGGTCCGGGTTCACCGTGATCGAGCGACACGCATACACCTGTTATATAGTACATCGCAGGACAAAGAGGTGTCCAAGGTCCGCATGGGCCAGGATTCGCGCTAAATACTATTAGCCGTGTGACATAGTAGGTCTGATGGTGTTCCTGACCCATTACAACGGACGAATTACAGTCGACTCCAAAGGGACCTTCAACATAGTAATCCCAATATATTACGTCATCTGGCATAAAATACCTATTATTTTATTTGTGAGCTCTATTAGGACTTTATCTTATATGACGCGTTGAAACGTCAAGAAATTTACAGAGGCGATCATTCCACTTTTGTGCAGAACCGCCCCCCCCCCACCCCCAAACCCCCCAACCCCTTAAAGCCGCACGCATGAGGCGGGCAGTCATACTATTTCTGATGTCACAAAATATCGCAGGTCAAAAGCGCTAATCCAGATAAACAGAATCTACTGATTATCTCCTTTCTCAAAAATGCCAATTCATCTGGATATTTACATGAAGCTGCACCGGGCCATATTTAGCTTTCGTGACTAAAACGACACATTACCAAACTATGAGCCACATAATTTGCACAACCACCCTAATTGGTTCAGGATTTACTTTACTGCGGGGGTATTAAGTTAATCTTACGAAGTACTTTATCCAGAAGCTGGCCTTCCAACCGTAACTTTCAATTCTAAACGGGGGCCGAAAAATCCACTCTCTTTAATTGTGCAAAGCATAGACAGGGGCGTTGTCTCGTGACTATGCAGTCATATATATATATGTTTATTTCCGGACAGCTTAGGCCATGGGCCCATGGTACAACACATTTACACATTATATGGCAACAGTGAACATGTATGCTGCCAAGTTACATAGCATCTTGGCATTCGAAGTCTTCAATATTGTGTGGCAGTTAGCTCTAGTAACATATTTGTCATGAATACAAATATGTCATATGAGACATCGAGTCGTCGTGACGTCACCTAACGACCCTATGCATTGCCATAGCAATAGCTTTAGCTGTTTCTAAATATGTCCATAAACGGCAAAACGGACAATTGTCATTTCCAAAAAAAACATTATCTCACTCCGCTACGGTAGAGCATCTTAAACCCTGTCCATTCCTCGGTCCAATGGTAACGGAAATAAATGATTTTATGCGTTTGCTGCAGGCCCCTGGGAACTTGACAATCGACATTGTAGATCCCAATAAGGAGTGCCGTCGAGATATTTCACAATTCCATAATAATATAATATTTTCGACGTGTATGATAGACGGTGACCTGTACAGTTCTATACGTTTTTTTTCAGGTCGGATCGCAGATCCCGTCGCCGACCCGGACCCAGTGATCAGCCCACAGGATCGCTTGTACAGCCTCGTGGCCAATGTGGTCGCGCTTGGGACCGACTTCATCTTGGTGAGTGACAACTCCTATTATCTTGACACAATGGTCCGGACCAGTTGCCTCTCTGTATGACTTCATTTAGTGCGATAATCACAGTTGGGATCACAGTTGTCTGAGTTCAAATTGTAACTGGTTACAGGCTGCCTCCATTTCCATCGCTTAGACGTGCATGAAGTATATATAATAACATGTCTGATGCAGAGGATCCTTGTGTGAGAATGCCGCCACCCAACCTAGGCCCAGGCAGCCCCAGGCAGACCCGGGCAGACCCGGGCAGACCCAGGCAGACCCAGGCAGAGCCAGGCAGACCCATCCCAGACACGACCAGGACTGTTATATGGCATTGCTGTCTGTACAGAAAATGTCCACAAGGGCGTTCTCATGTATGTCCAAGGGGAGCGAGGGAGGGGGGGGGGGAGGTTAAATTTTGACAATGTCTATTAAAACGATCCGGACATAACATTGCATCTTTCTAATGTCTCGATTTTTGACAGTGTATCTTTCCTACGACTCTCGACTGCTATTCGATCTACCATAAAGACCCCATGCTAAGCTTTTACCCTGTACTCTGTGAGGAACACGATTTAGAACACAAACTACGGAAAGATTCGTGACGTAACTGTTTGCCGTGTTTTGAGCAATGAAATGTATGTACAAGCATTTGCACTAAGTAAGTAATTCTCTCATTATAAAAAGTATTAACTACATACGCGATAAAATACTATGTAAAGATATATATGTATGCAGTCGAAGTACATATTTAGATATATTTAATTGTAATTGGCAAATGTTGGTGCAAATAATGATAACGTGTTCATGCATGCAAGATCTTGGCGCTTGCATTATGACCATAATTATATAAGCTTATATATAATTATCATATATCAGATCATATATCAGATTTGTAGTCATGAAACACATGTGATTATAATATTAAAATAAATATATGTAAATAAATAGAGCAAGGACGTGGCTCTCCCCGCGCTAGACCCCCGGGGGTGGCGCCGAATGGGGGGCAGCAAGGACGTGGCTCTCCCCGCGCTAGACCCAATTATCTTCATAATTGTCATAAGCATATTTCGAAACATAACAAGATAATGTTTAGCGTATATCTTGGCATATGGTATATTGATTATACTTGTAAACTGACACACATTAAAATAGTACCACTGCACTTGTAGCAGGCGACATCATGTATATTGTTGAGCAAGTTGCTTGTCATGACAAATCACTACTTATAGAGTCGTTACATATGCAAGATTTTACATAGATAACGAAGGCCACCACTCAATTAAGACGAAGGCCTCTTTCCAAATATGACAGTCGTGATTCCGCTTGCTCCGGCCTCCGCCACAAGCGTTTTTTTGACAACTACATAGTCTACAGGCATACGCCATTTAAAATAAAAGTTGTGATAAATTATAATATATTGAACATGTATACATGACATCTGTGTACTCGATCACAAAACTGTTGTGGTTTCTCTATTCGGTTCGACTATACAATGATATTAAATTCCAAATTTATTCCAGTGGTTTATTCGTAGACATGAATCTCAGCTTACAGACATATACAGAAATTGTATCTGATAGAGGATCATGGGATTGCTGGCATTAACCTACACGCATAGATGGGTGCATTATGACAGCAGGGTATATTATACAAAAACAAATAACAAAATGAGGGTTTAAGGAAGAGAAGAGGCGATCGGGTAGAGTTTGGAAGAGACGAATCGATCCCGCTCTTTGTTTGCGTTTGGACCTGGGCCAATCAAACCCACAATGCTCATATGCAGAAACATAGACCATTGGCAGGTTAGTTTAATTAGCAGGTTCTGTACGAACTATGGGCTCTGGATTTGTGCTCTTCACAACAGTCCGACCATTATGACAACATATGCTTAACATCATTTCTCTGCTATAGAATCTATACAAGGCCATTAAATTTAAGTTCGAAGTCTTTGCTAAGTCTTTATTATGCCCTGATGACCTTAATGTGTTAATTATAAAACTCTATTCGGGGATCAATGATGGCAATTACATCCATACAGTTGTTACAAATAAATATCTGTCTGGCCCTTTCCGCGTCCGTCCAGCAATGGGTCCGCCGACGTGGCGAATGCGGTGTCGGCGGTAGACTGTCTGCTGGGGCCCTGGGTGCGGCCGGACGAACCACCCGGCATCGCATCTCCGACGGCAAACAAGTGCGTCACAGCTAGCCTCTCCCTGCAACCGATAAACAACGCCCATAACCGAAGAGTAACGATTGAAGCAAGCTTAATGGTTGTGTAGAATATGCCACATGTCAGCCGGTGTAACATAATAACCTGTCCGGCCGTGATGACCTGTCCTGCCACGCTTCTTTCATATCACTAAACCTAACCCTAACCCTAACACTGGCCTAATCCTAACCTAATCCCAAATCTAACATACATGCAGTATTTACATAGCAACCGTATTCGCTGCGCATGCGCACTCGTCAGCCGAACACTTCATGATAATTTATCATGCTTCACCGGTCATCAACGACAAACAGTGACGGTTATTTAAACCTGAACCTGCATTTACGTCACAAAGTGTCAACTGATTGGCTCTGAATATTTCGCTCTTTTAGCGCGTCATATGGGATAATGGCGAATATCATTAATAGCTTTACTACCAAATAAGACGACTGGGTATTTTGATGGCACCATATCATTGAATTTATGCCTTGAAAGTCCCTTTGGACCCAGGAGGTGAACTTTAACACACTTGCGCAATAATTGAGAAATGACTGTCTACTGACTTTGCATCATATATATGATAGGAAGAATTATATAATAATGATTAGCCACTTTATATATAAGCACGCATGGAGATAATTGAATATGTTGTCAAGCGATAGAGTAAAGTAGCTCACATGTTTCTGCGAGGCACGCGTCCTTGCTGCCCCCCACCCGGCGCCACCCCGGGGCGTCTAGCGCGGGGAGACACACGTCCTTGCTGCCCCCCACCCGGCGCCACCCCCGGAGGTCTAGCGCGGGGAGAGCCACGTCCTTGCTGCCCCCCACCCGGCGCCACCCTCGGGGGTTTAGCGCGGGGAGAGCCACGTCCTTGCTGTCCCCCATTCGGCGGCACCCCCAGGGATCTAGCGCTGGGATTATACCTGGAACAATAGAGAAACACGTAAAACCGGTAGACAAATGTTATACTTGGGCCAACATTACTTGCCGGGCAGGAGGGGGGGGGGGGGGGGGGGTAGTGTTAAAAATGATAACATTTGGTTAATGGGACGATTTTCTGCCACTCATCCGACGCTCTTCCCACAATACCCCCTCCGCAATCACCCGACGCTCTTCCCACAATACCCCCTCTGCAATCACCCGACGCTCTTCCCACAATACCCCCTCCGCAATCACCCGACGCTCTTCCCACAATAGCCCCGAGCGTGTCCAGCACGTGTGTAATGTCATAGCTGTGCAGAGACGACTCCCGCAAAGAATAAGACACAACAGAGAACAGACAAAAAACAACAAAGGAAACAAAAAGCCAAACAGACCTAACGAAAAGACCGTTCCAGCCACCCCTGGTGACATGTATCGTCAAAAATAGGCAAGCGTGTTTGGGGTTAGAAAACCGATTCCCGCAGTCGGGTGCAATGCATGCGTATGGAGTTGGTTTAGGCGCCGGGCTTTAACGTTTTTTTTGTCATGGGTAGGTTGGTTCTATGGCATAGTTATTCACAGAACAAACACACAATATGTCACTATAAACTTTCCTGTAAGTATTACATCATAATATTAATTAATATGGATAGGTGCTACCTAAAAAATGCGAGCGTATATTTATTAATTCAGATATTCCGAGGGGATACATCTACATTAATATTCAAAATTAATCTCACTTCGGCTTGCCATAAAGAATATTTTTGGCGGGATGACGTATACCATGCACGTGCTTGTGGCATATCATTCGGTTGCTTAGGAACTCCTATTTGTGACGTCATGTTTATAACATTTTGACATCACAACTACTCACTACGACAGCAGCCGATGGGCGGTCACCAAGAGCGCTCTGCTTGGCAACAGACATTTAGCCCGTCGCTTATAAATTAACTTTAATTTGATCTATACATCTAGTGTTAACATTGAATAATTTATTCGTTAAGACATGACAAATAGGCTTCGACCTCTCTTTGCTTGAATCTATTTATGTACAGCTGATATTTACTCCGAATCCGAAAACGTCTCATGGGGGTTGTTACGCGAAATGAAAGTACTAAGCCTATGCTTGAAATGGACTTTGATTATGCATGCATGTTACCTTAAGAGCTCGCTTGCGCTCGCTATAATGGAATCACAGTTTATATGTCACTATAGTCACAACGGAAACTCTCCGGACAAGGAAATTTCCCGGTTACCAGAACATATTCACTGATTTGAAGAAAAAATTACTTTCTGTGTGAACTTCAAATCGGGGCCTAATAAGTGTATGTCAACTCACAATTCCTGAGACACTTGCAAATAAACTATAAGTAAATGTTGCTTTGCTGCACTTCGAAGCAGCCGATCGGCTTGATGGCGCCATTCACTGTTTACTGTGACGTCACTGGGCGATACCATTTACATCTTTGAATCATTTTGTTTTAAATACACGAAATGCATTCTTGACTCCCAATAGATCGAAATGTGCAAGACAATTCTGTCAAAGTTAGTATAATCTCAAAGATTTCGTTCATTTGTTCAAACTGGGCAGTGACGGACTCTCCTCGGGTGAGGGGAGTTCGTGGAGCAGACTACTCGAGTGGTCGCCATCAGCAGGCGACGCACAGCGCCGTCTAGCGAGTGGCTTGTACCAGTGCGAGGCGACCAATGAAATCGGATCGTCGATGTTAAGTCCGATGACATTGGATGTACAGTGTAAGACCATTGGTTTACTGAACTGCCGGTGGGGTTGAAATGACCGGTGGGGCCCATGATATTTTTTACGTGGGGTCCATCAATGTTGTTACGACCGGGGGGGGGGGGGGTGTGCACACCTCAAGATGCTTGAGTTTGCATGGAATAACGGCTATTGTTCCTCAGTCATTGAAAATAGTACGACTTTAAGAGTTCTATAACCTCCCCTTGCTTGAGGGTGGGGTTTAACCTGACTGACAGTCCGGTGCGATCAAAGCGGAAACTGGATCGTGATGGCTCGTAACACAGTGGGCTCTCTGATCGCTGGCGTGGAGGTCATCGTGACTTGTGAGTATAAGGGTAAGATATCAAGGTACTCTCTGTGTTAATAGTGTGTGATGCATGTGTTGTATGATATATAGTTTGAATTTATTTGTATATGTATTCATAAGTGTGATTTCTTCATAGATGTACGTCATGTATTCATAGCTGTAGTGATGTTTTGACAACAGCATTCACAACTATTCGATAAAAGACATTTTGATATAAATTTCGCCTGGGCTTAGTTTTGGCGGGAATCAGCTCGATATGCAGCTTCTATATCTATACTAATAAAATGAAGCTGTCTGTCCCACTATGCCGCTGCATGCAAGAGCACATTGGCACCAGCTGCCGCCTTGAACTATATCCAACCGAACCACTGCATGCACTGAATGGTCCGTATTGGATGTATCAACATTGTCACTCTTAGATGTGTCAACGCTATCGCATGTGTCAACACAACCGCTGGGTGCCAAGGCAGACCCATGCAGACACAGGCAGACCCGGGCAGACCCAGACACACCCAGGCAGACCCAGGCAGACCAAGACAGACCTATGCACACCAGGCAGACCCAGGCAGACCAAGGCAAGCCGAGGCAAACCCAGGCAGACCCAGGCAGACCCAGACAGACCCAGGTAGATGCAGACCCAGGCAGACCAAGGCAGAACAAGGCAGAGCCAGGCAGGCCCAGGCAAACCGAGGCAGACGCAGGCAGACCCAGGCAGACCGAGGCAGATACAGACCCAGGCAGACCCAAGAAGATTCAGGCAGACCTAGGCAGACCCAGGAAGACCCAGGCAGAACCAGGCAGACCTAGGCAGACCCAGGCACCCCCAGGCACACACAGACAGAACCAGGCAGACCCAAGAAGATCCAGGCAGACCTAGGCAGACCCAGGAAGACCCAGGCAGACCCAGGCAGACCTAGGCAGACCCAGGAAGACCCAGGCAGGACCAGGCAGACACAGACCCAGGCAGGCCTAAGAAGACCCAGCCAGAGTTAGGCAGACCCAGGAAGACCCAGGCAGAACCAGGTAAAACCAGGTAACCCAGGCAGACCCAAGCAGATACAGATCCAGACAGATACAGACCCAGGCACACCCAGACAGACCCAGGCAGACCCAGACCCAGGCAGATACAGACCTGGGCAGACCTAGGCAGACCTGGGCAGACCCAGGCAAACCCAGGCAGAACCAGGCAGACCCAGGCACAACAAAGCAGACCCAAGCAGCCCCAGGCAGACCCAAGAAGACCCAGGCAGACCCAGGCAGACCTAGGCAGACCCAGACAGACCTAGGCAGACCCAGGCAGACCCAGGCAGACCAAGGCAGACCCAGGCAGGCCCAGACAGACCGAGGCAGACGCAGGCAGACCCAAGAAGACCCAGGCAGATCTAGGCAGACCCAGGAAGACCCAGGCAGAACCAGGCAAACCCTGGCAGACCTAAACAGACCCAGGCACCCCCAGGCACCCCCAGACAGAACCAGGCAGATACAGACTCAGGCAGACCCAGGCAGACCTAGACAGACCCAGGAAGACCTAGGCAGGACCAGGCAGACACAGACCCAGGCAGGCCTAAGAAGACCCAGCCAGACCTAGGCAGACCCAGGAAGACCCAGGCAGAACCGGGTAAACCCAGGTAAACCCAGGTACAGATCCAGGCAGATACAGACCCAGGCAGACCCAGACAGACCCAGGCAGACCCAGACCCAGGCAGATACAGACCTGGGCAGACCTAGGCAGACCTGGGCAGACCCAGGCAAACCCAGGCAGAACCAGGCAGACCCAGGCACAACAAAGCAGACGCAAGCAGACCCAGGCAGACCAAAGAAGACCCAGGCAGACCCAGGCAGACCTAGGCAGAACCAGGCAGACCTAGGCAGACCCAGGCAGACCCAGGCAGACCTAGTCAGACCCAGAAAAGCCCAGGCAGACCTAGGCAGACTCAGGAAGACCCAGGCAAACTCAGGCAGACCCAGGCAGACCCAGGCAGACCCAAGCAGACCCAAGCACACCCAGGCAGACCCAGGCAGACCCAGGCAGACCCAAACGGATACAGACCCAGGCAGATACAGACCCAGGCAGACCCAGGCAGACCCAGGCAGATACAGACCCAGGCGGACCCAGGCAGACTCTGGAAGACCCAAGAAGACCCAGGCAGACTTAGGCAGACCGAGGAAGACCCAGGCAAACCTAGGCAGACTCAGGCAGACCCAGGCAAAGCCAGGCAGACCCAGCCAGACCCAGGCAGATACAGACCCAGGAAATCCAGGCAGACCAAGAGAGACCCAAGCAGATACAGACCCAGGCCGACCCAGGCAAACCAAGGCAGACTCAAGTAGACCCAGGTAGACCTAGGCAGACCCAGGAAGACCCAGGCAGGCCCAAGCAGACCCAGGCAGACCCAGGCAGGCCCAGGGAGACCTAGACAGACCCAGGCAGACCCAGGCAGACCCAGGCAGACCCAGGCAAGTCCAGGCAGACCCGGGCGGACCTAGGCGACCCGGGCAGACCCAGGCAGACCGTGGCAGACCCAGGCAGACCCAGTCAGGCCCAGGCAGACCCAGGCAGACCCAGGAAGACCTAGGCGACTCTGGCCGACCCAGGCGGACCCAAGAAGACCCAGGCAGAACCAGGCAAACCCAGGCAGACCCAGGCAGATCCAGGAAGACCCAGGCAGAAACACGCAGACCCAGGCAAACTCAGGCAGACCCAGGCAGACCCAGGCAGGCCCAGGCAGACCCAGGCAGACCCAGGCAGACCTAAGCGACCCTGGCAGACCCAGGCGGACCCAAGAAGACCCGGGCAGACCCAGGCATGCCCAGGGAGACTTAGACAGACCCAGGCAGACCCAGGCAGACCCAGGCAGGCCGAGGCAGACCCGGGCAGATCTAGGCGACCCGGGCAGACCAAGGCAGACCCAGGCAGACCCAGCAGACCCAGGCAGACCCAGGCAGGCCAAGGCAGACCCAGGCAGACCCAGGCAGACCTAGGCGACTCTGGCAGACCCAGGCGGACCCAAGAAGACCCGGGCAGACCCAGGCAGGCCCAGGGAGACCTAGACAGACCCAGGCAGACCCAGGCAGACCCAGGCAGGCCGAGGCAGACCCGGGCAGATCTAGGCGACCCGGGCAGACCAAGGCAGACCCAGGCAGACCCAGCAGACCCAGGCAGACCCAGGCAGGCCCAGGCAGACCCAGGCAGACCCAGGCAGACATAGGCGACTCTGGCAGACCCAGGCGGACCCAAGCAGACCCAGTCAGACCTAGGCAGACCCATAATCACGAGAGCTAACCCTCATCTGCAGCTGTCAGCACTTACATTGTTCATGTTACTGCTTCCTGGGTTATGATGACGATTTATCTATAGGCCTACCACTTCTGTCATGGTATGGCGTAAATCTTATGAAATTGTAATATTATCCGGGTTAATTAAATTTATTCTCAAGAATAATGAACACACATTCAAATTTTGCAAAAATTAACATGGGAACTGACCCCGACCATTTGTATAGTATTACACAAAAGTGATCCAATAATACATGAAATGTGGTGATGATCGTGATGTCCATACCGCGTAACTAGACACACATACATTTCTGACTGTTTCAATTACGTCATAACGTGTCATCCTATTTTGGCGTCAAAATTCCTCTCGCGGCTGTTATAGTCTTTGTTCTCTTTATGGTGAGGCTGTCTACGCCGGCACTTTTAGAAATGTAAGTGATCTTTTCTACGAAAACAGATGAGTGTACATGACCTTTTCCGGATCTACACATTAGGAGTATATTTCTGTACACGATCTTGACTGTAACAATGTATATTTCTAAAGGATCTTGAGGTGAACAGTGTAGCTTTCCTGACAATCTCGAGTTTAACCCGCATTTTTTCCAATCGTTCTCGCTTTTAACAGTGCATTCTTCCAAACGTTCTCGTTTTTAACAGTGTATCTTACCAAGGGATCTTGAGCTTGACAGTGTATCTTTCTGAAAGAAGTCGACTGTCATCTCTCCATATAGGAGCTCGACTTTCACAGCGTATCTTTCCAACAGATCTCGACGTTCACGGTGTATTTATCCAATGGATCTTGACTTTAACACTCTATCTTTCTGTCGGATCTCGTCTTCATCCGCGTATCTATCTGAGGCTCTGTAAATTGGGGGTGGGGGGTGGGGAGAGGGGGGGGGGGGTGGTCAATTGGGGGTTTGTGTTCCCAGATCACGAAGCATAAACTTCTTCATTCCCAAGTCACGATGAATTTTATAGAACTCCCCGCATACAAGGAAAGGTGGAAGCTTGACAACTTAATTTGTGATTTCCCGATTCAAGGTTATTCAATATTAGAATTCCCAATTCACGATTATTTTACAATTCCTTGCCAAAATCCGCTAGGTCGGGGCGTTTGACCGCCAGAATCCGCTCGGTCGAGGCGTTTTATTACCAAATACCGCTCGGAAGGCCAATTTTTTCGCGGCAACCCCCCACCCCCCTCCCCTCCCCCGGTCGCATGTTTTAAAATATCCGATCTATAGGGGTGTCTTTTTCATCACAAATATCCGCTCTCTAACGCATCCACTCAATTTAGTGGATGTGTTAGAGAACGGATAACTCAATTTAGGCGCGGGCCTCTTTCCAATGCGGCAAGCTTTTATATGACCGAGGATAGTGTATATACACTATCCTCGATATAACTGAGTACACGACCACATAGTCTACAGGCATACGTCATTTAAAATACATGTTATGAACCGGATAAATCATACTATATAACATGTATACATGACAGCTGTGTAATCGATTATCGAACTGTTGTGGTTTCTGTATTCGTTTCGGCTATGCAATGACAAAGTCTAATTCGCTAGGTGGCGCTATGCTAGCCCTGGTACATACCTATCTAACCACGCCCGTAAACGGAGCAAGGGAGAGACGGGTGTGGTCAGAGAGGCATTTACCAGGGCTAGCGCTTCGCAAGCTCCGCTTTTACCACTACTGTCGGCCTGGGGCAAATTTCAAGATTCTTGAACAACGGTCAAATGAGCAATAATTTCTTGCCACATTATAATTTTCAAGAATTAAACATAAAGTTGACGAGCTCTGAGTATTTAATGCAGCAAAAACCATCTTGTTCCCTTTCGAAAGGGTTATAATTGTGACTGAACTCTTTCTATTCATTACCTGATACGGTGTGTTATTAGGCTTAGGCTGGGTTCTCGGCACTAATTCGTAGAAATGCGCGGCGCATTTGTCCTATCAATTTGCGCAGCGCCTCCCTGGCGAGTGAGTGTGCGAATGCATTGAGGACGTAGGCGACAACAGAGATATAATGGAGCCCTAGCGGAATCGAAGGCAGTCGAAGCCAGAGAGTGCATGCAATGATATTAAATTGCAAATTTATTCCAGTGGTTTATTCCTAGACATGAATCTCAGCTTACAGACATAAACAGGAAGTTTTATCTGATAGAGGATTACTGGCAGTAACCTACAAGCACAGACGTGTGCGTTATGACCGCGGGGTACATTATGCTACGAGACCGTTGGCATTTCCCGGCTGACGTGTTAGAAGAGGAGTTTCAATTTGGAGAAAGGAAACTCACTTGTAACTCGCAACTTCTCGCCCACGTCCATATATTGGATAATACCTTTAAAATAACAATTAGCATATGTCTTGCATATGTTCCACATAAGTGTATTCATTGTTTCATTCATGTTTTTCTTCCCTTAAACCTATTTGGTCACACTGAGCGAATACTGCATAGTTAGCTTCCGCCATCTTGGAATAGCCTCACTACCTCTTCTTTCTTCTACCCATGCAACAGCGCTCCCTGGCGAAAGCATTGGAACTAGCGTAAGCTGGTACCATCGTTTGTATATAAGTATCAAGCTCCCCGCACGGGGGCGCTACGCAAGCTCCCCGCACGGGGGCGCTACGCAAGCTCCGCTTTTACCGCTGCTGTCGGCCGGGGGCAAATCTCAAGATTCTTGAAAAACGGTCAAATCAGCTGTAATTTTCTGCAACATTATAGTTTTTAACAATCAAACATAAAAATAACAAGCTTTGCCTATTTAATACAGCAAAACACATCTTGTACTCTTTCGAAAAAGTTATAATTGTGACAACTCTTTCTTTTCATCACCTGATTTCATGCGTTATTAGGCTTAGGCTGGGTCCCAGCACTGATTTGTAGAAATGCGCGACGCATTTTTTCTATCAATCTGCGCAGCGCCGGCCTGGCGAGCGAGTGTGAAAATACATTCAGGACGTAGGCGACAACAGAGATATAATGGAGCCCTAGCGGAGTGATTCGAAGGCAGAGAGTGTATAAGTATTGCTGAGTGAGCAAAGGTGGTGCCGCGGAATCAGGTTAGAACTAGCGTTACAATGCGTCTCGGCGTTGTGTCCCCTGTGTCAGTGAAACGTCTGCATGAACTCTCAATGACTCTCAATGAATTTTATGTGTGTCAGCATATCAACATCTGGCAACAATCTACTTGGAGAAGAACTCAGGGTACCAAGATAACCCAAACATTTTCTAATGGATTTTTTTTTCTAAGCTCGCATGTTCTTGTTTTTTTTTTGGCTAACAGGGGGTCGCCTCCTTCGAAGACTCGTAGCAAGAAACTGGTCTCGGTGACCCCCCCCCCCTCCACCCTCCACCCTTTTTTAGCCTATTATGTGACATCATAATCCAGTGACATGCTGTTAAAAAATCAGAAACATATAAAGACTATTTAACATTTTGAGAGAAAGTTACTAAATTCATATTCCACTAACCACAAGGTTCCCAGTATTACCATATATATTATCATATATTCCCCTCATAAAAAAAATATATATTTTCCCCTCATTTCACATATAGATATTAGTTAATGCAGATTTATGCATATGTATTTTTATACTGGTATGATCATAGATGGGAAAACATAACAATTGATAACTTCCGCAACGGTTTGTGCAAATGAGGAGGTGTGTGACGGGGGTGTCTGAATCGTAGTGCTGATACCGTGTTGAAGTTCGTTAGATAGGCACCTTGAATAAAGATCGATAGCTCAATATTTTCCTCGGTGACGCCCATTTTTTTTTCCTGTTTTCGTCACTTCTTGTATTGAGTAACATGCTACACATTTTTTCCGAAACTTGTAATGACTTTTAGTTTTTGACTAGAAAGTGAGAATTGTCTTTAAGGAAGAGAAGAGGCGAAATGATCGCATGGCAAGTGCTTTTCTGGATCAGGTAAGGTTTGGAAGAGGCGAATCGATCCGGCTATTTGTTTGCGTTTCGACCTGGGCCAATCAAACCCACAATGCTCATATGCGGAATCGTAGACCAGTGGCAGCTGGGTTAGCTTTTATTTATTTATTTTTTGATTGTTATTAAGTCTTAACTTACAGACATCACATATCAATGAAAAAATAATACCAATATTACACATAACATACACTGACACTCTTTAAATTCTTCGTAATATCTCTAATATAGGTTCACATGTTGACTTTATCAAACTGATACTATTTGTCGCGGCCAAGAAATTCTCAATGTTATAGTGATATTTAATAAAAGACAAGAGCCCCTTGAGTAGTGACCTTCGCTTGTCGGCACCTTGATATATAAATGTATCTCTTTACAATTAACAATATATGGTTAACCAATAGCTTGTTATCAGTAACCCGTGTACCCAGCTTCTTAATTTTTTACAGTACATTTATCGGGTTTTAAATATAATTTCCTCCACTCCATACTAAAGATAAATTCTTCTTTTCGCGCCTTCTCGTCATATGAATTAAAAGACGGTGTTGTGACAATCTTTTTGTAGACATAAGACCATACTTTTTCTTGTTTTACAAAGTCTCCAAGGCATTCGCCACCCTGAGTTATGTCAGACCTTCCTTCGGCGTGTGAAATTGGGACGCTTCTTTTTAACGTTTCTTAATCTAGGAAGTGCATATATATAACAAACTTCATTTTTAGTTGAGACAGCGTTAAAAATTTCCCATTAACATGGAATAAATCTGAAACATATATCAAACCCTTACGTATGAATTCATCTTTTCGAGTAACAATTTTAGATGAATTGAGTTCCAGAGCGGAAATTGCAGTTTTGACTGGATAGAAAAAAGAACTTTTATATCTATGCCAGGCCTGGAATACTTTCTTCAAAAAAGGGTTACCAATGTTATTTGCTATTGCTTTAAGCGACGCTATATCCAACTCCCAACATAGTTTCTTTTCCTTACATATACAACTTCCAAACAAAGTCTGCTAGGCTATCTACGAGACGCTTGATCCAGCTGATTTTCAGAACCACACGGACTTTGCGCGCTTCACCGTTAGGCCCAACGTCCGTCCAGCAATGGGTCCGCGGGAAGTGGCGAGAGCGGAGTCGGCGGTGGGCTGTCCGCTGGGGCCCTGGGTGCGGCCGGAAGAACCACACGGCATCGCATCTCGGAGGGTACACAAGTGCTGCACAACTAGCATCTCCCTGCAACCGATAAACAACAGACCCATAACAGAAGTGTAACGATTGAAGCAAGCTGGGTGGTTGTGCAAAATATGCCACATAGTTTGGTGTCGTAGTTGTAACATAAATAACCTGTCCGGCCGTGATAACCTGTCCTGCCATGCTTCTTTCATATCACTAAACCTAACCAGAACCCTAATCCTCACTTTAACACACTTGCGCAATAATTGAGAATTGAAATTATCTACTGACTTTGCATTATATATATGATAGGAAGAATTATGTAATAATGATTAACCACTTTATATATAAGCACGCATGGAGATAATTGAATAAGTTATCAAGCGATAGAGTAAAGTGGCTCACATGTTTCTGCGAGGCAAACGTTCTTGATGCCCCCGACCCGGCGGCACCCCCGGGGGTCTAGCGCTGGGATTATACCTGGGACAATAGAGAAACACGTAAAACCGGTAGACAAATGGTATACTTGGGCCAACATTAATTGCCGGGAAAGAGGGGGGGAGGGGTTAGTGTTAAAAATGATAACATTTGGATAATGGGAAGATTTTCTGCCACTCACCCGACGCTCGTCCCACAATACCCCCTCCACAATCACCCGACGCTCTCCCCACAATACCCCCTTCGCAATCGCCCGACGCTCTTCCCACAATACCCCCGAGTGTGTCCAGCACGCATGTAATGTCATAACTGTGCAGAGACGACTCCCGCAGAGAATAAGACACAACAGAGAACAAACAAAAAACAACAAACAAAACAAAAAGCCAAACAGACCTAACCAATAGACCGTTCCAGATGCCTCTGGTGACATGTATCGTCAAAAATAGGCAAGCGTGTTTGGGGCTAGAAAACCGATTCCCGCAGTCGCTTGCCATGCATGCGTATGGAGTTGGTTTATTAGACGCTGGGCTTCAACGTTTCTTTTGTCATGGGTAGGTTGGTTCTATGGCATAGTTATTCACAGAACAAACACACAATATGTCACTATAAACTTTCCTGTAAGTATTACATCATAATATTAATTAATATGGATAGGTGCTAACTAAAAAATGCGAGCGTATATTTAATAATTCAGATATTCCGAGAGGATACATCTACATTAATATTCAAAATTAATCTCACTTCGGCTTGCCATAAAGAATATTTTTGGCGGGATGACGTATACCATGCACGTGCTTGTGGCATATCATTCGGTTGCTTAGGAACTCCCATTTTGACGTCATGTTTATAACATTTTGACATCACAACTACTCACTATGACAGCAGCCGATGGGCGGTCACCAAGAGCGCTGTGCTTGGCAACAGACATTTAGCCCGTCGCTTATAAATTAACTTTAATTTTATCTATACATCCAGTGTTAACATTGAATAATTTATTCGTTAATTTTGTGGGGCAGCTGATTTAATTATTAAAGACATGACATAATAGTCTTCGACCTCTCTTTGCTTGAATATATTTATGTACAGCTGATATTTACTCCGAATCCGAAATCGTCTCATGGGGGTTGTTACGCGAAATGAAAGTCCTAAGCCTATGCTTGAAATGGACTTTGAATATGCATGCATGTTACCTTGAGAGTTCGGTTGCGCTCGCTATAATGGAATCACAGTTTATATGTCACTATAGTCACAACGGAAACTCTCCGGACAAGGACATTTCCCGGTTACGAGAAAATATTCACTGATTTGAAGAAAAAATTACTTTCTGTGTGAACTTCAAATCGGGGCCTAATAAGTGTATGTCAACTCACATTTCCTGAGACACTTGCAGATAAACTATAAGCAAATGTTGCTTTACTGCAATTCGAAGCAGCCGATCGGCTTGATGGCGCCATTCACTGTTTACTGTGACGTCACTGGGCGATACCATTTACATCTTTGTAAGGGGTCATAGGTTTGAATTCCTTTGTAGTGCTTTATCATTAACTCTGTTCTGAAGCATTGACGCATACCTAAAGTGAGCCAGAGGCAACTTGAAATCAGTTTAGTATCAATTGATGCTAAACTTGGATTCATTGCACGAAAGCAAACGCCTCCTGCAAAAGTGGGTACAGCAGATCAACCACTACTCCCTGGCCATTGCATTCAACCTCGGTACCCTCGTCAAATGACGCGATGGACTTTGCCAACCTGACCTAGATTTTGAACCAATCAGGTGGCAGTTGGATGACCTTTACATTTGCGCGACTGACAAGAGAACGATAAAAACAACATCGTCTCCTCTACTACATAGCATGGCAGGTCATTTATTGTGAGGATAGGAATCGAACTGCAGATCGGATAAACAATTGTTCAGACAGGCCCTAGTTCATAGGTAAGGAATATGCATAGATTTCGTCCTCAACTCGTGGAGTAAACAAATAATTCGCAAATTTCGATGCCCGGAGAGTTTCCGTTTTGACTTTAGATTAATAACAATTTAACAGTCCTATCAGTTAGGCGGTTGCTACGCAACAAGGCCCATGCCACTCGGGTGCATTCAGGAAAAGACAGTGTATGCCGGTCCATTTGATCGCTTTATAGCAAGTTATAATCGGTACACATCTGGTGCCAAGTTATAGATTCTGTACAACATATATTCCTGAATCAGACTTGTAATATTTGCAATTTTTGCATCTCAAAGATATCTGATGATTAAATTTGACGGTGAGGCAGAGGGTCTATAGCGTAAGAGGAACGCCCTCTGCCGGGAGATCGCCTTGGTGGGTATCTTATCCCACTCTACCCTAAGGGTCTTACTACCCGAGGGTGCTCCACTTGAAACCGCCGACACATATTGAACATAGTCCGCGTTATACAGTTATACCAAAGCTTCTCTTTTGTCGCCATGCGGCGCCGCTCGCGGTGACTGTGGTAACCCACAGGTCCTCCAACTCGTCTCCGCGCGCCCAAACCGAAGGTCACGTGCTACTTACGTTACCCAGACCACCAGCCTTGAATACAAACACTCTCCAAACCGCAGATCATGCCTTAAGGGTGTTACCCAGACCACCAGCCCTTACCACAAGCACTCTTCAAACCGCAGATCATGTGTTCAAACATGCAAGCTGAAGTGACAACTTGTAATCATCTAAAGTGACGACCTGTGATCATCTAAAGTGCATAATTAGCATGAGTACCGTAATTCTACCTGTGATGATATCAACCGTATAATCATCGAAATGAATGGTATTCTGAATTGAATTTGAATGTTTTATCTCACGCTGCTGGCAATCAAAATAAACTGTAATTATATTCTGGATAACATTATTCATTTTTTTCTTCAAGTGTGGCACTCTACTATCAAGTGTATATATTTATAATATTTATATAGCACCGTAATTTAAGTCATTGCTCCGTTATGGGCAGGAATCGGGCGGCAACTGGGGAGCCATGGCTTGACTAATGCGTGGGTTGATGACGATAAGATAGATGTAATTACTGTAGCCAAAAAAAGGGTTAATGAAGACAATGTACGTGATATTACTATAGCACTTAGAGGGTTAATGGAGACAAGGCAGGTGATATTATAATAGCACTTAGAGGGTTAATAGAGACAAGGTAGGTGATATTATCGTAGAACTAAGATGGTTAATGAAGACACACTTGGTGACATGAACACTTGGAGAGTTGATGAAGCCATTAGATTACTTGACATTATTAGAATACTAAAATAAGGAAAACTAGGCTAGTGACTTTGTCACTGCATTAAATGCATAATTTGTGAATTTAATAACCTACCCAGTAGAGCTCTGCTTAGTGTGTATGTCGGCCATGCAGCGGAATCTGAATATAAAAGTATATTTAAGTACATATATTTTGGCGTCTCGTATGTTGGAATACCACCGAACCGAAGCTAGTTTGAAGTGGGGAAGAATCACAAGCATGTATTGTAGGCAAGCACAATAACATGTTTATAGAGGAATAAATTGACCCCATCAAATGTGGGGTTCAGATGACCACGCACAACGTAGTGGACAGCCTAACACACAAGATGCAAATCAAGAAGGACATTTCATGAACAAATCGTGAATACGTAATGTGGGGAAAAATATACTGATATTCCCGGATTGAAAGAAAACAAGACAATAGAAACGTCCACCTTGTTCTGACTCTGGCCGGAAACCGGAAGAGCTAGCCCCCAGTTGGTTGATATACCATGTGAGACTAAAAACCGTGAGAAGTTAACCGATAATCGACTAGGCCCCCATAAATACGTTTTAACTTTGCAAAAACTCTTTATATTTATTGCAGTGTTGGAGACCCAGCTTCTGTGTAATGCACTGGACATATGGACCCCTAACGACACCTTCTACACCTGTATAGCAACATAGAGCTTTTCCCTACCAATCAGACAGAAAGACATTCTACCGAGTGCATAGCAACATATAGATTTTCCCTACCAAGCAGACGGAAAAACCCTAATCATTTATCGATAAAATCATAACTACAACTCGAAATAATGCAAAGACAGCTGGACAGCAACAAAAAAGACAGAAATTGTATTATCGCCCGTGACCACATTCAAGGTGTCTTTTTTTTATATAAACTTTATTTATTTTACGAGGTTCACAACAGCGAATTCACATATTAATGTTCACCTCGAAGAGGTGGTTATAGGCCTATACAGTCTTCCGCTGGGGTTTCCGAGTCGCAACCTCGTTTTCGACGGAACGCTTTGGGAAACCCTCGTGACGTGCCCAACATGGCGTCCATGGATGTGAGGCAAGCACTATTCGTTTATCAGGCTTTAAGGTTGGCTGCGCCAGGTGATTCATAAGAAATTAAAATAACTCATTATTCATGTGCACACCAAGCCATACTATCTTTGTTGGAACCAGTCCAAGTGTGACTTCAGAAGCATAAAAGACATCCTCCTTGACAGACTGCCGTACAAAGTGCCTGCGACCAATGTGATAGTCAGTGTAGTTATTTGTGGTGTAAAACGCCCGAAGGTGGGGGTGGGGGTGGGGGGGGGGGCACTACCTGGCAACGCACTTCTCGCCATGCGCACGGCCCACAATATACACCCCGTATATGTGCGTCGTAAAGCACAGAGCGCTACCCACAACTTCTCATCGATAATATACCAAATGTAACTATTATATTCTTCAGGGTAACAATAAATATAAGTGTTTAAATAAATAAATACATATTTAAATATATACAAATAAAAATGCGTGACTTAATAATAATACGATAATATACCAAATGTGACTATTCAATACTTTAGGGTAACATATCTGGGTAGGTAGAGGTGAGAGTCTAGAAATTTGGCGACCGGGGTGGGGGAGGAATGACTGGGGGGAGGGGGAGGGTCTACCTTACTTTTTACTACCTTAGGGGGTGTGTGTCCATATCTCAGATGCAGCTGTTATAATTGGGGATTGGATGGGGGGGGGGGGGGGGTGGGGGGTGCATCTACAAAATGCTACTTTGTGATTTATTTCGTCGAAAACCTGACTTTAACAGTATATGTATATGCTCAAGTTTCCCAGGGGGAAGGGGGGGGGGTGCAACCCCCCCTGAACCCCCCTCTCACCCCATTAGATTCGCCCCTGTCGGCGCAGAATTTGGTCAGGCCGTTTCCGAAAGACGTTTTTCCAAATAGGAGAACACAACCATTGTTGATTCCTATAACCACACAGTAATCTGCGTCATCTCCCTGGCCGTCTGGGGCCGGCCCGATAGCTTAGCAGGTTAGAACGCTCGCGTTGGGTGTTTGGGCAACCTGAGAGCATGAAGGCACGTGGATCAGTGGTTCGCGCCCCGCTGTGGCCATGTCTGAGTGGTCGCAGGACAAAGATCGCATGTCCTAATGTACGCAATTACCCCCGGGGCATGGCTCTACTCCCCCTTCCTTCTCCTATTGACGCGACATGACTAAAAGTGGTTAAAGCGTCCTGAATATACAACCAAACGTGGCCCCCTAGTGTGGCATCAACGAGCATCTGATGAACTAATATATACAATGGGCGGCCGTTGGTTATTTACTGCCGCTTGGAGAGCCCAATGTGCCGCTACGATGGAATTTCTTACCATGATACGGTACTTATGAACGGTTATAGCCATCCATTACCAGTTCTTATTACACCTGTTTTTTTTCTCAAATTGTGTGTTTAAGTGTTAAGTGTTCAACCATTTTACACGTCTATTTCGTTAAGTGAATGCAGGTAATCTTGTCGCAACAGAGGCTGACACGTGCACAATGGCGGATGATTGGAGGAGTTTTTTAGGCACATTTTTTAGTTCAAAAGCGCAGGTGAACGCTTGTCGTATCTGGTCGATCGCCTAGTTAGTAACCAGCGGCGGAGTGCCGTAATAATAACCCTGTCAAGTGCCAGACACGGGACTCACCTCACCCACACGCCAATTATTTAAACTTCGGGCCTGGCATAATTTTTTGTAGCTCTCATGCAGATCTGGGATAAAGTGACTCCCTAATTAGGAAACATCTGCGAATTAAGTGACATCCTATGTTGGAAACACCTAAGATAAATGTGACATATCACGTAAGAACCACCTGGGATAAAGTGAGAAATACTCATCTCTGAGACTGACAAGAAAGTGACACGCGGCTTTGTTTGTTCGACTTGTTTGTCCGACATAACGCACGTGGAAGACCTTTTTTCAACACACGATTTGATAAAAGCAACAGTGACGTCAGTGAATGATTGACAGCCTGGATCAGTCTATTACTGTAACAGCAGATGGAAAATATTCCATTTTTATATTAACACTAAAAACATCAAATCACTGCTTTTTTTCCGGTTTCCCTATCACAATAATACGCGCGATCGTTTAGATCAACGTTTTACATTTTACACGACACGGCTTGTGTGACACCTGCTCTGCGAGGGACAAACCACAAAATGATGGCGTTAGCCGACTGGAAGATGTTGGTCTTTAACTGTGAGTGATGTGGCGGCCGCGGTCTCCCAGTGTAAACACCTGCGGTTTTAGCTCTGCATGTCGCCCAGAGAGCAGGTGTCGCCCTTTGTGGCTCGCCTCGCCTGGTTGCCCATTCCATCTATATTAAATGAGCGGGTGGAGTGGCATGCGGATAACAGGGGGCCGGAAGGCACTTTTTTTAAAGGGGGTGCGTTTCTGGTAGAACATATAGACATTGAAAGTGAAATTTATTCTATTGGCATTTTCTAATTGATATATCCACAATGTCATAAGGATTAATATTGCGTAAATTAAAAACCATAAAAGTAACAGTCGTCTAGATTGAGGAGGAGGGATATAAGGAGGAATGAGGGAATGGGAGTGCCAGGAGAGGATAAGGCAGGACTGGGAGTGCCAGAAGAGGATAAGGCTGGGATGGGAGTGGCAGGAGAGGATAAGGCAGGGCTGGGTGTGCCAGGAGAGGATAAGGCTGGAATCATAGTGTCAGGCGAGGATAAGGCAGGGATGGGAGTGGCAGGAGAGGATAAGGCATGAATGGAAGTGCCAGGAGAGGATAAGGCAAGAATGGGAGTGGCAAGAGAAGATAAGGCTGGAATGGTAGTGTCAGGAGAGGATAAGGCAAGAATGGGAGTGGCAAGAGAGGATAAGGCTGGAATGGTAGTGTCAGGAGAGGATAAGGCTGGAATGGTAGTGTCAGGAGAGGATAAGGCAAGACTGGGAGTGGCAAGAGAGGATAAGGCAGGGATGGGAGTGGCAGGAGAGGATAAGGCAGGAATGGAAGTGCCAGGAGAGGATAAGGCTGGAATGGTAGTGTCAGGAGAGGATAAGGCCAGACTGGGAGTGGCAAGAGAGGATAAGGCTGGAATGGTAGTGTCAGGAGAGGATAAGGGAGGAATGAGAGTGGCAAGAGAGGATAAGGCAGGAATGGGGGCGGGAAGAGAGGATAAGGCAGGACTGGGAGTGCCAGGAGAGGATAAGGCTGGAACGGTAGTGTCAGGAGAGTATAAGGCAGGGATGGGAGTGGTAAGAGGTGACAAGGCAGGGATGGAAGTGCCAGGAATGGGAGTGCTAGGAGAGTATAGGGCAGCACTTGTAGTGCCAGGATATACGGCAGGAACGAGAGTGCTAGGAGAGGAGTCTTTAATAGTGCATGTTTTTGTTTCACTGTTATTCTTTCAGTGACACTTGCGACGTAAGGGGAGATGCGGTCCCACCCGACATCCCCCCCCCCGCCATCCTCCTCCATTACTGCCATGGAATAGGCGATGCCTACATTAGTTCACAGCTTTATGAAATAAGTACTTTTGGCCTATATGTTTAATATTAAATGCCCCTGCAGTTTTTGTGGGGCATTTTTCTCTTCCGTGTTAATTTGTGTCACCATTTGATTGATATAATATTGCTTAATCTGTTTTTGGTCTTCCCTTTTGTAAGATGGGTCCCATGCCACCAACTTTGGGTGTCTTAATGAGACGGACTCTCCTCAATCAAGAACGCGTTTCATTGCAGTATTATTGTACAGCGGTGAATAAGGGGCATAATGATGCAATAAATATAAAACGAAAAATTCTAGAGCCAAAAGTTGTAGACTTCAGAATGAGCCTCCAGTGAGGTATATGGAACCATGGATTACGTGTATTGACAAGCCTTGGACAGACAGCCCATTGATGCAGTAGTAAGGACCCCAGCGGTGGTCTTCTAACAAGCATTTAATGATATATAGCTATAACATAAAATGAAGGCATTTATTAGGAGTGAGTGACACGACAAACTGCTTGCGCTGAGTATTTACTTACCTGGGGCATAACTTGGCCAACGTGTTGCCCATAATGCAGCACCTGAAAATATGTTGAACAGCATGTGTCAGCATTAAGCTAGCATATCATTTATGGCAAAGCGGTCAATCATTTTTCACTTCAGCTCATGCACATGTGTTGGGAATGTTAAGCCGAGTTGTCCCTCGTGCATATATACCACGTTTTTTTCCCGGTCATACGTTTAACCGAATATTTACATCCAGCAATGCACAGTTTTTGAGCTAAATGCGAGGTTGAAACATGACAGTACCTTCCATAGTGTTCGGAAATACTTATAGTGCATAATATATAACTTTATCATAATTTATATATGTATATTTTATGCATACCTTGTTGGGCTGCCTAAAGCTGAATAACCACCCTGGAGGGATGTTCCCGCAATACAAAATCAGACTGGACGTGTGGCCGTGAATAGTTTCCGTTATAACAATATGCAATATAAATTGCACTTCCAATATATTCCAGCAGGATACATGATGCATCATTGCTGGATCGACAACAGCTATTAGTAAGACAGATGTATTTGCAAAACCACGTAAGTTGTTATGCTGAGAGGCCGACGCCACCTATCGGCAAAGCACGGTAGAGTCAGGAATGACGTCACTATAGGATGCCTCAGGATTGTGGACCGCCATTACATGCTATATCTGAGCAGTTAATAGTTGACTTGAAGCATTATTTACTATAAATAGCGCTTTCAATATATTCCATAGGGATGCTTGATCTATCATTGCAGAATTGCCAACAGCAGGACCAGCATGGCGGCAAAGCACAGTGGAGTCAGGGATGACGCCACTCTCGGAAGCCCCCAGAAATGTGGGCCGCCATGACATGCTATCTGTAAGTGTCTGTAGGTAGCAGCACCTTACATCAATCGCCTCGTGGGGGAATTGTCTGGTGCACACGCCGTCTGATGCACACGCCGTCTGGTGCAGGCACCGTCTGGTGCAGCCGCCGTCTGGTGCAGCCGCCGTCTGGTGCAGCCGCCGTCTGGTGCAGCCGCCACATGGTGCAGCCTCCGTCTGGTGCAGCCGCCGTCTGGTGCAGCCGCCGTATGGTGCTGCCGCCGTCTGGTGCACACGCCGTCTGGTGCAGCCGCCGTCTGGTGCAGCCGCCGTCTGGTGCAGCCGCCGTCTGGTGCAGCCGCCGTCTGGTGCTGCCGCCGTCTAGTGCAGCCGCCACATGGTGCAGCCTCCGTCTGGTGCAGCCGCCGTCTGGTGCAGCCGCCGTATGGTGCTGCCGCCGTCTGGTGCACACGCCGTCTGGTGCAGCCGCCGTCTGGTGCTGCCGCCGTCTAGTGCAGCCGCCACATGGTGCAGTCGCCGTCTGGTGCAGCCGCCGTCTGGTGCACACGCTGTCTGGTACAGCCGCCACATGGTGCAGCCGCCGTCTGGTGCAGCCGCCGTCTGGTGCAGCCGCCGTCTGGTGCAGCCGCCGTCTGGTGCAGCCGCCGTCTGGTGCAGCCGCCGTCTGGTGCACACGCCGTCTGGTACAGCCGCCACATGGTGCAGCCGCCGTCTGGTGCAGCCGCCGTCTGGTGCAGCCGCCGTCTGGTGCAGCCGCCGTCTGGTGCAGCCGCCGTCTGGTGCAGCCGCCGTCTAGTTCAGACGTCGTCTGGTGCAGCCGCCGTCTGGTGCAGCCGCCGTCTGGTGCACACGCCGTCTGGTACAGCCGCCACATGGTGCAGCCGCCGTCTGGTGCTGCCGCCGTCTGGTGCAGCCGCCGTCTGGTGCACACGCCGTCTGGTACAGCCGCCACATGGTGCAGCCGCCGTCTGGTGCAGCCGCCGTCTGGTGCAGCCGCCGTCGAGTGCCGTCGCCGTCTGGTGCTGCCGCCGTCTAGTGCAGCCGCCGTCTGGAGCAGCCGCCGTCTGGTGCACACGCCGTTTGGATGCTGTCTGGAACAAACGTTGGGTGACACATACGCTGTCCGACTGTCTGCAACAGACGATGGCTGAGACGCCGTCTGGTACAGACGCTTTCTGGGCCGTCTGGTAAAAATGCCATCTGATGCACATATTGTCAGGGTGCAGACATCGCAGGGCTCGAGATGCTTGTCGCCTTCTTCAAGCAGACTTGCCTTCTAACGGACTGCTCGCTCTTAACAACGTGAAACCACAGTCATTGAACGCCTCTAGACATTAAGGCGCTTCCTGCCGACCACTCTATAGTGTGCCCATAGTCATTTCAATTCCAAAACAGATGATCTAAAGAAATCATATTTTCCTTCATCCACAACACAAAGTGTTGAATCGTCTCACTTTCGTGGCCAGAGACATTTCGTCCATCGACTTTCAGCTACTTATGTGCTACTGTATGAGTACTGCGAAACCACTTCTACGTCTACCACTGCGTCTGAGTCATGAATTTTTTTTTTCCTTTTTCACTGCATGGTAAGTGGCCATGCGCGACGAGAATTGAAACGCTCGAAAACGTTTTGTAGGGACATGACATTGCATGATTCACAGTGACACTTAAAAGCTCAGCGGACCGTTTCAGTCCCTGTTAGGACCTGTGCTATACCACGTCAGCAGGCTGTACGTGACTGACTACTAAGAGACCACTAGATAGACTATTTATAGATTGTTGGATGGTCATCGGGATCATCGGGTCCACCGTGATCGATCGACACATACATATTACAACACATAGCGGGACAAAGCGCTGTCCAAGGTCCGCAATGTCCTAGGACCTGCACTCGTCGTAGCCTCACCGGCTCCTTTAGGTAGTTGTGGCCCCCCCGGGGGGGGGGGAGCACTACATTACTACAATGGTGGGGGGGGGGGGGGGTTGCCGCCCATGCCACAGAGGGCATATGGAGAGCAAGCGAAAAGTGCCAGATTTTGAGGTCACTGAGGGAGAAACTTTTAGTTCAAAAAAGCATCCAAAATAGACACGGACAGTCATGGCAACGTATATGAAGGTTACGATTGTTTTAACACTTTCGATATCAAATGGAATATATAGCCAAGAGCTGCAGTTTTATTTTGAACACTTTACATATCAACTAGAATATATAGTCAAGAGCTGCAATTATGGAGGGGAGGGGAGGAGGGGGGGGGGGTGGGGGTGCGGGGGGTAATATGGATAATCTCATCTCGGATCACAGAACTAAAATGCCCCGCATCACGAAATGAGAATAACGATGGCAGTTCACGGTCACAGAAATAGGCCTCGCTGGATCTCCATCCTGTGTTTTCCACGGGGGTTACATCGAAAGAAATGCTAGATTTCGCGGATTGAGAGAAAAAAACGAAAAATGGGTCACGGCACATATGTATATACCGAACTATAGGTAGTGCCCCCCCCCCCCCACATACCCACTTGGTTGTGGTCATGATCGAGGGATCCTCTTCAATATAAATTAAGCACTCACTATATTCAGAAAATTAACCTCTTGGAGGAGTCTAAAAAAATTATACGTATTGCAAAAATCTTGCAAAATCTTGCCAACCTAGCGGTTCCCCATTGGTGTCCATAACATAATTATAATAAACACCTTTAGATATAAATTCATTTTTTCCGGTAGATTTTGTCAGTCAAGAAATATGTATTCCACAATATTGAGTATATTCAATACTTCTTGTAATTTTTCCCGTAGTTGATGGATTCGATCTGTTCCATTTTCGTTGAGAATACTATGCCAAGCAATTTAAATTCATCTTCCCAGGTTATCGCAATATCAGGGCATATTCTACACGGACTGTTTACTCTGCAGCCAAGTTGGATCCCTTTTGTCTTTTCAACATTTATACATAATCCGGAACAAATTCCACACTCCCTTAAAACATAAAATGTTTTTCTAAGCAAACTTTCTGAATCATCAAGAAACATAAAAGTATCGTCGGCGTATGGCCCTATTTTGTACTCCCGTCCACTAATCACAATGCCCTTGATGTCGGGGTCACTTTTTATTGCCATTGCCAGTGGTTCTATGGATAAAATAAACATATAATGGGACAGAGGGTCTCCCTGTCTGCATCCTCTTTCTATATTAAAATATTGTGGGCAATGTCCATTGTTATTAACACAGGAGCTTGCTCCTTCATATAATAATTTGACATTTTGTATAAATTGACTACCAAAATTATAGCTGTGGAGCACATTAGTAATATATTTCCAACCTCCAAGAGGTTGATTTTCTGAATTAAGTGACTGTTAAAATTATATAGAAGAGGATTCCTTGATCATCCACAAAGAGCTGGTAAGGCTACGACGAAAATGCACTTTCATGCTTAAGCTAAGCGTGGATTAGGAATGTGGCCCTTGGGCGGTAGTGAAAACCAAACCTAGGCTATGCCCATACACTTAGCGCCGAGTGGAAGATTTGTCGAGTGATTGTCGGTTTAAAATACTTCTGCAGTCACCTTAAAGAATAGATTTTATAAATTAAGAAAGTGCTAAAATTATATGGAATAGGATTTCTCCCTAATTAACACCACCACAACGAGATGGTGAGGCTACGACTAAAATGCACTTTTTATGCTTAAGGTGCGTGTGGTTTCATGAATACGGCCACAGGATTCGAGGTCAGCTACTGATGCACAGCTGAATACCATTAGCCCTGTATCATAGTAGATCTGATGGGGTGCCTGTCCCACTACAACGACTTACAGTCGACTTGTTCCATATTAAAATCAAACTCCTAGGTCCAAAGGGATCTTCAACATAATAGCGAGCGCAAGCGAGATCTCAAGGTAACATACATGCATATTCAAAGTCCATTTCAAGCATAGGCTTAGGACTTTCATTTCGCGTAACAACCCCCATGAGACGTTTTCGGATTCGGAGTAAATTACAGCTGTACATAAATATATTCAAGCAAAGAGAGGTCGAAGCCTATTATGTCATGTTTTTAATAATTAAATCCGCTGCCCCACAAAATAACGAATAAATTATTCAATGTTAACACTGGATGTATACTTCAAATTAAAGTTAATTTATAAGCGACGGGCTAAATGTTTGTTGCCAAGCAGAAAACTCTTGGTGACCGCCCATCGGCTGTTGTCATAGTGAGTATGCGTGACGTCAAAATGTTATAAACATAACGTCACAAAGGGAGTTCCTAAGCAACCGAATGATATGCCACAAGCACGTGCATGGTATACGTCATCCCGCCAAAGATATTCTTTATGGCAAGCCGAAGTGAGATTAATTTTGAATATTAATCTAGATGTATCCCCTCGGAATATCTGAATTAATAAATATACGCTCGCATTTGTTAGGTAGCACCTATCCATAGTAATCCTAATATATTACGTCATCGACATAAAATGTTAAGTTATTTTATTCGGGAGCTTGCTAGAACTATTGCATGGCCATCATCTCATATGACGCGTAAAAACGTCAAGAGATGAGGCGATCATTCGACTTTGCGAGACGTAAATGTCGATCCCCATTTGGAAGAGCTGGTGCGATGTATGCACGAGACGGGCAGTCATATTATTTCTTTTGTTACAAAACATCACAGGTAAAAAACGCTAATCCAGCGTTTTAATTTGGTGAAATGTAATTTGGCAAGAAAATAACTGCATCGTCTCCATATTGAGAGATCGTTAACGTTCCATTTTTTGCCCCATATGTTACGATGGAACCTAAGATATTTTTCTTCTGCTTTATTCTCAGAGAGCGAGTAGCCCCACCGCATTGACGACTGAAAGAGCTAACAGTGGATATTCTACTTTGATACCACTTGATGATCCAGATTTGTTCGATAGATATCGGGCTTTGCAACGATGGTCTAAAATAAAATTGTTAGATTGATCGAAATATGAAAGTCCATTCGACGCTATCAAATGCTTTCCGAAAATCTAGGAACCGAAGTATGTTTTACGCTTGATTATTTGAAGCATATTCGATGACATCTTGTAGCATTATTTAGTATGTATCGCTTATGTGGACATCCAGATTGGTCATTACTTGTAGATACTAATATATATTAGTTAGAGTTTGATAATCTGCATTTGACAGACATATTGGATGATGGTTTGGGGGCAAATGACGTATCTTGCCTTTGTTCGTTTGTTACGGTTGTTGTTTCCGAGGGAATGGTCGGGAAATAAGTAAAAGAAAGAAGACTGCATCTAGGTCTAGTTCTTGATCTATTTGTGCAATTTGGAGCTCACATCAAATACTAACTTCATATCTGGAACCAAAAAACTAATCCACTTCGGGAGGTGGCCGATATTGGAGAGTCCAGGGATGTCCGGAGCGACAAAAACAGTGCGCTCGGAGACCGTCCGGAGAAACCAGACGACCCGAATGGCTTGCAAAGAGTACTGAAGGAATTTAATTTGTTCTTGTGACAATAAGATGATTATTATTACAAAAAGTGCAACCTTAGTGATTGTGTGCTCGGGTTACAATTATAATTGTCGTTTTGCCGCAGCCATGTTATGTTATATTGCCCAATGATATGTGCTTCCAAGTCTAACCTGGAAAAACTTAGGACCCAAATATGGATAGCACGTAACTAACTGAAGTCTGCACAACTCGACGTACAATGTCCCGAAGCTTCGACGAGAAAGTAACGCAGTTATCAGTCGCAATATTATGCATTTCGGTGCTAAACTAGCAACGATAAACCGATAAACTCAGTTTTGCAATTGATAATCCATGTTTATCGCTGAAAGGGAATCGAACAGGAGGTCACCAGGCGTTCTTGTCGCGCAGTCTCGAGTTCTCGTGATCTCGCATTCCCACGTTTTCGCGATCTCGCATATTCGGGATCTCGCCCTATGTTGTACCAGGCAAGAATGCGAGATCATGACTGGCACATAAGTATATGCCACTATATGTTCGTTAGTTCAGAAGCAGATCCATTCTTTAATGACTATTGAAACATAAAACATGCTCTAGACGAAAATGGCTTTCGCCACTAGGTGTCGAACCCTAGGTGTCAAACCCTAGGTGTCCAACCCTAGATGTTAAATTCTAGGTGTCGAACCCTAGGTGTCGAACCCTAGAGGTCGAACCCTAGGTGTCGAACCCTAGATGTCAAACCCTAGGTGTCGAACCCTAGATGTCAAACCCTAAGTGTCGAACCCTAGCTGTCGAACCCTAGGTGTCAAACCCTAGATGTCGAATCATAGGTGTCAAGCCCTAGATGTCAAGCCCTAGGTGGAATTGGAATCAATGTACTATGTGTTTTTAATTCATGATCTTACAAAACTAAAATAAGAAAATAACCTGAAACCTTTTAACTTTTGAATTGCTGTACCCCTATAATGGTTCGAGCCCCGCTGAGGCCATGTCTGTGTGTTCGCAGAATAAAGGTCCCATGTCCGTCTTGCAAAGAGTAGGGGGTTACCCCGGGGACATGGCTCAACTCTCCATTCCTTCTCCCATTGACGCGATATGACTAAAAGTGATTAAAGTGTCCTGAACATACAACCAACCATCGGTGCCTCTATATATATATGAAATATCCAGGATTCACTCACTCCGCTAGGGGTCCATTATATCTCTGTTGTCGCCTGCTTCCTTAGTGCATTTTCACACTCGCTCACCAGGGCGGCGCAAATTGATGACAAAATACGCCGCGCATTCCTACAAATTAGTGTCAGGGACCCAGCCTAAGCCTAATATCACACGGTATCAGGTGAACAAAGGAAAGAGTTCTTTCGCAGTTATATATTTTTGTTGTAAATGGTACAGTATTATGTATTATGTATTTTGCTGCATTAGATCACAACTGATTTGACCGTTTTTTAAGAATTTTCAAATTTGCCCCCGTCCGATAGCAGTGGTAGGAGCGGAGCTTTCGTAGCGCCTATGCCGGGGAGCTTGTTTTCCGCTGTAAAAAAATTCCGCTAACTTTTCCCCCTCCCTCCCCCGGTATGGCCGGTCACATGTCTAGGTCATTGTTGATAATCACTCCTATGCCACGGTTCCCTGGTTACCTGGTTTCCTCCTTCTTTAAATAGAAGGATAAAAGCCAGGTCGGCAGTGGAGTCACCAGAATGAAAATAAAGATGTGTTATTATATTTTGCATGATGCGTGATGGGACTCTTTAGCTATGGCCACCGTACGCCACGATCGACCTCGTATCCCAGACACACCATTTAATACCGGAGAGAACCATCTATTTTTAGACATGACTGGGTGTTTCCTCGAAATAGCGTCACGCCCACTCTATAAACAATCACATCATACATGTCCAGTATGGTATCATTTTTGTGCCACTCGCGATCTCGCCTTGGCGATCTTGGCTTCCCGAAGCTCGCGTATAGCCCTAGGCGCTGGGCATTGGCTCCAGGCGCGGGCTACGGCCCCGGATGCCAGCCTATGGATCCGGGCTATGCTTTGGGTTATGGCTCCGGGCAATGGCGTCGGGCTATGGCTCGGGGCTGTGGCTCCGGTCGCCGGGCTAAGGTTCCGGGCGCCGGGCTTTGGCTCCGTGCGACGAGCTATGGCTCCGAGTGCCGGGCTATGGCTCCAGTCGCTGGGCCATGGCTCCAGTCGCTGGGCCATGGCTCCGAGCGCTGGGCCATGGCTCCAGTCACTGGGCAATGGCTCCAGTCACTGGGCCACGGCTCCAGTCGCCGGGCCATGGCTCCAGTCGCTGGGCCATGGCTCCGAGCGCTGGGCAATGGCTCCAGTCACTGGGCCATGGCTCCAGTCGCTGGGCCATGGCTCCAGTCACTGGTCAATGGCTCCAGTCACTGGTTCATGGCTCTAGTCACTGGGCCATGGCTCCAGTCACTGGGCCATGGCTCCAGTCACTGGGCCATGGCTCCAGTCACTGGGCAATGGCTCCAGTCAATGGGTCATGGCTCCAGTCACTGGGCCATGGCTCCAGTCACTGGGCCATGGCTCCAGTCACTGGGCCATGGCTCCAGTCACCGGGCAATGGCTCCAGTCAATGGGCCATGGCACCAGTCACTGGGCCATGGCTCCAGTCACTGGGCCATGGCTCCAGTCGCTGGGCCATGGCTCCAGTCACTGGGCCATGGCTCCAGTCACTGGGCCATGGCTCCAGTCAATGGGCCATGGCTCTAGTCGCTGGGCCATGGCTCCAGTCGCTGGGCCATGGCTCCAGTCGCTGGGCCACGGCTCCGAGCGCTGGGCCATGGCTCTGAGCGCTGGGCCATGGCTCCAGTCGCTGGGCCATGGCTCCAGTCGCTGGGCCATGGGTCTGAGCGCTGGGCCATGGCTCCAGTTGCTGGGCCATGGCTCTGAGCGCTGGGCCATGGCTCCAGTCGCTGGGCCATGGCTCCAGTCGCTGGGCCATGGCTCTGGGCGCCGGTCTATGGCTCTGGGCGCCGGGCTATGGCTCTGGGCGCTGAGCTATGGCTCCAGTCGCTGAGCCATGGCTCTGGGCGCCGGGCTATGGCTCTGGGCGCCGGGCTATGGCTCTGGGCGCTGGGCCATGACTCCAGTCGCTGGGCCATGGCTCTGGGCGCTGGGCCATGGCTGCAGTTGCTGGGCCATGGCTCTGAGCGCTGGGCCATGGCTCCAGTCGCTAGACCATGGCTCCGAGCGCCGGGCTACGGCTCCGGGATATAACTCCGGGATGCGCATTCGGGCTATGGTTCCTGGCTATCGCTACAAGAGATGGCTCCGGGCTATGGCTCCAGGATGTGGCTCTGGGCTATGGCTCCTGGACCATGGATCCTGGTTATGGCTCCGGGATATAGCTCCGGACTATGGCTCCGGGCGCCGGGCTATGGCTCTGAGCGCCGGGCTATGGTTCTGGGCGCCGGGCTATGGCTCTGAGCGCCGGGCTATGGTTCTGGGCGCCGGGCTATGACTCCGGGCTATGGCTCCGGGATATATAACTCAGGGATGTGGCTCCGGGCTATGGATTCGGGATATATAACTCCGGAATGTGGCTCCGGGCTATGGATTCGGGCTATGGCTGGGGGCTATTGCTCCGGGCGCGGGGCTATGGCTCTGGGCGCCGGGCTATGGCTCCGGGCTATGGCTCCGGGCTGTGGCTCAGGGATATATAACTCCGGGATGTGGCTTCGGGTACTGGGCTATTGCTCCGGGCGCGGGGCTGTGGATCCGAACTATCGCTCCGGGCTATGGCTCCGGGCGCCAGGGTATGGCTGCGGTCTCCGGTGTAAGAAGGCTCCGGGTGTCGGTGTTAGGCTCCGGGGGCGGGTTTCATGAAGAATGGTCTTAACGTATGACCGGGCATAGCGGTAAGACTCTAAATTGATCATATTAACGACTCGGTCATAAGCTAAGACCAACCGCGTTCCATAAGCAAAAAAGCTGCCGGTCGGCACTAAGACTGGAGAGAACGATCTATTTTTAGACATGACTGGGTGTTTCCTCGAAATTGCGTCACGCCCACTGTATAAACAATCACATCATACAAGTCCAGTATGGGGGCATTTTTGTGCCACTCGCGATCTCGCCCTGGCGATCTTCCTCGCCTCGAAGCTCGACTATGGCCCTGGGCGCTGGGCTATGGCTTTGGGCGGCGGTCTATGGCTCCGGGCTATGCTTCGGGCTACGGCTCCGGGTTATACCTCCGGGATGTGGCTCTGGGCTAAGGCTCTGGGCTATGGCTCCAGGATATGGTTCCGGGCTATGGCTCCGGGATATAACTCCGGGATGTAGCTACGGACTTTGGCCCCGGGATATAACTCCGGGCTATGGTTTCGCTCTATGGCTCCGGGCTATGACTCCGGGCTATAGCTCCTGAATATGGCTCTTGGATATGGCTCCAGGCTGTGGCTTCAGGCTGTGGCTCCGGGTAATGGCTCTGAACGCCGGGCTATGGTTCCGGGCGCCGGGGTAAGGCCATGGGAGCCGGGCTATGGCTCCAGTCCCCGGTGTAAGGCTCCGGGCGCCGGGATAGGGCTCCGGGCGCCGTAGTAAGGCTCCGGGCGCTGGGCTATGGCTTCAGGCGCGGACTATGGCTTTGGGCGCCGGCCTATGGCTCCGGGCTATGCTTCGGGCTGTGGATCCTGTCGCCTGGTTATGGCTCCGAGTGCCGGGCTATGGCTCTGAATGCCGGGCTATGGCTTCGGTAGCCTGGCTAAGGCTCCGGGCGCCGGGCTATGGCTCCGAGCGGTGGGCTATGGCTCCGAGCGGTCGCAGGAATATGGTTCCGGGCTACGGCTTTGAGCTATGGCTCCGGGATGTGGCTCCGAGCTATGGCTGCGGGCTGTGGATGCGGGCTATCGCCCCAGGCTATCGCCCCGGGCGTCGGGGTAAAGCTCCGGGCGCCGGGGTAAGGTTCCGGGCGTCGGGCTATGGCTTCAGGCGCGGACTATGGCTTTGGGCGCCGGCCTATGGCTCCGGGCTATGCTTCGGGCTGTGGATCCTGTCGCCTGGTTATGGCTCCGAGTGCCGGGCTATGGCTCTGAACGCCGGGCTATGGCTTCGGTAGCCTGGCTAAGGCTCCGAGCGCCGGGCTATGGCTCCGAGCGGTGGGCTATGGCTCCGAGCGGTCGCAGGACTATGGTTCCGGGCTACGGCTTTGAGCTATGGCTCCGGGATGTGGCTCCGAGCTATGGCTGCGGGCTGTGGATGCGGGCTATCGCCCCAGGCTATCGCCCCGGGCGTCGGGGTAAAGCTCCGGGCGCCGGGGTAAGGTTCCGGGCGTCGGGCTATGGCTCGGGGCGTCAGGCTATGGCTCCGAGCGCCGGTGTAAGGCTCCGGGCGTCGGGCTATGCCTCCGGGCGTCAGCCTATGGCTCCTGTCATCGGCCTATGGCTCTGGGCGCCGGACTATGGCTCTGTTTGCTGGGCTATGACTATGCATTAAAAGCACGCTACTAAAATACATTGTTGACTTTTACTTTCGCCCTAATATGTGCATAACCGATCTACGTTTTATTTGCCAACATCGTGACCCTGCAATATGCCAGTTAATACACACTTGTACATGTTAACAACTGGCTCGTGCCCGGTCATAGCGTCGTTAAGACTGGGGGGTAGCTGTCATAAGTTAAGACCGACACTATGTACAATTTACTAAGTGTAAGCGGCAATGACCGCTACATGAAACCGAGAGTTGGCGCTATGGCCGTGACCGGTCGTAAACTACGCTATGACTGCATTATGACCGCTACATGAAACCGGCCCCAGGTCAAGATAGCCCACAGCAACGTCGTAGGTTGACAGACAGCTGAAGTGAGGTTATTCAGTCATGCTATCTTCCAGCGAATACTGCGAGGCTATCAAACACCCCCAAAAACTGTTCATTGGTTACTTGTAGCTAAGCTTTATTGAAGCGAGACGATCCATAGCCGTCTGGATCAGTACTCTGGAACACAATGAAGGCTGGATTGAGGAGGCCGCGTCTTACAACGAACGCTAATCGGATTATATATGTTGCCATACTGTTTTTGGAGACGTTCAACTTCGTATTTTCTGCTCGTAAGCCTCACTTGGGTATACAGGATTGTATGATTCCTTTGTTCATGACACCGTCTTTGGTGAAGAGATAGTTGTATGATTTATATTAATCACATAACTCACGACATCTAATCTTAGAACGCCTGATTAATTCAATACATTGTTATCACTCATGTTATCGGGACACAATGGTAACTTGTCCGGGGCAGTTGCCTCTCTGTATGACTTCATTGAGTGCGACAATCACACTTGGAGTCCCAGTGGTCTGAGTTAATGCTTTGTCTGCTTCAAATTGGAACTGGTTAGCGGCTGTCTTCATTACATCGCGTAGACGTGCATGAAGTATATATAATAACATGTCTGATAAATGCTAGCATTTTGACAATTCACATTACGACATTCCTCATTGTAGAGGATCCTTGTTTGAGAATGCAGCCAGCCAACCCAGGCCCAGGCAGAGCCAGGCAGACCCATCCCAGACACGACCAGGACTGTTATATGGCATTGCTGTCTGTACAGAAAATGTCCACAAGGGCGTTCTCAGGTATGTCCAAGGGGATTGAGAGGGCGGAGAGGTTAACTTTTGACAATCTCTATTAAAACGATCTGGACTTAAGACTGCATCTTTCTAATGTCTCAACTTTTAACTGTCTATCCTTCCTACTACTCTCGACTGCTATTCGATCTACCGTAAGGACCCCATGCTAAGCAGTTCCCTATCCTCTGTAAGGATCACGATTTACAACACAAACTACGGGAAAGGTTCGTGACGTAACTGTTTGCCGTGTTTCGAGCAATGAAATGTATGTACAGGCACTTGCGCTAGGTAAGTAAGTAATTCTCTCATTATTAAAAGTATTAACCACATACGCGATAAAATACAATGTAAAGATATATATATATGTATGCAGGCGAAGTACAGATTTAGGTATATCTAATTGTAATTGGCAAATGTTGGTGCAAATAATCATAACGTGTTCTTGCATGCAAGATCTTGGCGCTTGCACTATGATCACAATTATATATGGAGAGAAGTATTATCGAAGCTATTAGTATCTTATCAGATGGTATTATCAGATTTGTAGTGATGAAACACATATGATTATAATATTAAATGAATATGTGTTGTCATTTACACTTTATCTAAGTTAACTCCATAAGCATATTTCGAAACATAACAAGATAATGTTTAGCGTATATCTTGGCATATTGTTTGTTGATTGTCAACCAACTTGTAAACTGATACATACTAAACTAGTACCACTACTACTGTAGCAGATAAATGATAATATATTGAACATGTATACATGACATCTGTGTAATCGATCACAAAACTGTTGTGATTTCTGTATTCGGTTCGACTATACAGTGATATTAAATTCCAAATTTATTCCAGTGGTTTAGTCATAGACATGAATCTCAGCTTACAGACATAAACAGAAAGATTTATCTGATAGAGGATCTTGGGATTGCTGGTATCAAAAAATATTAGTGCTAATATCTTTGCTGGTATTAACCTACAAGCATAGATGGGTGCATTGTGACCGCATGGTACATTATTGGCATTTCCCGGCTGACGTGTTGGAAGAAGAGTTTCAATTTGGAGAAAGGAAACTCTCAACTTATCGCTCACATCCATATATTATTGCCTAACATCAACAGACAGCTAAATGGTTAACTGCATATATATAGGTCCTGATATACCCCGCACACACTTTTCAAATAACAAAATGGGGGTTTAAGAAAGAGAACAGGCGAAACGATCGCATGGCAAGTGTTCTTCTATATCGAGTAGAGTTTGGAAGAGGCTAATCGATCCCGCTCTTTGTTTGCGTTTGGACCTGGGCGAAGAAAACCCATAATGCTCATATGCAGAAACATAGACCATTGGCAGGTTAGTTTAATTAGCAGGTTCTGTACGAACCATGGGCTCTGGATTTGTGCTTTTGACAACAGTCCGACAATTATGACAACATATGCTTAGCATAATTCCTCTGCTTTAGAATCCATACCAGGCCACCAAATTTAAGTCTGAAGTCTTTGCTAAGTCTTTATTATACCCTATGGTCGTTGCGCGCTTCAACTATAGGCCTAACGTCCGTCCAGCAATGGGTCCGCCGACGTGGCGAGAGCGGTGTCGGCGGTGGGCTGTCCGCTGGGGCCCTGGGTGCGGCCGGACGAACCACCCGGCATCGCATCTCCGACGGTAAACAAGTGCTGCACAGTTACTACTTGCTTCTTCCTGCAACCGATAAACAACGCCCTTAACCGAGAGTAACGATTGAAGCAAGCTTAATGGTTGTGTAGAATATGCCACATGTCAGCCGGTGTAACATAATAACCTGTCCGGCCGTGTTAACCTGTCCTGCCACGCTCCTGTCATATCACTAAACCTAACCCTAATCCTAACACTGGCCTAATCCTAACCTAATCCTAACCTAATCCTAAATCTAACATACATGCGGTATTTACACAGCAACCCCCATTCGCTGCGCATGCGCACTCGTCAGCCGGACACTTTATTACGCATGACAGTTTATCATGCTACACCGGTCATCAACGTCAAACAGTGATGGTTATTTAAACCGGAACTTGCATTTACGTCACGAAGTGTCAACTGACTGGCTCTGAGTATTTCGCTCTTTTTTTAGCGCGTCATATGGGATAATGGCAAATATCATTAATAGTTTTACTACCAAATAAGACGACTGAGTATTTTGATGGCACAATATCATTGAATTTATGCCTTGAAGGTCCCTCTGGACCCAGGAGGTGAACTTTAATACACTTGCACAATAATTGAGAAATGACATTATCTAATGACTTTGTATTATATATATGATAGGAAGAATTATGTAATAATGATTAATCACTTTATATATTAGGACGCATGGAGATAATTGAATATGTTATCGAGCGAGTAAAGTGGCTTACTTGTTTCTGTGAGGCACACGTCCTTGCTGCCCCCCACCCGGCGCCACCCCCGGGGTTCTAGCGCGGGGAGAGCCACGTTATTGCCGCCCCCCATTCGGCGCCACCCCCGGGGGTCTAGCGCGGGGAGAGCCACGTCCTTGCTGCCCCCCATCCGGCGCCACCCCCGGGCGTCTAGCGCGGGGAGAGCCGCGTCCTTGCTGCCCCCCACCCGGCCGCACCCCCGGGGGTCTAGCGCGGGGAGAGCCACGTCCTTGCTGCCCCCCATTCGGCGCCACCCCCGGGGATCTAGCGCTGGGATTATACCTGGAACAATAGAGTGACACGTAAAACCGGTAGACAAATGGTATACTTGTTAAAAATTATAACATTTGGATAATGGGAAGATTTTCTGACAGCTGGCAATCAAAATATACTGTAATTATATTTTGACAAAAAATATTAATTTGTTTCTTTAAGTGTGGCACTCCACTATCAAGTGTCATTTAAGGCATGGTAATTTAAGTCATTGCTCCGTTATGGGCAGGAATCGGTCGACAACTGGGGAGCCATGGCTTGACTAATGGGTGGGTTGATGAAGATAAGGTCATTGTTTCATGAATAACGGCAACTCGGTCATTTGGATAAAATAATATTTATTACATTACTATAGGCTTTTGTTATCGGAGTGCGCTTGTACCCGAGCCAGCACGCCAGTGTTGTCCGGGATAATTAATTATAACCAGCTAAGTTGCCGTTACTTTTCAACAAATAAAATTATTACAAATAATTCTCCATGTGCAATTGCTGTTGCAACGGTTAGTGAAGACAATGTAGACACTAAGAGGGTTGATAAAGACAAAGCTATGTGACATTACTATAGCAGTAAGAGATGAAATGAAGACAAGGTATGTGACATTACCATAGCACAAAGAGGGTTAATATAGACACAGGTATGTGACATTACTATAGCAGCAAGATGGTTGATGAAGACAAAGGTTGGTAGCATTACTATAGCAGTGAGAGCGTTCATAAAGACAAAGGTATGTGACATTACTGCAATAGCAAGAGGGTTGATAAAGACAAAGATAGGTGACATTACTATAGAACTAAGAGGGTTGATAAAGACAAAGGTAGGTGACATTACTGCTGTACTAAGAAGGTTGATAAAGAAAAAGTTAGGTGACATTACTATAGAAGTAAGATGGTTGATAAAGACAAACGTAGGTGACATTACTATCGCAGTAAAAGGGTTGATACAGACAAAGGTAGGTGACTTTAAAGCAGCACTAAAAGTGTTGATAAAGACATGGTAGGACTGGTGACGTCACTATATCACTAACAGGATTAATGGAGACAAAATATGTCACATTACAATAGCACTAAGAGACTTAATGAAGACAATGTAGGTGACATTACTATAGCACTAAGAGGGTTGATAAAGACAAAGGTAGGTGACATTACTATAGCAGTAAGAGGGTTGATACAGACAAAGTTAGGTGACATTACTATAGCAGTAAGAGGGTTGATACAGACAAAGTTAGAAGGCATTACTATAGCAGTAAGAGGGTTGATACAGACAAAGTTAGGTGACATTACTATAGCAGTAAGAGGGTTGATACAGACAAAGTTAGGTGACACTACTATAGCAGTAAGGGGGTTGATACAGACAAAGTTAGGTGACATTACTATAGCAGTAAGAGGGTTGATACAGACAAAGGTAGGTGACTTTAAAGCAGCACTAAAGGTGTTGATAAAGACATGGTAGGACTGGTGACGTTACTATATCACTAACAGGATTAATGGAGACAAAATATGTCACATTACAATAGCACTAAGAGACTTAATGGAGACAATGTAGGTGACATTACTATAGCACTAAGAGGGTTGATAAAGACAAAGGTAGGTGACATTACTATAGCAGTAAGAGGGTTGATACAGACAAAGTTAGGTGACATTACTATAGCAGTAAGAGGGTTGATACAGACAAAGTTAGGAGGCATTACTATAGCAGTAAGAGGGTTGATACAGACAAAGTTAGGTGACATTACTATAGCAGTAAGAGGGTTGATACAGACAAAGTTAGGTGACATTACTATAGCAGTAAGAGGGTTGATACAGACAAAGGTAGGTGACATTACTATAGCAGTAAGAGGGTTGATACAGACAAAGGTAGATGACATTACTATAGCACTAAAAGTGTTGATAAAGACAAAGGTATGTGACATTACTATAGCAGTAAGATATGAAATGAAGACAAGGTATGTGACATTACCATAGCACAAAGAGGGTTAATATAGACACAGGTAGGTGACATTACTGCAGCCCTAAGAGAAAACGGGAACAAGGTAAGTGACGTTATTATAGCAGTAAAAGGGTTAATTAGGACAAGTTAGGTGAGATTACCATAGCACTAAGAGGGTTGATCAAGATAAAGGTAGGTGGCATTACTATAGCAGCAAGATGATTGATAAAGACAAAGGTTGGTAACATTACTATAGCAGTAAGAGGGTTCATAAAGACAACGGTATGTGACATTACTGCAGCAGCAAGAGGGTTGATAAGACAAAGGTTGGTAACATTACTATAGTAGTAAGAGGGTTCATAAAGACAAAGCTATGTGATATTACTTTAGCACTAATAGGCTTGATAGAGACACAGTAGGTTACAATGCTATAGCACTAATAGGCTTCATAGAGACACGCTAGGTGACATTACTATAGCACTAAGACCGTTGATAAAGACAAAGGTAGGTGACATTACTATAGCAGTAAGAGAGTTGATACAGACACAGGTAGGTGACATTACTATTGCAGTAAGAGGGCTGATACCAACTAAGGTAGGTGACATTAAAGCAGTTCCAAGAGGGTTGATAAAGACAAAGGTAGGTGACATTACTATAGCACTAATAGGGTTGATAAAGACAACGGTATGTGACATTACTATAGCAGTAAGAGATGAAATGAAGACAAGGTATGTGACATTACCATAGCACAAAGAGGGTTAATATAGACACAGGTAGGTGACATTACTGGAGCCCTAAGAGTAAACGGGAACAAGGTAGGTGACGTTACTATAACAGTAAAAGGGGTAATTAGGACAAGTTATGTGAGATTGCTATAACACTAAGAGGGTAAATAAAGGCAAGTTAGGTGACGTCACTATGGCACTAACAGAATTAATGGAGACAAGGTAGGTGATATTACCATAGCACTAAGAGGGTTGATAAAGATAAAGGTAGGTGGCATTACTATAGCAGCAAGATGGTTGATCAAGACAAAGGTTGGTAACATTACTATAGCAGTAAGAGGCTTGATAAAGACAAAGGTATGTGACATTACTGCGGCACCAAGAGGGTTGATAAAGACAAAGGTTGGTAACATTAATATAGCAGTAAGAGGGTTCATAAAGACAAAGGTATGTGACAATACTGTAGCACCAAGAGGGTTGATAAAGACAAAGATAGGTGACATTACTATAGCACCAAGAGGGTTGATAAAGACAAAGGTAGGTGACATTACTGCTGCACTAAAAGGGTTGATAAAGACAAAGTTAGGTGGCGTCACTATTGCACCAACAGGATTGATCAAGACAAAGGTAGGTGACATTAACGCAGCACCAAGAGGGTTGACAAAGCCAAAGGTAGGTGACATTACTATAGCACCAAAAGGGTTGACAAAGCCAAAGGTAGGTGACATTACTATAGTACCAAAAGGTTTGACAAAGCCAAAGGTAGGTTACATTACTATAGCACCAAAAGGGTTGACAAAGCCAAAGGTAGGTTACATTACTATAGCACCAAGAGGGTTGATAAAGACAAAGGTAGGTGACTTTACTGCTGCACCAAAAGCGTTGATAAGGACAAAGTTAGGTGACATCATTATAGCAGTAAGATGGTTGATAAAGACAAAGGTAGGTGACTTTAAAGCAGCACTAAAGGGGTTCATAAAGACATGGTAGGACTGGTGACGTTACTATATCTCTAACAGGATTAATGGAGACAAAATATGTGATATTACTAGAGCACTAATAGGCTTCATGGAGACACGATAGGTTACAATGCTATAGCACTAATAGGCTTCATGGAGACACGCTAGGTGACATTACTATAGCACTAAGAGCGTTGATAAAGACAAAGGTAGGTGACATTACTATAGCAGTAAGAGAGTTGATACAAACACAGGTAGGTGACATTACTATTGCAGTAAGAGGGCTGATACCGACTAAGGTAGGTGACATTAAAGCAGTTCCAAGAGGGTTGATAAAGACAAAGGTAGGTGACATTACTATAGCACTAATAGGGTTGATAAAGACAATGGTATGTGACATTACTATAGCAGTAAGAGATGAAATGAAGACAAGGTATGTGACATTACCATAGCACAAAGAGGGTTAATACAGACACAGGTAGGTGACATTACTGGAGCCCTAAGAGTAAACGTGAACAAGGTAGGGGACGTTACTATAACAGTAAAAGGGTTAATTAGGACAAGTTATGTGAGATTGCTATAGCACTAAGAGAGTAAATAAAGGCAAGGTAGGTGACGTCACTATGGCACTAACAGAATTAATGGAGACAAGGTAGGTGACATTACCATAGCACTAAGAGGGTTGATAAAGATAAAGGTAGGTGGCATTACTATAGCACAAGATGGTTGATAAAGACAAAGGTTGGTAACATTACTATAGCAGTAAGAGGCTTGATAAAGGCAAAGGTATGTGACATTACTGCGGCACCAAGAGGGTTGATAAAGACAAAGGTTGGTAACATTAATATAGCCGTAAGAGGGTTCATAAAGACAAAGGTATGTGACATTACTGTAGCACCAAGAGGGTTGATAAAGACAAAGATAGGTGACATTACTATAGCACCAAGAGGGTTGATAAAGACAAAGGTAGGTGACATTACTGCTGCACTAAAAGGGTTGATAAAGACAAAGTTAGGTGGCGTCACTATTGCACCAACAGGATTGATCAAGACAAAGGTAGGTGACATTAACGCAGCACCAAAAGGGTTGACAAAGCCAAAGGTAGGTGACATTACTATAGCACCAAAAGGGTTGACAAAGCCAAAAGTAGGTTACATTACTATAGCACCAAGAGGGTTGATAAAGACAAAGGTAGGTGATATTACTGCTGCACCAAAAGCGTTGATAAGGACAAAGTTAGGTGATATTACTATAGCAGTAAGATGGTTGATAAAGACAAAGGTAGGTGACTTTAAAGCAGCACTAAAGGGATTGATAAAGACACGGTAGGACTGGTGACGTTACTATATCTCTAACAGGATTAATGGAGACAAAATATGTGATATTACTATAGCACTACTAGGCTTCATGGAGACACGGTAGGTTACAATGCTATAACACTAATAGGCTTCATGGAGACACGCTAGGTGACATTACTATAGCACTAAGAGCGTTGAAAAAAGACAAAGGTAGGTGACATTACTATAGCAGTAAGAGAGTTGATACAGACACAGATAGGTGACATTACTATTGCAGTAAGAGGGCTGATGCCGACTAAGGTAGGTGACATTAAAGCAGTTCCAAGAGGGTTGACTTTAAAGCAGCACTAAAGGGATTGATAAAGACACGGTAGGACTGGTGACGTTACTATATCTCTAACAGGATTAATGGAGACAAAATATGTGATATTACTATAGCACTACTAGGCTTCATGGAGACACGGTAGGTTACAATGCTATAACACTAATAGGCTTCATGGAGACACGCTAGGTGACATTACTATAGCAGTAAGAGAGTTGATACAGACACAGATAGGTGACATTACTATTGCAGTAAGAGGGCTGATGCCGACTAAGGTAGGTGACATTAAAGCAGTTCCAAGAGGGTTGATAAAGACAAAGGTAGGTGACATTACTATAGCACTAATAGGGTTGATAAAGACAACGGTATGTGACATTACTATAGCAGTAAGAGATGAAATGAAGACAAGGTATGTGACACTACCATAGCACAAAGAGGGTAAATATAGACACAGGTAGGTGACATTACTGGAGCCCTAAGAGTAAACGGGAACAAGGTAGGTGACGTTACTATAACAGTAAAAGGGTTAATTAGGACAAGTTAGGTGAGATTGCTATAACACTAAGAGGGTAAATAAAGACAATGTAGGTGACGTCACTAAAGCGCTAACAGAATTAATGGAGACAAGGTAGGTGACATTACCATAGCACTAAGAGGGTTGATAAAGATAAAGGTATGTGACATTACTGCGGCACCAAGAGGGTTGATAAAGACAAAGGTTGGTAACATTACTATACCAGTAAGAGGGTTCATAAAGACAAAGGTATGTGACATTACTGTAGCACCAAGAGGGTTGATAAAGACAAAGATAGGTGACATCACTAAAGCACCAAGAGGGTTGATAAAGACAAAGGTAGGTGACATTACTGCTGCACTAAGAGGGTTGATAAAGACAAAGTTAGGTGGCGTCACTATTGCACCAACAGGATTGATCAAAACAAAGGTAGGCGACATTACCATAGCAGTAAGAGGGTTGATAAAGACAAAGGTAGGTGACATTACTATAGCAGTATAAGGGTCGATAAAGATAAAGGTAGGTGACATTACCGCAGCACCAAGAGGGTTGATAAAGACAAAGTTAGGTGACATTACTATAGCAGTAAGATGGTTGATAAAGACAAAGGTAGGTGACATTACTATCGCAGTAAAAGGGTTGATACAGACAAAGGTAGGTGACTTTGAAGCAGCACTAAAGGGATTGATAAAGACATGGTAGGACTGGTGACGTTACTATATCACTAACAGGATTAATGGAGACAAAATATGTGACATTACTATAGCACTAAGAGGCTTAATGGAGACAAGGTAGGTGACATTACTATAGCACTAAGAGCGTTGTTAAAGACAAAGGTAGGTGACATTACTATAGCACTAAGAGGCTTCATGGAGACACGGTAGGTGACATTACTATAGCACTAAGAGCGCTGATAAAGACAAAGGTAGGTGATATTACTATAGCAGTAAGAAGGTTGATACAGACAAAGGTAGGTGACATTACTATAGCAGTAAGAGGGCTGATACAGACAAAGGTAGGTGACATTACTATAGTACCAACATAATACTGCCTACATATGTTCACAGGCATAATCGTTTTATTAATAAATACCCATACCCATAATATAACACTATTTCAGAAGCTTTATGATATAAATACTTTGGGCTTATACGTCTGCAGTTGTTGTGGGGCTTTTTTCTCTTCCATTATGTGTCACTATTTGATTGATATAATATTGCTTAATTTGTTTTTGGTCTTCCCTTTTTGTGAGATGGGTCCCATGCCAACAACTTTTGATGTCTTAATGAGACGGACTCTCCTCAACCAAAGCTCATTTGTATTGCAATATTATTGTACAGCGGTGAAACAAGTGCCTAATGATACAATAAATATAAAATCCAAAGTTCTAGACTGCAGAATGAGCCTCCAGTGAGGTATTTGGAACCATGGATTATATGTATCGACAAGCCTTGGACAGACAACTTATTGATGCAGTAGTAAGGACCCCAGCGGTGGTCTTCTAACAAGCATTTACTGATATATAGCTATTACATAGAAGGAAGGCATTTGTTAGGAGTGACTGACACGACTGAGGGCATGCGCTGAGTATTTACATACCTGGGACATAAACACACATTTGCATAAAGCAATCCACGGCTCGCTCTTAACGCTGTCGAACCACAGTCATTGAACGCCTCTAGAAATTAGGGGTTTTCGGCTTTCCACTCTGTACTGTGCCCAAATTCTTCAATTTCATCTGTTAAAAAACAGGTGCTCACAAGAAAGCCGAAATTATGGTTCATAATTTCATTTGTTGAGCGCAGACAGAAGCATAACGCACTCGTGTAGGGCTGGGCTAGCACAAAGCATCGCGGAGTTACCACTCACTAGGGGCGCTGCCGTCACGTGATCGCTGCCGTCACGTGACCGCTTGGGCAGACGCCATCTTGTCGCTGATAGAACAACAAGAAAGTTTTGATTCCACCGCCACCCCACCTCCTCCTGACACTCCTGCTCACCTCAGGCTTATACCTAGCCTGGGCGCTCTCTACGCGAGGGCACCCAAATCCATCGCCTCATCAGCCCTATCAATTTGCTACAGCTTAACACACTCCATCAACCCGAAGGGCCAGCGTTAGCTGTCTTCATCCATCTTCATGCAGTCGTGCGGCGAGGGAAGCTGGGCCAGCGTTCGCTTTCAGACAACCTCGTCGCCCGTACATCATTATCATCCAGACCTCCTGTTTCCTTATAGTTGTTATTGTAGGTTAGGACGCTTGCACAGACGTTTAAGTAGTTGTAAACATGTGGTTACACAGATGTGTTGACAAGTTGTACATATATTTTTACGTTGAAAGCGGCGCGGTACCAGATCGATGTCACTACGGTGCCGCGCAGATTTGCGGCACGAATATAGATGATTAAGCCCAATGCGCCTCGTTTGTGTTGGTGCTTGATGCGAGACAAATCCTATTTTCCTTCATCCACAAAACACAAAGTGTGGGTTCGTCCCACTTTCGTGGCTATCACGACAACGACGGCTCGTGGATCGGTGGTTCGCACCCCGTTGTGGCCATGTCTGTGTGGTCGCAGGATAATAAAGATCCCATATCCTTCTTGGCAAAGAGCAGGGGGTTACCCCCCAGTGACATCACTCCACTCTCCCTTCCTTCTCTCCATTGACGCGATATGACCAAAATTGGTTAAAGCGTCCTTAATATACAACCAACCAACCGTCACTGCGGGGCCTTAATGCGGTTCATCGTGTCATGCTCCGTCACCCTCCGGATCTGAACCACACAGGCTGGCTGTGAAGATACCACTCGGCGGTCTCGGTGTTTGTATGGTTACCGCGTGGGTCCACCGTGATCGTCGATACACATACATATTATATACCCGGTATTTAAAAAATTGTTCGACGTCACGCCTTTGTGTTCATAGGGCTATGCAGTTCTCGCGATCGGGCCGCGAGACGCAGTTTTCGGGACAAACAAACACACGTGCTCCATGTTGAAGCATAGGCAGCTATAAGTCAATTTCTTTCCAGGGTTATTCTAAAGACCATTTCACTAAATATGGCTATGGAAGGTATACGTTCAAATATTTGGAGGCGGTGAAGCGCAGAACTTTGGGAATATACAAGGAAAAATCCGTCTTCAAAACAATCGAAAGCTAAAAAATAGTGTTCTAAATTTGGCCCTGCACCCGAGCTTTCGCGAGTTCTCCAAAAAACGAGTTACGTCACAGAGTGTCACGCGCCTCCGCGGTAACAAAAAATGGCGAGAGCAAGTGATCGACTTAACCATTCCGCTGTCAAAAGGTGCACTGCATGGAGTAACAACATCCGTTTTGTGCAGCTATATTTCTTAAATATTCTTATTTATATCGCTAGGCCTTCCGCAATGGACCCACCCCTCGACGCCTGGCTTCCAGTCTCTCTCTCATTGCGTAACATACACGTCATGCCTACGTCACCCGATAGTCAGGATACCAGTGTGCACAGTGATTCTGAACTCGTTCCTAACACGTGCTTCGTTTGTTGGCCCCCAAAATGAGTAAACCGGAAGTTTTGGCGAACGAGACTTTATAGCCCTATTATCTAGAAGAATGCATCGGAAAACAGACCTAGCCGTGTTTTATTAACGTCAGTGTGCGTTATTTAAATAAAGAACGACAAAACATTGCATTATTTTAATAATAAACGACAAAAAAGCGCAGTATTTTAATAATGAACGGTAAAAATGTGCATTATCAAGCACGAAGAATGCATTTCTTTTTTCCCAGATCTTGATAAATTAAAACGAGAACTCCGTATAAAAAAGATGGGCGAAAACGTAATACTAAATTGGCAATTTCCCGATTCACGTTTATTTAATAGTAAAATTCCCAGTTCACGATTAATGAAAATTCTTGATCACGGCGGTCGGCTTATAAGGCATTCACAGTGCCCGAAGAATTTACCTGATTTACCTGATTCCCAGTTCACGATAAAGTAAATAGCACGGGAAGCGGTAATACCCATTGCGCCCCCACCCCCCCCCCCCAACCCCTACAAGGGTGGACTGAAAACCGTCGTTCATACGGGGCATATAGGGAGTGACAGAAAATAATACGCAGAATATTTTGTGGTCATTCAGAGATACATTTTAGGTTTAAAAAACATCTAAAATATATATACTGACAGCCAAGGCGCAGTATGTGGAAAATGAAGCATTTTCTTTTATTGAGAGTTTATCTTTGCTCATCAGATGAAGAGAAAATGTAGCTTCCTGCTTCGGGAAAAGCGTGAGAAAAAGGGAGAACACGTGATCATCGGCCCAGCGCATATCTGCATACACAGCCAAATGTAATGCAGCCCTTATCCCCTCTTCCCCCCACCCCTGATGATTTAGTGGTTTGCAGCGAGTGAACAACTTCATAAAACTTGATCAGAGATAGTTAATGAAGTCTGCTGCGTTTACATTTATAATTTTCTCTTTGCCGTAGCCACATGTTCCGCCATATTGCTCAACCATCTGCTTCCAAGTCTGATGTAGCCAGTTGAACACTATTAAATTGGAAAAACCCAATAGCTAAAGGGTGAGGCTTAAAGTGTTCGTGCCACGATTGTTAATAGCTCAGAGTTAACTTTGTTTATGGAAGATAAACAAATAAGAATTTGTTTTAATGTAAGTTTACATGTTAATGTAAGTTTTTATTCCACGATATCACTATAAACGCGTTCGTCAAAGTAGCAAAAGTGATGTCCGGCGAGTTCATGTCTGGGAGCATTGCAACCGAAACTTAGAAATTTCCCAATGATGTCACAAAATTGACAGATGAGCTTTGATACAGCGCCTAGGCATCTGAAACACATAATATTAATATGAGCTAAAGTTGTTTTGGTGTGGCACCAACTGTTTAAGGGGCTAATAGAATACACCTCTTCAGCTCAAGTAATTTTGCCATTGTTAATGAATGACACATGCAAATGTGTATTGTTGATTTCTATATAGTCGAACCGACGTTAAATAAAACTTTAGTTTATATTATTCTTATCTGAAGAATCTTCCGTCAATTAAAAAATATGCATAGTAAACTGGATAAATTCTTACTTGATAACAGAACTATCACAGTTGCGACTAAATATGCAGTTGTTGCACACAACAGACCGAAAAGTTGAAGGTCACATATATGGCATGCCCTCTGTGCAAGAAAGCCGATAAACCGAGTTTTTCTGCGCCAAAGCTGGTTTATCGCATGTTTTCTTAAAAGTAATGCACAGTTGTCAGTCGCAAAATTGTGCTTTTCGGCGATAAACGAAGAAAAATCCATTTAAACGACCTATGAACCTAGCAATCGATCAACCAGTATTATCGCTGAAATGATTGAGCTCACCAGGCGTTCTCATCTCGTACATTCTTGCCTTCTCGTGATCTCGCATTCTCCTTATTTCGCATTCTCGCCTTCTCGTGATCTCGCATTGTCCCGTTTTCGTGATCTCACATTCTCGTGATCTCGCTCTATGTTGTACCAGGCGCAAATGTGGCAGGCGAGATCATGACAGGGCGGATCTAGTGGGTGGGGTTGCAAGCCCCCCCCCCCCCCTCTTGGGAACTTGAGCATACACTGTAAAAGTGCATAAAGTGTGTCGAAGGTTTTTCGAGACAATATGCATCGTAAAGTGACACCCCCCCCCCCCACCCCCTTGTCAAATCCCTATATCCGCCACTGCATGACTGCATCACCTTCGTGAGTTTAGAAGCAAATTCATTCAAACTTCAGAAGGCACATTTGCTGTGTCCGGCTCATATCTCATTTGGTAAAGCGTTAGAGGGCATAGTAACGTTAGAACGTGGGGCAGGGTCAAGGCCAGATTAATGCAAATAGTCTCTTCTTTTACATTTAAAGTGCCGATTTAGTTTGAGCATTCAAAGCTCAGGTTTTGTATATATTGAGGCATATTAATTTATTATAGTTTAATAGGCTATACAGCCTCTTAGGTTGACAGACAGCAGGAGTGAGGTCATTCTGTTTCATTTAATTCATGCTATCTTCCAGCGGGTACTGCGAGGCTATCAAACACCCCCCCCCCCAAATTTCATTGGTTAGTTGTAGCGAAGCTTTAATGAAGCGAGACGATTCATAGTCATCTGGATCAGTACTCTGGAGCACGATGAAGCCAGTGGGTTGAAAAGGCTATGGCCTCCAATGGAGTTCGGGCCAGCGGGGGGGGCGGATGGCGGCTGGGGAGAGGGGAGAGGGGGAGGGGTGGGGGGGGGGGCATTATTGGGCAGATATTCATATGCGTACGCCCCCAAATTATCCGTCTCTCGGATGTTTCTCTCTTTTCTCTCCTCTCTTGGTATGCACGGGCGGCACCCCCACCACTGCAGCAGCAATTAGGTAGTACGCCCCCCCCCCCATCAGAGTGGAGTACGTATATATACAGGACAATTTTTCACTTCAGTATTAATCCCCGGGATATAGACTGTATATTGTCCAACAACAGCTTAGACTCAGGCGGGGTGGGGGGGCGCTTATAACTTATCGACAGGGATCCGCCCCTGTTTAAGATTTATGTACACTACCTATGTCGTAAGCAGTAATGGTCGGGATTTGGGATAACGGTTTCATTATCTTGGTGAACCGATAACGACTTAGGATTATCTTTGTGATTTGCCCGCCCACTGGTCGGGTGTCGTCTTTCCTTCACAAAGCCGGTATCCGTGCATTTTGCTCGTTTTTCATATCAAAGTTCACGACCTGTACACCCCACGCCCTACACAACAACTTCCACGTGGCTACTAAGCTAACTGACGTCACATCGCAGCACCGAATTGGCAACTGTTGGTGCAATTATTCATAACCTGTTCATGCATGTTCATTATCAAATGATCAATTAATTAGCACGATCTTGTTGCAGAAGAGAGAAGTATTATCAAAGCTATTAGTATCTTTGTATTATCAGACTTGTAGTGATGAAACAGTTATGATTATAATATTAAAATAAATATATGTTTTCATTTACACTTTATCTAAGTTTAGTCTACAATTATTTTCATAATTGCCATAAGCATATTTCGAAACATAACAAGATAATGTTCAGTGTATATCTTGGCATATTGTTTATTGACTGTCAACCAACTTGTAAACTGATACATATTAAAATAGTACCGCTGCACTTGTAGCGGGCTACTGCATGTATATTGTTGACCAAGTTGCTTGCCATGACAAATACATTAAGTCGTAACATATGCAAGGCTTTACATAGATAGCGACGGCGACCACTCAGTTAAGACGAGGGCCTCGTTCCAAATACGGCAGCTGTAATTCCTCTTGCTCCGGTCTCCACAAGCTTTTTTATAACAACTACATAATCTACAGGCATACGCCATTTAAAAGGAAAGTTGTGATAAATGATAATATATTGAACATGTATACATGACATCAGTGTAATCGATCACGAAACTGTTGTGGTTTCTCTATTCGGTTCGACTATACAATGATATTAAATTCCAGGTTTATTCCAGTGGTTTATTCATAGACATGACTCAGCTTACAGACATAAACAGAAAGTTTTATCTGATAGAGGATCATGGGATTGCTGGCATTAACCTACAAGCATAGATGGGTGCATTATGACAGCTACGAGAACGTTGGCATTTCCCGTCTGACATGTTGGAAGCGGAGTTTCAATTTGGAGAAAGGATACTCTCCACTTATCGCTCACATCCATATATTATCGCCTAACATCAACAGAGAGCTAAATGGTTAACTGCATATCATGACGAATCACAACGATCTGGTCGAGGCATTTAAAATACACAACAATTTAACATGAGAGTCAACAGCTGATCACCAGGCCAGTGGCAGTGAGAGACAGCTCATTATGTTACATATAAAGGGCCTGATATACCCCGCACAAAACTTTCAAATAACAAAATGAGGTCTCGCATAGGTCTTGCTCTAGATCAGGTAGAGTTTGGAAGGGGCTTATCGATCACGCGCTTAGTGTGCGTTTCTACCTGGGCCAAGAAAATACACAATGCTCATATGCAGAAACGTAGATCAGTGGCGGGTTAGCGTGACCCACCGTTAAACCACATGAAAATGTTATGCGTGATTGTGGGTTAAGTTAACCCAGGCGTAACGTTATCTAAGAAATGCACTGCCAAATCGTGTCAGTCACCATTGGTAATTCTGTACGAACCATGGGCTCTGGATTTGTGCTTTTTACAACAGTCCGACCATTATGACTTAACATATGCCTATTATTATTATAACATATTTTCGCTGCTTTAGAATGGATACCAGGCCACGGAAACTTTAGTTCGAATTCTTTGCTAACTCTTTATTATGCCCTGTTGACCTTAATGTGTTGTATAAAACTCTCTTCGGAGATCAATGGTGGCAGTTACATCAATAAAGTCGTTACAAAAAAATATCTGCCTGGCCCATTCCGCCCTGCCCTGGCGATCGTTGCGCGATTCAACTATAGGCCTAACGTCCGTCCAGCAACGAGTCCGCGGAAGTGGCGACAGCGGTGTCGGCGGTAGGCTGTCCGCTGGGGCCCTGGGTGCAGCCGGACGAACCACCCGACATCGCATCTCCGACTGCAAACAAGTGCGTCACAACTAGCTTCTCCCTGCAACCGATAAACAACGCCTATAACAGAAGAGTTACGAATGAAACGATTGAATGGCCACGCTTCTTTCATATCACTAACCAGAACCCTAATCTTAACCCTAACACTGGCATAATCCTAACCTAATCGTAAATTTTACGTGCATGCGGTATTTACATAGCAATCCTATTTGCTGCGCATGCGCACTCGTCAGCCGGACACATTATTACGACAGTTTATCATGTTACACAGGAGATGGGGGTTCCCCAAGGCAGTATCCTATCTGTAACCCTTTTTAGTATTAAAATCAACAGCATCATAAAATGTCTCACTAATAACATAGATCCTTCTCTATTTGTTGATGATTTTTTGGCCTGTTTCAGGTCCAAACATATGCACACAATAGAAAGGCAACTACAAATGAACCTCAATAAGTTACAACAATGGTGCGATGAGAACGGATTTAAATTTTCAAAAACTAAAACAGTGTGTATGCACTTCTGTCAACTCCGGAAACTCCATCCGGAACCTGAACTTAAAATGAATGGGGATCAAATACCAGTTGTGCCAGAAACAAAATTTCTCGGCCTTTTATTCGATAAAAAACTGACTTTTATACCCCATATCAAACAATTAAAACAGAAATGTACCAAAGCACTTAATATAATTAAAGTGCTATCTAATACAGAATGGGGAACAGAAAGAGAGACATTATTAAATATCTACAGAGCCCTGATACGGTCACGGCTGGATTATGGGTCGATGATTTACGGATCAGCACGCAAATCATATTTGCAGATGCTGGACCCTTTCCACAACCAAGCACTTCGTTTATGTCTGGGAGCTTTCCGCACATCTCCTGCGGAAAGCCTGTACGTGGAGTCAGCTGAGCCATCTCTATACTACCGTAGAGATAAATTAGCACTACAATACGCACTTAAGCTCAAAACGAATCCCAATAATCCTACCTTTGAAGACGTATTCCATCCAAAGTTTACAACACTATTTGAAAACAAACCAAAGACAATACCCACCTTTGGAATTCGAGTCAATAACCTTTTGACAAGATACAATATAAATTTCAACGATATACGAACCTGGCACCTCCCAGAAATTCCACCATGGGAAATGGAATCTCCAAAAGTTCTATTAGAACTAACAACTTACAACAAATCTGACACAGACCCATCACAATTTATAGAACTTAAACATGCTATTCACTATCAACACCCGAACCATTTCTCTATATATACCGATGGCTAAACAGACTCCCACAGGGTGGGCGCTGCAGCTGTGGCTGGTGAACACCAGTGCAGCATCCGCCTCCCAGACCAATGTTCGATATACACCGCCGAAGCGGTGGCTCTAATGATGGCACTTGAATATGTTGAACAATCACTTCATGACAACTTTATCATATACTCAGATTCATTATCCTGTATACAAGCCATAAAATATCGGAAATATGAAAATCCCTTAATACAAGATATACTTATAAAATGTCATGATTTAATATGCAATGGAAAGGCGGTAGTGTTCTGCTGGATCCCTAGCCACATAGGCATAGAGGGCAACAGTCTAGCAGACGCTGCCGCCAAAGAAGCTCTAAATGACGACGTCCTTCCAGTCCAGTTTCCATACTGGGACTTGAAGCCGTACATCCAAAACGAAATTACTAAACATTGGCAGTCGTCCTGGGACGAGCAATCCTCCAACAAATTGCAACGGCTTCAGCCTACTGTGGGTACCAAACGGCCAAGAATCCGCGGTAGGCGGAGGGACGTTGTCATTCAAAGACTCCGAATTGGACATACGTACCTTACCCATTGCTACCTCCTCAAAGGAGAACCACCTCCCGAATGTGTTCCCTGTCAGGAACCCCTGACTGTGGAGCACATTCTGTTGAGGTGTGTTGACTTTCAACAAACAAGGGATCAATATTACAGAGCAGAAACTATAAAAGACCTATTTAATAATATACCACAGCAAAAGATTTTAGATTATTTATCTGCAATAAATCTAGTCAAGTGCATATGATATATCTAGTCAACGTTTACAGCCAAACAGAGCAAAAGATTTTAGATCATTTATTTACAATAAATCTAGTCCAATGCATATGATATATTCAACGTTTGCTGCCAAACAGTGCATTTTGCTGTAATTATTAATCGCAAAAGCTTGGTTTTAAAAACCAACTCATGGTTTTATATTCTGACAATTTTTGACTTTACCGTTTCGCCATTCTTCACTTTCATGGTTTTATGACAATCTACTCAATCATTTTACTTGATATCTTCAGGGTTTTATTAAACTATTAATCGATTCCACAAAGACTGCATTCATGGTTTTGACCAGTATGGCACGATATAGCCTTCCAGGCTGAAAGTGCCGTTAAGCCCCAATCAAATCAAATCAAATCATGTTACACCGGTCATCAACGACTAACAGTGACGGTTATTTAAACCGGAACCTGCATTTACGTCACGAAGGGTCAACTGACGGGCTCCGAATATTTCGCCCTTTTTTTAGTGCGTCATGTGGGATAATATCATATTTTCATTATCCGCCCTCGGCCTCTACGCGGCCTCGGGTGGATAATGAAAATGAAGGGCTGCTACAGCTTGATAAAGGGCCAATAAAATGCCTAACGCCATGCAAAACTCGCGCTATTACTATTGTAACCGTAGATCTTGTTCGGCACGTGGGTCTGTAGGGACAGGCGATCCCAATGAAGATCGGTTCAGTTTCAATTCTGTTTTATTCCTTCTTCTCGCGTCACAACGTCGTAATACAGTCCAACCAAGAAGTGGTGAATGAAGCTATATTTGGTTTACTGGCTTCCGAATTTAGGGTCAACCGGGAATTTAGAAAAGTGAGTCCGAAATGTGTCTTTAGTAGTGCTTGTGGCCGAGTCAAAATCCGAACCTCGTCTGTCGGTGACAGACCTCCTTATATAGCCCTAATTTCCCGCCACACATCCAGGCCCGTGTCATACATTGTATCTATTTATGTCTGGCTCGTTTCACTATATCTCATACGGCGCCAGCCGTCTGCGTTTACGTTCCATTATATACATTGTTGCATGTTTCCTAGAAACCTGGTGCCGCGGAACTCATATGCAATGTCACTGACTTGCACTAATTATATACAAAGGTCAATCAGCGAGTTCCTCACGCGTGTCAGTTATGTCTTACATGTGTACACGTGCCCCCCACTACGTGACCACCTTGATTAACCTTGGTGAACCTGTAAGCCTGATTCATGTGCACTGAAGTCGTGTGTCCCCTGTCTGACTCTAACTGCTTGGTAAATATATTCCGGCAAATGAGAGCTTAGGGAACATAAATTACATAATTAACCGGCCCTACTCTCTACTGTTGGGCTTCACAATAAATATTCCGTTACACTATTATTACGAGTTGAATCTTAATTTAAGTCGTTGACTTATCTCTGCCTCTTTGGTTCAATTTCCGCATACAACGATCAAAATAAAGCATTTTTGGATTAACTGTCCGCAAATCGCAAGCCTTTCCCCATATAGTTGGCCAGTCGCCTTTTTGATACCATATATCGTTGCAAAGAAACGTGACACTTGCAACTAGGCAACTAGGCATGTAAGCGGGCCATCTAAAGATATAACTAAAAAAAATTGTGCGTGACGTCATGTTTCATTGTTCTATGTAGTGTCGCTATGGCTACGATTGTCGATTGCATGGACAGCAGGGCGGTTCGGGTCAGAATACGGCGTTTTAGCGGCCTTCAGATGTAATGCTATTGTACTAGTTAACATGACCACCAACTCGTAATAATGGCAAATATCATTAATAGTGTTACTACCAAATAAGACGACTTCAATATCATTGAATTCATGCCTTGGAAGTCCCTCTGGACCCAGGAGGTGAACTTTAACACACGTGCGCAATAATTGAGAAATGACATTATCTACTGACTTTGTATTATATATATGATAGGAAGAATTGTGTAATAATGATTAACCACTTTATATATAAGCACGCATGGAGATAATTGAATATGTTATCAAGCGATAGAGTAAAGTGGCTCACTTGTTTCTGCGAGGAATACGTTCTTGCTGTCCCCCACCCGGCGCCACCCCCGGGGGTCTAGCGCGGGGAGAGGTACGTCCTTGCTGCCCCCCACCCGGCGCCACCCCATGGGGTCTAGCGCGGGGAGAGCCGCGTCCTTGCTGCCCCCCATCCGGCGCCACCCCCGGGCGTCTAGCGCGTGGAGAGCCGCGTCCTTGCTGCCCCCCATTCGGCGCCACCCCCGGGGGTCTAGCGCGGGGAGAGCCGCGTCCTTGCTGCCCCCCATTCGGCGCCACCCCCGGGGGTCTAGCGCTTGGATTATACCTGGAACAATAGCGAAACACGTAAAACCGGTAGACAAATGGTATACTAGGGCCAACATTAATTGCCGGGCAGGAGGGGGGTTAGTGTTAAACATAATAACATCACCCGACGCTCTTCCCACAATACCCCCTCCGCAATCACCCGACGCACTTCCCACAATACCCCCCTCCGCAATCACCCGACACTCTTCCCACAATACCCCCTCCGCAATCACCCGACGCTCTTCCCACAAAACCCCCGAGCGTGTCCAGCACGCGTGTAACGTCATAACTGTACAGAGACGACTCCCCCAAAGAACATGACACAACAGAGAACAACAAAAACAAAAAAGAAAACAAAAAGGCAAACAGACCTAACCAATAGACCGTTCCAGATGCCCCTGGTGACATGTATCGTCAAAAATAGGGATTCCCGCAGTCGTTTGTCATGCATGCGTATGGAGTTGGTCTAGGCGCCGGGCTTTAATGTTTCTTTTGTCAGGGGTAGGTTGGTTCTATGGCATTGTTATTCACAGAACAAACACACAATATGTCACAATAAACTTTCCTGTATTACAAGTATTACATTATATAATGGAATCACAGTTTATATTTCACTAGATTAATAACAGTTTCACAGTCCAATCTGTTAGACTGGTGACAGCTGGGGTTGATTTGAAGACCTGGTACGAAAGCATTCGTACCCGGGTCGGCAAAATCAACGACATCAAGACTGGGCAGCCTACGAAGACCTTAACCGAACGGGACCACTTCATCAGAAGCAATTTCAACTCCTTGGTCGACCACATAGCGAACCAGCTTCGAGAACCAGCAAGGATATGGTGTTGTGGGCGACCCTGACTCCGTACATCAGGAATGGGTAGCTGTCTCCTGAAGCAACGTACCGCAGCGTGTTGACCAGCTTCAACCCTCTGAGATAGAGCTTTACGATATTGAGTGTCTTCCTTTCGTGATTCTGCCCTCTATGCGTTGGAGAATTCCATAAACAAGTCTGGACCCACTCGTAGGAAATCGCGAAATTCTTTCACATCTTCTTTCTTCAGTTCTCTCATGAGACGAGCATACTGCCCAAAGTCTTCTCAGTATCCAGCGTCGGACCCAAATGCTTCCTTTCGCTCACTGCTTTATCCTCAGGCACAGTAAATCAGTGGAGCGGGGAGGCCGGGGGGGGGGGGGAGGGGGCCCCACAACGCATACTAAAGACACAAGGTGTCCAACTCCCGCTGGAACTGAGCGACAGGCACCCGCTTCAACCCCCAATATCGCACCTTTAGCGCGCTTGACGGGCCCCGTAAATGCCCGAGTCCGATTTCTTTGTAATTTATTTATTTCATCAAAAAGTAAATGAGACCTGTACTGCCGTCTAGCCGCGACAAATAAAGAATTATGCAACGATAACAACCAACTCCAGAACAGATTGAGCCAAAATGGCTGACATCGCGAGAATTCGCCTGCGAGATCTTAGGCACAGTGCGCGATATGACGATTGGTCAGCTTTCACATGACGCTCATGTGGGGAGGTACTCCTACAATCTGTCATTTTGGGTAATCACATCATAGGGAGACGCTATGCAAATTTTCGCCCCGATTCAACAAATTTTGAAGTTGCATCCCCTGTGTCACGTGACACATTTTTCGACTGCCAACCAATCAGATTCATCTCGCTGACTGATGTCAGCCATTTTTGCTCAATCTGTTCCGGAGTTGGTTGTTGTCGTTTCATAATTCTTTATTTGTCGCGACTACACGGCAGTACAGGTCTCGTTTACTTACTGATGAAATAAATAAATTACTTAGATATCGGACTTAGGCATTTATGGGGCCCGTCAAGCGCGGTAAAGGTGCGATATTGAGATTTGAAGCGGGTGCCTGTCGCTCAGTTCGAGCGGGTGTCTTTGGTATGCGTTGTGGGGCCCCTACCCCCCCCCCCCCCACCCGCGGCCTCCCCCCTCCACTGATTTACTGTGCCTGTGGCTTCATCAAGCTTCTTATTCTTGGTTCTTCTATACTGGCTTTGGCCATATGTATGGTATTCGCCGTCTTCTGTCTGGCGGGGGTAATGGACATCTCCCGACTGTCATATTGGTCTGGTGTAGGTAAAGGTCATATACCGACTGTCATATTGGTCTGGCGTGGGTAATGGACATCTACCGATTGCCATATTGGTCTGGCGTCGGTAATGGACATCTACCGACTGTCATCTTGGTCTGGCATGGGTAATGGACATCTACCGACTGTTATATTGGTCTGGCGTGGGTAATGGATATCCACCGACTGTCATATTGGTCTGGCGTGGGTAATGGACATCTACCGAGTGTCATATTGATCTGGCGTGGGTAATGGACATCTACCGACTGTCATATGATCTGGTGCTGGTAATGGACATCTACCGACTGTCATATTGGTCTGGTGTGGGTAATGGACATCTACCGACTGTCATATGATCTGGTGCTGGTAATGGACATCTACCGACTGTCATATTGGTCTGGCGTGGGTAATGGACATCTACCGACTGTCATATTGGTCTGGCGTGGGTAATGGTCATATACCGACTGTCATATTGGTCTGACGAAATTTTATGCCGGAAACACCTGGGATAAAGTGACATATCATGTAAGAAACACCTGGGATAGAGTGACATCTTATGTAGGAAACACCGTGAAATAAAGTTAAATTTTATGCCGAAAACACCTAAGATAAAGTGACATATCATGTAAGAAACACCAGGGATAAAGTGACATCATGTAAGAAACACCCGGGACAAAGTGACATCTTAAGTAGGAAACACCGTGGGATGAAGCGACATCTTATGTAGAAAACTACATATTACTAAATTGTATCGATCATCCAATGACCTTCTCAATTCTTCAACTTTAACAGTGGATGTTTTTTTAGGACTTAGGCAATGACTGCTTTTCATGCAACAGTCGGTGGGGACTGGCGGGGGGGGGGGGGGGGCCTGGGTTGCGTTCGTACCCCATGCATTCCCCTCCCTACTGCCCTGCAAGATGCCCAATTGCAATACTTTCGTGATGTCCACAGTGCAACTTGTTTCGGCTATTTTTTTAACTTTAACAGTGAAACTTTGTTAGATTATTTTCAGATATTTAACAGTGAAACTTTGTTAGATTATTTTCAGAAATTTAACAGTGAAACTTTGTTTGATTATTTTCAGAAATTTAACAGTGAAACTTTGTTTGGCCTAAGGGGAGGTGCGCCCCCCCCCCCAACAGTGAAACTTTGTTAGATTATTTTCAGAAATTTAACAGTGAAACTTTGTTTGGCCTAAGGGGAGGTGCGCGCCCCCGTCCCCCCCCCCCCCCCCCGCTCCACACTGCCCTGGAATACACAATGCCTACATATGTTCACAAGCATAATCCTTTTAATAATAAATAACCATACCCATAATAAAATAATATTGCAGAAGGTTTATGATATAAATACTTTAGGCCTATATGTCTGCAGTTTTTGTGGGGCTTTTTTGCCTTCCATGTTTTGTCCCCATTTGATTGATTTAATATGGCTTAATTTGTTTTTGGTCTTCCCTTCCTTTGAGGTGGGTCCTATGCCAACAACTTTGTCTAATTGGGAGAATTCCTTGCAATATTATTGTACAGCGATGAAACAAGTGCCTAATGATGCAATACATATAAAAAAAAAAATTCTAAAACCAAAGTTTTGGATTTCAGAATGAGCCTTCAGTGTGGTATCTGGAACCATGAATCATGTGTATTGACAAGCCTTCGACAGACAGCCCATTGATGTCGTAGTAAGGACCCCAGCGGCGTTATTTTCAGAAACATTTTATGATGTTCAGCTATTACATAGAATGAAGGCAATTTATTAGGAGTGACTGACACCACTGCGACATGAGTAGATAATTACCTACCTGGGGCATGAACTGGCCATGATGAGGTTACCCGTGATGAAGTGCCTGCAAATAAGTTGGGGAAAACCACTCCGCTGGGCATTCCCCTAACGAGACTGGAGGAGTTGCCGTGAATAGTTGCCGTCAAACAATATGCAACATAAATTTGCATTTTCAATATATTCCGTCAGGATGCATGATACATCATTTCAGAATCAGCAACAGCTATTAGTAGGACAGATGTATTTGTAAACCACGTTTGTTGAGAAGCCGACGCCACCTGTCGGCAAAGCACGGTGGAGTGGGGAATGACGTCATTATAGGATTCTTCAGGACTATGGACCGCCAATGCATGCTCTATCTGTGACTTTAGGTGGCTGTAAATAGTGCCGTGAAGCAGTATGCAGTATAAATTCCACTTCCAATATATTCCACGATGTATCCTTGCAGAATCGCCAACAGCAGGATTAATACGGCGGCAAAGCACAGGGGAGTGAAGGATGACGTCACTATAGGATGCCCCAGAAATGTGGGCCGCCGTTGCATGCTCTCTCTGAGTGACTGTAGATGGCACCACCTTACATCAACTGCCTCGTTAGGGGAGCCGTCTGGTAAAGACACGGTCTGGTACAGCCACCGTATGGTGCAGGCGCCGTCTGGTAGGTGCAGACGCCCGTCTGGTGCAGACTCCGTCTGTTGCAGCCACGGTCTGGTGCAGCCACCGTCATGTGCAGCCGCCACATGGTGCAGCCGCCGTCTGGTGCACACGCCGTCTGGTGCAGCCGCCGTCTGGTGCTGCCGCCATCTGGTGCAGCCGCCGTCTGGTGCCGCCGCCGTCTGGTGCACACGCCGTCTGGTGCAGCCGCCGTCTGGTGCTGCCGCCGTCTGGTGCACACGCCGTCTGGTGCAGCCGCCGTCTGGTGCAGCCGCCGTCTGGTGCTGCCGCCGTCTGGTGCACACGCCGTCTGGTGCAGCCACCGTCTGGTGCTGCCGCCGGCTGGTGCAGCCGCCGTCTGGTGCTGCCGCCGTCTGGTGCACACGCCGTCTGGTGCAGCCGCCGTCTGGTGCTGCCGCCGTCTGGTGCACACGCCGTCTGGTGCAGCCGCCGTCTGGTGCTGCCGCCGTCTGGTGCACACGCCGTCTGGTGCAGCCGCCGTCTGGTGCTGCCGCCGTCTGGTGCACACGCCGTCTGGTGCAGCCGCCGTCTGGTGCTGCCGCCGTCTGGTGCACACGCCGTCTGGTGCAGCCGCCGTCTGGTGCAGCCGCCGTCATGTACAGCCGCCGTCTGGTACAGCCACCGTCTGGTGCAGGCGCCGTCTGGTGCAGGCGCCGTCTGGTGCAGACGCCGCCTGGTGCAGGCGCCGTCTGGTGCAGGCGCCGTCTGGTGCAGACGCCGCCTGGTGCAGATGCCGTCTGGTGCAGCCGCCGCCTGGTGCAGATGCCGTCTGGTGCAGCCACGGCCTGGTACAGCCACCGTCTGGTGCAGGCGCCGTCTGGTGCAGACGCCGCCTGGTGCAAGCGCCGTCTGGTGCAGACGCAGTCTGGGACAGACGCAGTCTAGGGCAGACGCCGTCTTGTGCAGGCGCCGTCTGGTGCAGGCGCCGTCTGGTGCAGGCGCCGTCTGGTACAGCCAGCGTCTGGTGCAGGCGCCGTCTGGTACAGCCAGCGTCTGGTGCAGGCGCCGTCTGGTGCAGGCGCCGTCTGGTGCAGACGCAGTCTGGTGCAGGCGCCGTCAGGTAGGTGCAGACTCCGTCTGGTCTGGTAAAGAATCACTGTCATTGAACGCCTCTAGAAATTAAGGGGTGTCCTACCTTCAACTCCATACTGTGTCCACATTCTTCAATTTCATCTGTGGGAAAATAGGCGCTCAAAAAAAATCATGCTTCCTTCATCCACAAAACAAACGGCAAGTGGAGCGGTGGTTCGAGCCAGCTGTGGCTATATCTGTATGGTGGCAAGATAAAGATCCCATGTCCTTTTTCGAAAAAGTAGGGGGTTACCCCCGGAGACATGGCTCCACTCTCCCTTTCTTCTCTCATTGACGCGATATGACCAAAAGTGGTTAAAGCGACCTGAATATACAATCAACCAGCCAACCGTCACAGTGGGGCCTTAATGCGCCACACTGTGTGACGCCCCGTTACTGTCCAGACCTGAACCACACCGTATCAGCAGGTTAGCTGTATGTGCAGAGAGCACTCGACAGTCTCGTTATTGACAGTTTGGATCGTTATAGAGACCTCCCGGGTTTACCGCGATCGATTGACACATACACATATATACCCGGTATATTATATATTGCAGGACAACGAGCTGTCCAAGGTCCGCTAGCCCCCCCGCCCCCCCCCCCTCCCCCCGCCCCTCCTTGAAGAGCAGGAGTGCCTCACGCATGAGGCGGGTTGTCATACTATTTCTTTTGTCACAAAATATCGCAGGTCAAAAACGCTAATCCAGATAAAAGGAATCTACTGATTATCTCCTTTCTCAAAAATGCCAATTCATCTGCATATTTAGATCAACCTGCACCGGACTATATCTAGCTTTCGTGACTAAAATGACACAAAACTATGAGCCACATAATTTGCACAACCACCCTGATTGGTTCGATATTTACTTTACTGCAGGTGTATTAAGTGAAGTTTACGAAGCACTTTATCCAGAAGCTGGCCTTCAAACTGCAACTTGCAATTCTAAACGTGCTCTCATTAATTGTGCAAAGCATAGACAGGAACTTTGTCTTGTCATTATGCAGTCACATATATATGTTTATTTCCGTACAGCTTAGGCCATGGTAACATGTTTGTCAGGAATACAGATATATCATATGTGACATCGAGTCGTCTTGACGTTACCTAACGACCTTTTACATCGCCATAGCAATAGCTTTATTCTAAATATGTCCATAAACGGCAAATGGGGACAATTGTCATTTCAAAAAAAGCTTTATCTCAATGTGCGCAAAACCGAGACAGACGGAATGTCCGATGGATGTCCACCAAGGTAGAGCATCTTAAACCCTGTCCATTCCTCGGTCCCATGGTAACGGACATAAATGAGTGTTTATGTGTTTGCTGCAGGCCCCTGGGGACTTGACATTCGACCTGTATATCCCACTAAGGAGCCCCGTCGAAATATTTCACAATTCCATCATAATGATAATATAATATTTTCGACGTATATGATAGACGGTGATCTGTACAGTTCTATACGTTTTTTTCAGGTCAGGTCGAAGACCCTGTCGCTGACCCGGATCCAGTGACCAGCCCACAGGATCGGTTGTACAGCATCGTGGTCGCTGTGGTCGCGCTTGGGACCGACTTCATCTTGGTGAGTGACAACTCTTGTTATCTTGACACAATGGTAACTTGTCCGGAGCAGCTGCCTCTCTGTATGAGTACATTTAGTGCGGAAACCACACTTGGAGTCCCAGTGGTCTTAGTTAATGCTTTGTCTGCTTCATATTGTAACTGGTTAGCGGCTGTCTCCATTCCTATCGCTTAGACGTGTTTGAAGTATATATAATAACATGTCTGATAAATGTTAGCATTTTGACAATTCACATTACGACATTCCTCATTGTAGAGGATCCTTGTGCGAGACTGCAGCCACCCAACCCATGTCTAGGTGTGGTATCCCAGGTCTCCATATTTTCGCACCGCACGGTAGTTTTCCTCCCCGGAGGACGGGTTTCCAGCTAGCAAGCTAGGAGGGAAACGGGACTTTTATTTTAGCTGGATTAAGCACTTCGCGGATGAAGGGGCTGGCAGCAGTCGTTCTCTGCCAGGTACGTTACACACCGTTATCGGAGTTTGTGACTTGTGTTTTAATCGAGTTTAAGGGTGAAATAAATCATCGAAACTTCGCCATATTGCTTTCACCACCACGTGTTCAGCCAAGACCGTCTCGGAACGAACGCCCAGTTTAGGGTTTTCCAAATTAAGTTCATATATATTAATTAACACAACGTGAAGTACATTAAAGTCAGAAAAGACACTCCTTTCGGATATATCACTCAGGCAGAGCCAGGCAGACCCATCCCAGACACGACCAGGACTGTTATATGGCATTGCTGTCTGTACAGAAAATAACCACAAGGGCGTTCCCAGCAATGTCCAAGACCAGGGACGGAGATGGGGAGAGGTTAAGTTTTGATAATCTCTATTTGAGCAGTGAGTCTTTTAACACGATCTGGACTTAACACTGCATCTTCCTAATATCTCGACTTTTAACAGTGTACCTTTTCTACGACTCTCGACTGCTATTCGATCTACCGTAACGATCACATGCTAAGCTGTTCCCTGTCCTCTGTAAGGATCACGATTTAGAACACAAACTACGGGGAAGGTTCGTGACGTACCTGTTTGCCTTGTTTTGAGCAATGAAATGTATGTACAGGCATTTGCGCTAGATAAGTAAGTAATTTCTCTCATGATTAAAAGTATTAACTACAAACGCGATAAAATACAATGTAAAGATATATATATGTATGCAGATGAAAAGCATATTTAGGTATACAGTAAAACCGCTCTAAGTCGACCGACGACGGGACTGCCGCTCAGGGCTGACTTAGGTCGGGTTACAGAATATCAACATATCCTTCCGATACCTTGTTCGTGGAAAAAAAAAAAAAAAAAAAAAAAATCTGCCATGACGCTCACGCAGGTAATGATTCAGAAGACTTATATCCTCTTAAGACTTATCCATACATTAGATAGACGCTACTTGTATCTTACGTGTGTGTTACAACGAGAGGGAATTTTGTGATCAAGATCATCAAAGCTCCCGCCGTTCACAAGTGGCATGTGTTCTAAAGTTATCGAGATTTATTATCAAGATTATCAAAGCTACAATGAATAACAACCTGTAACAACATGCAAACATGTTTCACACATTTCAAGAGTGCTATCCAGTCCACATGCGTTAACGCCAGAGTATGTGTGTTCTACTACTTGCAATCTGCCGGTGACACTAATCCTTCCGCCAGCCGACAACCGATCGACTTAGGGAATATAAAATGCTTCTTTGGGACCAAAATGATCCATCGACTTACAGAGTAGGGAGGTGGTCGGGTTATAGAATACAGTTACAATGCTAAAGTATAAGCCGACCGTCGGAACTGGAAAAACACGATCGAGTTAGGGAGGCGATCGGGTTACGGAAGTGGTCGGGCAGGGAGGTTTTACTGTATCTAATTCGGGGCTGCGATGTTTGACAACAAACCGAAGTAGGTCGCGCATGCGCGTGTGTCCGTAGGGCGGAAAAATGTAAACATCAGGTTCTTTAACATGGGAATCATAGGACCGAGCAGCTAAAATGTCGAATATCGAACAAAATAACATAGCCAGAGGTACAAGGTTAAAGAATCTAATGTGTCAGAGGAAGTAGCCCATCCGGATAGCGCGATCTATGCTCGTTACCCGCACAAGTTGTCGCTATCGGGGCACAAAGTCCCGGATCCCGTACAATTAAGTTGCGACATAAGCCAGTGCACAGGTCTCAGAAACATTAGATCATGACGCAGTCATCGCAACGGTGACCTGTCGATAGATCTTGGTTTGTGCTCGCTGGTGGACGCCTAGATTGTAAGTAAATTTTCAGTTTGTGATTGTAAGTAAGATTGTAAGTACATTTTCAGTTTGTAAAACTGGACTTGAAACGCATATGCGTACCGCCCAAATTATCCGTTTTTCGGATGTTTCTTTTCTCTTCTCTCTTGGTATGCACGGGCGCCCCCCCCCCCACCACCACCACTGCAGCAGCGATTAGGTAGTACCCCCCCCCCCTAGGGTGAAGTACGTATATATACGGGACAATTTTTAACTTCAGTATTAGTCCCCGGGATATAGACAATATATTGTCAAACAACAGCTTTGACTCAGGCGTGGGGGGGGGGGGGGAGGGGGGGCGGCGCTTATAACTCATCGACAAAGATCCGCCCCTGTTTAAGATATATGTACACTACTTATGTCGTAAGCAGTAATGGTCGGGATTTGGGATAACGGTTTCATTATCTTGGTGAACCGATAACGACTTAGGATTATCTTTGTGATTTGCCCGCCAAAAGGTCGGGTGTCGTCTTCACAAAGCCGGTATTCGTGCATTTTGCTCGTTTTGCTTGCTCGAGTGGAATCATATCAAAGTTCACGACCTGTACACCCTACGACACAACATCTTGACTTCATTACGCCAGAAAAGGCTCGGTTTTTAGACTGTCACGATCCACACATCACCAAACCCACCGCTCACTTAGGCTTGAACTGCGTGTGGCACGGCGCTCTTCTGCCCTACACAACAACTTCCACGTGGCTACTTAGCTATTCGTGACGTCACATCGCAGCCCAGAATTGGCAAGGTTTGGTGTAATTATTCATAACGTGTTCATGCATGTTCATTATCAAATGATCAATTAATTAGCACGATCTTGATGCAGAAGAGAGAAGTATTATCAAAGCTATTAGTATCTTTGGTATTATCAGACTTGTAGTGATGAAACAGTTATGATTATAATTTTAAAATAAATATATGTTTTCATTTACACTTTATCTAAGTAAAGTCTACAATTATTTTCATAATTGCCATAAGCATATTTCGAAACATAACATGATAATGTTCAGTGTATATCTTGGCATATTGTTTATTGACTGTCAACCAACTTGTAAACTGATACATATTAAAATAATACCACTGCACTTGTAGCGGGCTACAGCATGTATATTGTTGAGCAAGTTGCTTGCCATGACAAATACACTATTTATTAATAGAGTCGTAACATATGCAAGGCTTTACATAGATAGCGACGGCGACCACTCAGTTAAACGAGGGCCTCGTTCCAAACACGGCAGCTGTAATTCCTCTTGCTCCGGCCTCCGCCACAAGCTTTTTTTATGACAACTACATAATCTACAGGCATACGCCATTTAAAATAAAAGTTGTAATAAATGATAATATATTGAACTTGTATACATGATATCTGTGTAATCGATCACGAAACTGTTGTGGTTTCTCTATTCGGTTCGACTATACAATGATATTAATTTCCAGATTTATTCCAATGGTTTATTCATAGACATGACTCAGTTTACAGACATAAACAGAAAGTTTTATCCGATAGAGGATCATGCGATTGCTGGCATTAACCTACAAGCATAGATTGGTGCATACGAGACCGTTGGCATTTCCCGTCTGACGTGTTGGAAGCGGAGTTTCAATTTGGAGAAAGGAAACTCGCCACTTATCGCTCACATCCATATATTATCGCCTAACATCAACAGACAGCTAAATGGTCAACTGCATATCATGACGAATCACAACGATCTGGTCGAGGCATTTAAAATACACAACAATTTAACATGAGAATCCACAGCTGATCACCAGGCCAGTGGCAGTGAGAGACAGCTCATTCTGTTACATAAATAGGGCCTGATATACCCCGCACAAAACTTTCAAATAACAAAATGAGGTCTCGCATAGGTCTTGCTCTAGATCAGGTAGAGTTTGGAAGGGGCTTATCGATCACGCGCTTAGTGTGCGTTTCTACCTGGGCCAAGAAAATACACAATGCTCATATGCAGAAACGTAGATCAGTGGCAGGTTTTATTAACTCACCGTTAAACCACGTGAAAATGTTATGCGTAATTGTGGGTTAAGTTAACCCAGGCGTAACGTTATCTAAGAAATGCACTGCCAAATCGTGTCAGTCACCATTGGTAATTCTGTACGAACCATGGGCTCTGGATTTGTGCTTTTTGCAACAGTCTGACCATTATGACTTAACATATGCTTAACATATTTTCTCTGCTTTAGAATTCGTACCAGGCAACGGTAACTTAAGTTCGAATTCTTTGCTAACTCTTTATTATGCCCTGATGACCTTAACGTGTTAAATATAAAGCTCTCTTCGGAGATCAATGTTGGCAGTTACATCAATAAAGTCGTTACAAATGAATATCTGCCTGGCCCTTTCCGCTTTGCCCTGGCGATCGTTGCGAGATTCAACTATAGGCCTATCGTCCATCCAGCAATGGGTCCGCGGAAGTGGAGACAGCGGTGTCGGCGGTAGGCTGTCCGCTGGGGCCCTGGGTGCAGCCGGGCGAACCACCCGACATCGCATCTCCGACGGCAAACAAGTGCGTCACAACTAGCTTCTCCCTGCAACCAATAAACAGCGCCTATAACAGAAGATTTACGATTGAAACGATTGAAATGGCTACGCTTCTTTCATATCACTAACCAGAACCCTAATCTTAACCCTAACACTGGCATAATCCAAATTTAATCGTAAATCTAACATGCAAGCGGTATTTACATATCAACCCTATTTGCTGCGCATGCGCACTCGTCAGCCGGACACATTATTACGACAGTTTCTCATGTTACACCGGTCATCAACGACTAACAGTGACGGTTATTTAAACCGGAACCTGCATTTACGTCACGAAGGGTCAACTGACTGGCTCTGAATATTTCGAATATGGCGAATATCATTAATAGTGCTACTACCATATAAGACGACTGGGTATTTTGATGGCACCATACCATTGAATCCATCGCTTGAAAGTCCCGACAATAGCGCGAGTTAGCGGGGCGTTAGGCAATTTTACTGACCCGACATCAAGCTGATGATACAGCTTGATGAAGGGCCAATAAAATGCCTAACGTCATGCAAAACTCGCGCTATTACTATTATTACGAGTTGAATCTAAATTTAAGGCGTTGACTTATCTGTGCCTCTTTGGTTTAATTTCTGCATGCAACGATCAAAATCAAGCATTTTGGGACTAACTGTCCGCAAATCGCAAGCCTTTCACCATATAGTTGGCCAATCGCCTTTTTATACCATATATCGTTGCCAAGAAACATGGCACGTCCATTTAAAGATATAACTACATTTTTTTGTGCGTGACGTCATGTTTCATTGTTCTATGCAGTGTCGCTATGGCAACGATTGTCTATTGCATGGGCATCAGGGCGGTTCGAGTCAGAATACGGCGTTTTAGCGGCCTACAGATTTAATGCTATTTTCTAGTTAACATGACCACCAACTCGTAATAATGGCAAATATCATTAATAGCGAGCGTAGCGAGCTCTTTAGATAACACACACGTAAAAAACTGACAAAATCTGTATCTCAATTCCATACTGTAAAGCGCGAAAAAAAATCAACAGGAAGACGACCTCCAGTGGTGTGACATGCGCATGCGTTTAAATGCATTCTGGGAAATTTCATGTTTTTTGTGTTTTTTTGTCAAAAACTTATATGCAGCTCAAACCCGCACATTCACAAAAGAATGTACATAATTGATAGATAATTTACATACAAAAACATAATTCCAACTGATGAAACGCTGATCATAGCGACAACATGCATGTTTCCACTCTCCTGACAGAGGGCGCTCAACACGCGCGCGCGATGCATTCGCTTGGTGGCAGCACAAGTCGAACGCCCAGACGACAGTTTCAGATCTGTCAGCAGTTTACCAGGCTTCGTTGATGTTACAACATGTTAACGTCTAGTCTAGCTTTTGTAAATTTATATCAAGGTTGGTGATACAATAGAGTGCTAAGGTAACTTATTTGTGTAATATTTAGATCTAGCCTAGGAGTTAGATCTATTTGACAGTTCATCAGGCGCCAGTGTAGGATCCATAGAACAGTTTTGACCCTGACCAGGGGACCATTTGTCGTTTTGATTTGATTTGACTCTTTTAGCTAATGTTTACTGAGCCTTTCAGTAACATAGATTTCTAACTGACTAATTATATAGATCTAGCTGGAAGTTAAGTTAATGTAAGTTCCCTAGATCTAGTTTAAGTTGGATCTAAGCTTTAAACAATTTGAGGCAAAAATTGCTTCGTTAACGTTAGCCTAGGCATGTTTATAGATCTAATTAAGCTTAGGTTTAGATCCAGATCTAGATCCTTTAGGTCTACAATCTATAAGCAGTTCAGCTTTTGTAAATATAGATCAAGGTTGGTGATCCAAAAGGTGCTAGATCTAACGTCACATTTAGGCTATAATCATATGACTTTCACCACTTATTTGTGTCACATTTAATTAACTGGGTTATTTGACAGTTCATCAGGCATCCGTGCAGGATCTGTCAAGAAATTTTTACTGGTTCCTGGACAAGCTAAGGGAACCATTTGATTGGGACAACCGTCTTTTAGCCTTTCATTAAAAAAGACTTCTAATACAGATCTAAGCTTAGCTGGAAATTAATGTAAGACTTACTAAGTTTAGTTGGATCAAAGCTTGAAAAACAAATTGAGGCAGAAATTGCTGTTGTCTGGCGGATTTTTAACAAAACTTTTAATTAAGCTTAGTCTACATCTAGAGATAAGTTAGATCTATTAAGACCTTCGAACATCTATCCATTGGCATTCTTTAATAAGCTTACTTTAAAAAGTAACCTTACTCTGATTATCGAATCAAAGCAACATCTGTGTTCATTCAAGTGGGCGGTATGAAAGTTCATCAGGCGTCCGTGTAGGATCCTTGAAATAACTTTAACTTCTAATATAGATTCAGCTAGAAGGTAATGTGCAAAGCTGGATCCAAGCTTTAAAGAATTTGGCGCACATTAATTTTTTTTGGTTTATAACAAACCCTTCACTCAAGATTAGCCTACATCTAGAAATAAGTTATCAAGATCTTCGAACATCTATCCATTAGCATTCTTTATTATATTTAAAAAGTAGTACAGTAGTCCAAATATCAAATCAAAACAAGTTGTGCTCCCCTTCTTTAGTACATACACTTCAAAACTAAAAGTTTCTATCACCGCTGCGTGTCATTTGGGATCTCTGTCTATCGTAGACTACTTCTTGCTGGTTTTCCTGCATTGAATAATGGCGGACCACACTTACATAAAAAAGTATTCACAGTGCTTCACACTGGGTAACCGTAACACAACCCAGTCAACCAGTCGCCCAGTTTCAAATTCTAGAGATCTTGAGCATAATTACTCACGCTCATTACATAGGCTGAGTCGTGAAGTTACAAATCCAAATCAGGGAGCAGGAAGGCAGGAACATAATTATTGCCGGCCACATCTATCTGACCATGGCACTCCATCTACAAGATGCAATGAACCCTCCCCACAAAACACGACACTTTTAAACTTTGAGAACGAACATTTTCGGTCAGTCAATTTATTTCATTGCCTTAGCCTATTAGATGGCAATTTCTCTCGAAAAAAATTATACAGATCACAAATAAAGCAACCTAGGGTAGATCTAAAAGGAACCTAAATCATGACAGATTTTGTCAGGGGCAGGTCACTTGACTACAAATCAAATGTACTACTAGACTACTAGATCTACTTCTTTTAGTACCAAAACTTTGATATTAAATATACAAAACAGCATAATATGTAAAACTTCACCTTTAAAAAGAACAAGTCATAAGGTTATGAGAAACAGTTTAGCCCAGTTATCATCAGTGGGGGTCCAAAAAATTGCTTCACAACAAGGTCAAAGGCTACGCTCGCCTTCTAGGTTTTACCTACAACATATTAGTGTTACTACCAAATAAGACGACTTCAATATCATTGAATTCATGCCTTGGAAGTCCCTCTGGACCCAGGAGGTGAACTTTAACACAGTTGCGCAATAATTGAAAAATGACATTATCTACAGACTTTGCATTATAGATCTATATATGATAGGAAGAATTATGTAATAATGATTAACCATTTTATATATAAGCACGCATGGAGATAATTGAATATGTTATCAAGCGATAAGGTAAAGCCGCTCACATGTTTCTGCGAGACACACGTTCTTGCTGCCCCCCACCCGGCGCCACCCTCGGGGGTCTAGCGCGGGGAGAGCCACGTCCTTGCTGCCCCCCATCCGGCGCCACCCCCGGGGGTCTAGCGCGGGGAGAGGCACGTCCTTGCTGCCCCCCACCCGGCGCCACCCCTGGGCGTCTAGCGCGGGGAGAGCCACGTCCTTGCTGCCCCCAACGCGGCGCCACCCCTGGGCGTCTAGCGCGTAGATTATACCTGGAACAATAGAGAAACACGTAAAACCGGGAGACAAATGGTATTATTTGTCCAACATTAATTGCCGGGCAGGAGGGGGGGTTAGTGTTAAAAATGATAACATTTGGATAATGGGAAGATTTTCTGCCACTCACCCGACGCTCTTCCCACAATACCCCCTCAGCAATCACCCGACGATCTTCCCACAATACCACCTCCGCAATCACACGACGCTCTTCTAACAATGCCCCCTCCGCAATCACCCGACGCTCTTCTAACAATACCCCCTCCGCAATCACCCGACGCTCTTCCCACAATACTCCCTCCGCAATCAACCGACGCTCTTCCCACAATACCCCCTCCGCAATCACCCGACGATCTTCCCACAATACCCCCTCCGCGATCAACCGACGCTCTTCCCACAATACCCCCTCCGCAATCAACCGACGTTCTTCCCACAATATCCCCTCCGCAATCACCCGACGCTCTTTCCACAATACCCCCTCCGCAATCAACCGACGTTCTTCCCACAATACCCCCTCCGCAATCAAACGACGCTCTTCCCACAATACCCCCTCCGCAATCACCCGACGCTCTTCCCACAATACCCCCTCCGCAATCAACCGACGTTCTTCCCACAATATCCCCTCCGCAATCACCCGACGCTCTTCCCACAATACCCCCTCCGCAATCACCCGACGCTCTTCCCACAATACCCCCTCCGCAATCACCCGACGCTCTTCCCACAATACCCCCTCCGCAATCAACCGACGTTCTTCCCACAATACCCCCTCCGCAATCAACCGACGTTCTTCCCACAATACCCCCTCCGCAATCAACCGACGCTCTTCCCACAGTTTGTCCAGCACGCGTGTAATGTCATAACAGTGTACAGAGACGACACCCCCAAAGAATAAGACACAACAGAGACCAACAAAAACAATAAAAGAAAACAAAAAGGCAAACAGACCTAACCAATAGACCGTTCCCGGTACCCGTGGTACACATATGGTACCAAGTTATGTATTCGGTACAACATATAATCCGGAATCAGACTTGTAACATTTTCAATTTTCGCATATCAAGGATATCTGATGATTAAATTTGAGGGTCTATAGCGTAAGCGGAACGCCCTCTGCCGGGAGATCGCCTTGGTGGGTATCTTAAATTCTTATCTCACTCAACGTGTAAGTGTGGTACTACCGGGGGTGCTCCACTTCAAACAGCTGACTCATATTGAACATAGTCTCCTTTATACAGTGATACCAAAGCTTCTCTTTTGTCGCCAGGCGGCGCCTCTCGCGGTGACTGTGGTAACCCGCAGGTCCTCCCACTCGTCTCCGCGCGGCCAAACCGCAGCTCACGTGCTACTTGCGTTACCCAGACCACCAGTCCTGACCACAAGCACTCTCTCCAAACCGAAGTTCACGTGCCATTTGCGTTACCCAGACCACCAGCTCTGACCACAAACACTCTCCAAACCGCAGATCATGTGTTACGCGTTTTACCACCCAGACCACCAGCCCTTACCACAACTGACAAACTTTCAAGCTTGAAGTCTGAAGTGACAACCTGTGATCATCTAAAGTGACAGCCTGTGATCATCTAAAGTGCATAATTAGCATGAGTACCGTCATTCTACCTGTGATCATATCAACCGTATAATTACCTTGACGAACGGTATTCTGAATTACATTGGAATGTTTTATCTCAGGCAGCTGGCAATCGAGATGAAGATAAGGTATATGCAATCACTGCAGCAATAGGAGGGTTAATAAAGACAAGGTAGGTGACATTGCTGCAGCACCAAGAGAGTTGATCAAGAGAAAGGTAGGTGACATTGCTGCAGCATCAAGAGGGTCGCTAAAGACAAAGGTAGGTGACATTGCTGCAGCAGTAAGAGAGTTGATCAAGACAAAGGGAGGGGAAATTACTGCAGCACCAAGAGGGTTGATCAAGACAAAGGTAGGTGACATTGATGCAGCACCAAGAGAGTTGCTAAAGACAAAAGTAGGTGACATTACGGCAGTACCAAGAGGGTTGACAAAGACAAAGGAAGGGGAAATTATTGCAGCACCAAGAGGGTTGATCAAGACAAAGGTAGGTTATATTACTGCAGCACCAAGAGGGTTCATAAAGACAAATTTAGGTGACATTACTGCAGCACCAAGAGGGTTTATAAAGACAAAGGTAGGTGACATTGCTGCAGCACCAAGAGAGTTGATAAAGACAAAGGTAGATAACATTGCTGCAGCATTAAGAGTGTTGATCAAGACGACAAAGGTATGTGACATTACTGCAGTACCAAGATGGTTGATAAAGACAAAGGTAAGTGACATTACTGCAGCACTAAGAGGGTTAATAAGGAGACAGGTAGGTGACATTACTGCAGCACCAAGAGGGCTGATAACGACAAAAGTAGGTGGCATAACGGCAGTACCAAGAGGGTTGATAAAGACAAAGGTAGGTGACATTACTGCAGCACTAGGAGAGTTGATAAAGACAAAAGTAGGTGGCATTACTGCAGCACCAAAAGGATTGATCAAGACAAAGGTAGGTGAAATTACTGCAGCATTAAGAGGGTTGATAAAGACAAAGGTAGGTGACATTACTGCAGCACTAAGAGGGTTGATAAAGAGCAAGGTAGGTGATATTACTGCAGCACCAAGAGGGTTGATCAAGACAAAGGTATGTGACATTGCTGCAGTACCGAGATGGTTGATAAAGACAAAAGCAGGTGACATTACTGCAGCACCAAGAGGGTTGATAAAGACAAAGGTAGGTGACATTACTGCAGCACTAAGAGGGTTGATAAAGACAAAGGTAGGTGACATTACTACAGCACTAGGAAGGTGGATAAAGACAAAGGTAGGTGACATTGCTGCAGCAGTAAGCGGGTTCATCAAGACAAAGGTAGGTGACATTACTGCAGCACCAAGAGGACGGATAAAGACAAAAGTAGGTGGCATTACGGAAGTACCAAGAGGGTTGATAAAGACAAAGGTAGGTGACATTACTGCAGCACCAAGAGAGTTGATCAAGACAAAAGTAGGTTGCATTACGGAAGTACCAAGAGGGTTGATAAAGGCAAAGGTAGGTGACATTACTGCAGCACTAGAAAGGTTGATAAAGACAAAGGTAGGTGACTTTGCTGCAGCAGTAAGCGGGTTCATCAAGACAAAGGTAGGTGACATTACTGCAGCACCAAGAGGGCTGATAAAGACAAAAGTAGGTGGCATTACGGAAGTACCAAGAGGGTTGATAAAGACAAAGGTAGGTGACATTACTGAAGCACCAAAAGAGTTGATCAAGACAAATGTAGGTGGCATTACTGCAGCACCAAGAGAGTTGATAAAGACAAAGGTAGGTGACATTACTGCAGCATTAGGAGGGTTGATAAAGACAAAGGTAGGTGACATTGCTGCAGCACTAAGAGGGTTGATAAAGGCCAAGGTAGGTGATATTACTGCAGCACTAAGAGGGTTGATGAAGACAAAGGTAGGTGACATTAATGCAGCACCAAAGAGTTAATGAAGACAAAAATAGGTGGCATTACGGCAGTACGAAGATGGTTGATAAAGACAAAAGCAGGTGACATTACTGCAGCACCAAGAGGGTTGATGAAGACAAAGGTATGTGACATTACTGCAGTACCAAGATGGTTCATAAAGACAAAAGCAGGTGACATTACTGCAGCACCAATAGGGTTGAAAAAGACAAAGGTAGGTGACATTACTGCAGCACTAAGAGGGTTGATAAAGACAAAGGTAGGTGACATTTCTGCAGCACTAGGAAGGTTGATAAAGACAAAGGTAGGTGACATTGCTGCAGCAGTAAGCGGGTTGATCAAGACAATGGTAGTTGACATTACTGCAGCACCAAGAGGGCGGATAAAGACAAAAGTAGGTGGCATTACGGCAGTACCAAGAGGGTTGATAAAGACAAATGTAGGTGACATTACTGCAGCACCAAGAGGGTTTATAAAGACTAAGGTAGGTGACATTGCTGCAGCACCAAGAGAGTTGATAAAGACAAAGCTAGATGACATTGCTGCAGCATTAAGAGTGTTGATAAAGACGACAAAGGTATGTGACATTACTGCAGTACCAAGATGGTTGATAAAGACAAAGGTAGGTGACATTACTGCAGCACTAAGAGGGTTAATAAAGAGACAGGTAGGTGACATTACTGCAGCACCAAGAGGGCGGATAAAGACAAAAGTAGGTGGCATTACGGCAGTACCAAGAGGGTTGATAAAGGCAAAGGCAGGTGACATTACTGCAGCACCAAGAGAGTTGATAAAGACAAAAGTAGGTGGCATTACTGCCGCACCAAGAGGGTTGATGAAGACAAAGGTAGGTGACATTACTGCAGCACTAGGAAGGTTGATGAAGACAAAGGTAGGTGACATTGCTGCAGCAGGAAGCGGGTTGATCAAGACAAAGGTAGGTGACATTACTGCAGCACGAAGAGGGCGGATAAAGACAAAACTAGGTGGCATTACGGCAGTACCAAGAGGGTTGATAAAGACAAAGGTAGGTGACATTACTGCAGCATTAAGGGGGTTGATAAAGACAAAGGTAGGTGACATTACTGCAGCATTAAGGGGGTTGATAAAGACAAAGGTAGGTGAAATTACTGCAGCAATAAGAGGGTTGATAAAGACAAAGGTAGGTAACATTACTCCAGCACTAAGAGGGTTGATAAAGACCAAGGTAGGTGATATTACTGCAGCACTAAGAGGGTTGATGAAGACAAAGGTAGGTGTCATTACTGCAGTACCAAGAGGGTTAATCAAGATAAAGGTATGTGACATTGCTGCAGTACCGAGATGGTTGATAAAGACAAAAGCAGGTGAGATTACTGCAGCACCAAGAGGCTTGATAAAGACAAAGGCAGGTGACATTACTGCAGCACTAGGAAGGTTGATAAAGACAAAGGTAGGTGACATTACTGCAGCACCACGAGGGTTGATCAAGACAAAGGTATGTGACATTGCTGCAGTACCGAGATGGTTGATAAAGACAAAAGCAGGTGACATTACTGCAGCACTAAGAGGTTTGATAAAGACAAAGGTAGGTGACATTACTGCAGCACTAGGAAGGTTGATGAAGACAAAGGTAGGTGACATTACTGCAGCACCAAGAGGGTTGATCAAGACAAAGGTATGTGACATTGCTGCAGTACCCAGATGATTGATAAAGACAAAAGCAGGTGACATTACTGCTGCACTAGAGAGGGTTGATAAAGACAAAGGTAGGTGACATTACTGCAGCGCTAGGAAGGTTGATGAAGACAAAGGTAGGTGATCTTACTACAGCACCAAGAGGGTTGATCAAGACAAAGGTATGTGACGTTGCTGCAGTACCGAGATGGTTGATAAAGACAAAAGCAGGTGACATTACTGCAGCACTAGGAAGGTTGATAAAGACAAAGGTAGGTGACATTACTGCAGCACCAAGAGGGCGGATAAAGACAAAAGTAGGTGGCACTACGGTAGTACCAAGAGGGTTGATAAAGGCAAAGGTAGGTAACATTACTGCAGCACTAGAAAGGTTGATAAAGACAAAGGTAGGTGACATTGCTGCAGCAGTAAGCGGGTTCATCAAGAGAAAGGTATGTGACATTAGAGCAGCACCAAGAGGGTTGATAAAGACAAAAGTAGGTGGCATTACAGAAGTACCAAGAGGGTTGATAAAGACAAAGGTAGGTGACATTACTGCAGCACCAAGAGAGTTGATCAAGACAAAAGTAGGTGGCATTACTGCAGCACCAAGAGGGTTGATAAAGACAAAGGTAGGTGACATTACTGCAGCATTAAGAGGGTTGATAAAGACAAAGGTAGGTGACATTACTGCAGCACCAAAGAGTTAATCAAGACAAAAATCGATGGCATTACGGAAGTACGAAGATGGTTGATAAAGACAAAAGCAGGTGACATTACTGCAGCACCAAGAGGGTTGATCAAGACAAAGGTATGTGACATTACTGCAGCAATAAGAGGGTTGATAAAGACAAAGGTAGGTGACATTACTCCAGCACTAAGAGGATTGATAAAGACCAAGGTAGGTGATATTACTGCAGCACTAAGAGGGTTGATGAAGACAAAGGTAGGTGACATTACTGCAGCACCAAGAGGGTTGATCAAGACAAAGGTATGTGACATTGCTGCAGTACCGAGATGGTTGATAAAGACAAAAGCAGGTGACATTACTGCAGCACCAAAAGGGTTGATAAAGACAAAGGTAGGTGACATTACTGCAGCACTGGGAAGGTTGATAAAGACAAAGGTAGGTGACATTACTGCAGCACCAAGAGGGTTGATCAAGACAAAGGTATGTGACATTGCTGCAGTACCGAGATGGTTGATAAAGACAAAAGCAGGTGACATTACTGCAGCACTAAGAGGGTTGATAAAGACAAAGGTAGGTGACATTACTGCAATACTAGGAAGGTTGATGAAGACAAAGGTAGGTGACATTACTGCAGCACCAAGAGGGTTGATCAAGACAGAGTTATGTGACATTGCTGCAGTACCGAGATGGTTGATAAAGACAAAAGCAGGTGACATTACTGCAGCACTAAGAGGGTTGATAAAGACAAAGGTAGGTGACATTACTACAGCACTAGGAAGGTTGATAAAGACAAAGGTAGGTGACATTGCTGCAGCAGTAAGCGGGTTCATCAAGACAAAGGTAGGTGACATTACTGCAGCACCAAGAGGGCGGATAAAGACAAAAGTAGGTGGCATTACGGCAGTACCAAGAGGGTTGATAAAGGCAAAGGTAGGTGACATTACTGCAGCACTAGAAAGGTTGATAAAGACAAAGGTAGGTGACATTGCTGCAGCAGTAAGCGCGTTCATGAAGAGAAAGGTATGTGACATTACAGCAGCACCAAGAGGGCTGATAAAGACAAAAGTAGGTGGCAGTACAGAAGTACAAGAGGGTTGATAAAGACAAAGGTAGGTGATATTACTGCAGCACCAAGAGAGTTGATCAAGACAAAAGTAGGTGGCATTACTGCAGCACCAAGAGGGTTGATAAAGACAAAAGTAGGTGGCATTACTGCAGCACCAAGAGGGTTGATAAAGACCAGGGTAGGTGACATTACTGCAGCATTAATAGGGTTGATAAAGACAAAGGTAGGTGACATTAATGCAGCACCAAAGAGTTAATCAAGACAAAAGTAGGTGGCATTACGGCAGTACGAAGATAGTTGATAAAGACAAAAGCAGGTGACATTACTGCAGCACCAAGAGGGTTGATCAAGACAAAGGTATGTGACATTACTGCAGTACCAAGATGGTTGATAAAGACAAAAGCAGGTGACATTACTGCAGCACCAAGAGGGTTGATAAAGACAAAGGTAGGTGACATTACTGCAGCACTAAGAGGGTTGATAAAGACAAAGGTAGGCGACATTTCTGCAGCACTAGGAATGTTGATAAAGACAAAGGTAGGTGGCATTGCTGCAGCAGTAAGCGGGTTGATCAAGACAAAGGTAGGTGACATTACTGCAGCACTAAGAGGGTTGATAAAGACAAAGGTAGGTGACATTTCTGCAGCACTAGGAAGGTTGATAAAGACAAAGGTAGGTGACATTGCTGCAGCAGTAAGCGGGTTGATCAAGACAAAGGTAGGCGACATTACTGCAGAACCAAAGAGTTAATCAAGACAAAAGCAGGTGACATTACTGCAGCACCAAGAGGGTTGATCAAGACAAAGGTATGTGACATTACTGCAGTACCAAGATGGTTGATAAAGACAAAAGCAGGTGACATTACTGCAGCACCAAGAGGGTTGATCAAGACAAAGGTATGTGACATTACTGCAGTACCAAGATGGTTGATAAAGACAAAAGCAGGTGACATTACTGCAGCACCAAGAGGGTGGATAAAGACAAAGGTAGGTGACATTACTGCAGCACTAAGAGGGTTGATAAAGACAAAGGTAGGTGACATTTCTGCAGCACTAGGAAGGTTGATGAAGACAAAGGTAGGTGACATTGCTGCAGCAGTAAGCGGGTTGATCAAGACGAAGGTAGGTAACATTACTGCAGCACTAGGAAGGTTGATAATAACAAAGGTAGGTGACATTACTGCAGCACTAAGAGGGTTGATCAAGACAAAGGTAGGTGACATTGCTCCAGCAGTAAGCGGGTTGATCAAGACAAAGGTAGGTGACATTACTGCAGCACCAAGAGGGTTGATAAAGACAAAGGTAGGTGACATTACTGCAGCACCAAGACAGTTGATAAAGACAAAGGGAGGTGACATTATTGCAGCGGCAAGAGTGTTGATAAAGACGACAAAGGTAGGTGACATTACTGCAGCACCAAGATGGTTGATAAAGACAAAAGCAGGTGACATTACTGCAGCCCCAAGATGGTTGATAAAAACAAAGATAGGTGATACAGACAAAGGAAAAATAAGCTAGTGACTTTGTCACTGCATTTTATGCGTAATTTGTAAATTGAATAACTTACCCATTAGGGCTTTGATTGGTGTTGATGTCGGACATGTCGCGAAATCTGAATATAATAGTATACTTAACTATATATATGTGGGCGTCTCGCATGTTGGAATACCACCGAAATGAAGCTAGTTTTAAGCGTGAAGAATTACAAGCATGTATTGCAGGAAAGACCAATAAAATGTTTATTGAGGATTAAAAAATAAATTGACCCCATCAAATGTGAAAAAGCCACGCACAACTTAGTGGAAAGCCTAAAGTAATACACAAGACACACATCAGCAAAAAAAATCATGAACAAATCGCGATTATCACGGATTGAGATGAAACAGGAAAATAAAAACTTCCACCTCGTTCTGACTCTGACCGGAAACCGTAAGAGATAGTCCCCGGTTGGTTGATATACCATATGTTACTGAAAACCGTGAGACATAAATTCCATTGTACACAAAGTAACCGATAATCGACTAGGCCCCCATAAATACGTTTTAACGTTGCAAAAACTCCTTATATTTATTTTACTGTTGGTGACAAGGCGTTTGTTTAATACATTGGACATAATACAATGGACCCCATAACGACGCCTCACCATCCTTCTACCGCCTACATAGCAACATATAGAGTTTCCTTATAAAACTGACAGAAAGACCTTGATCATTTATCGATAAAATGATAATTACATAATTAATAATGCAAAGAAAGCTAGGCAGCAACGAAAAAGACAGAAATTGTATTATCGCCCGTTACATACCCACAATCAAGGTGGTTATGTCCAGTCTTCCGCTAGGGGTCTCTGAGTCGCATCTTGAGTGGCTCTGGGAAACCCCCGTGACGTGCCTAATATGACGTCCCATGTCCTGGAGGCCCTGTTGATGTGCCGCCCCATCTCTTGGGTGCGCTGCACGTCTCTGGGTGTTACGTTCCGGCCACACCCGTCTCTATGTGTTACAATCCAGCCACACCCGTCTCCATATGTTACACTCCAGCCACACCCGTCTCCATGTGTTATACTCCAGCCACACCCGTCTCCATGTGTTCCACTCCAGCCACACCTGTCTCAAGGTCTTACACTCCTACCACACCCGTCCCTGGGTGTTACGCTCCTACCACACCCGTCTCTGGGTGTTACACTCCTACCACACCCGTCTCTGGGTGTTACACTCCTACCACACCCGTCTCCAGGTGTTACACTCCTACCACACCCGTCTCTGGGTGTTACACTCCTACCACACCCATCTCTGGGTGTTACACTCCTACCACACCCGTCTCTGGGTGTTACACTCCTACCACACCCGTCTCTGGGTGTTACGCTCCTACCACACCCGTCTCTGAGTGTTACACTCCTACCACACCCGTCTCTGGGTGTTACGCTCCAGCCACACCCGTCTCTGGTTGTTACTATCCAGCCACACTCGTCTCTGGGTGTTACTCTCCAGCCACACCCGTCTCTGAGTGTTACACTCCAGCCACACCCGTCTCTGCGTGTTACACTCCAGCCACACCCGTCTCTGAGTGTTACACTCCAGCCACACCCGTCTCTGCGTGTTACGCTCCAGTCACACCCGTCTCTGGGTGTTACTATCCAGCCACACCCGTCTCTGGGTGTTACTATCCAGCCACACCCGTCTCTGGGTGTTACTATCCAGCCACACCTGTCTCTGGGTGTTACTATCCAGCCACACACGTCTCTGGGTGTTACTATCCAGCCACACCTGTCTCTGGGTGTTACTATCCAGCCACACCCGTCTCTGGGTGTTACTATCCAGCCACACCTGTCTCTGGGTGTTACGCTCCGGCCACACCTGTCTCTGGGTGTTACTATCCAGCCACACCCCTCTCTGGGTGTTACTATCCAGCCACACCTGTCTCTGGGTGTTACTATCCAGCCACACCTGTCTCTGGGTGTTACGCTCCGGCCACACCCGTCTCTGGGCGTTACGCTCCAGCCACACCCGTCTCTGGGTGTTACTATTCAGCCACACCCGTATCGGGGTGTTACGCTCCTACCACACCCGTCTCTGGGCGTTACGCTCCAGCCACACCCGTCTCTGGATGTTACTATCCAGCCACACCTGTATCTGGGTGTTACGCTTCAGCCACACCCGTCTCTGGGGGTTACGCTTCTACCACACCCGTCTCTGGGTGTCACTATCCAGCCCCCGTCTCGGGGTGTTACGCTCCAGCCACACCCGTCTCTGGGTGTTACTATCCAGCCACACCCGTCTCAGGGTGTTACACTCCAATCACACCCGTCTCTAGGTGTTACGCTGTAGCCACAGTCGTGTCTGGGTGTTGCTATCCAGCCACACCCGTCTCTGGGTGTTACGCTCCAGCCACACCCGTCTCTGGGTGGTACGCTGTAGCCACATTTGTGTCTGGGTGTTACTATCCAGCCACACCCGTCTCTGGGTGTTACACTCCTACCACACCCGTCTCTGGGTGTTACACTCCCACCACACCCGTTTCTGGGCGTTACGCTCCAGCCACACCCGTCTCAGGGTGTTACGCTCCGGCCACACCCGTCTCTGGGCGTTACGCTTCTACCACACCCGTCTCTGGGTGTTACACTCCAGCCACACCCGTCTCGGGGTGTTACGCTCCAGCCACACCCGTCTCTGGGTGTTACTATCCAGCCACACCCGTCCCTGGGTGTTACTATCCAGCCACACCCGTCTCGGGGTGTTACGCTCCAGCCACACCCGTCTCTGGGTGTTACTATCCAGCCACACCCGTCTCAGGGTGTTACACTCCCACCACCACCGTCTCGGGGTGTTACGCTCCTACCACACCCGTCTCGGGGTGTTACTATCCTGCCACACCTGTCTCGGGGTGTTACGCTCCAGCCACACCCGTCTCTGGGTGTTACGCTGTAGCCACATTCGTGTCTGGGTGTTACTATCCAGCCACACCCGTCTCTGGGTGTTACGCTGTAGCCACATTCGTCTCTGGGTGTTACACTCCAATCACACCCGTCTCTAGGTGTTACGCTGTAGCCACAGTCGTGTCTGGGTGTTGCTATCCAGCCACACCCGTCTCTGGGTGTTACGCTCCAGCCACACCCGTCTCTGGGTGGTACGCTGTAGCCACATTTGTGTCTGGGTGTTACTATCCAGCCACACCCGTCTCTGGGTGTTACACTCCAATCACACCTGTCTCTGGGCGTTACACTCCTACCACACCCGTATCTGGGTGTTACACTCCAGCCACACCCGTCTCTAGGTGTTACGCTCCCACCACACCCGTCTCTGGGTGTTACACTCCTACCACACCCGTCTCTGGGTGTTACACTCCTACCACACCCGTCTCTAGGTGTTACACTCCTACCACACCCGTCTCTGGGTGTTACACTCCTACCACACCCGTCTCTAGGTGTTACACTCCAGCCACACCCGTCTCCCGGTGTTACACTCCTACCACACCCGTCTCTAGGTGTTACACTCCAGCCACACCCGTCTCCCGGTGTTACACTTCTACCACACCCGTCCCTGTGTGTTACGCTCCTACCACACCCGTCTCTGGGTGTTACGCTTCTACCACCCGTTTCTGGGTGTTACGCTCCTACCACACGTTTCTGGGTGTTACGCCCCAGCCACACCCGTCCCTGGGTGTTACTATCCAGCCACACCCGTCCCTGGGTGTTACGCTCCTACGACATCTGTTCTGTCGGTGTAGCGCTCCAGCCACTGGTCGAGGTAGTCGCAATGCTCAACTCGTGTGGCTTAGGCGTCTGGCTTGAAGGTGAGGCAAGAAGTATTCGTATCTTCATGGGTGGCTGCGCCATGTGATTTGTAAGAAATACAAATAACTCTGTGGGTAAGTTATAGTTAAAAATAGTTTCATGTGCGCGCCAAAGCATACTGTCTTTGTTGGAACCAGTCGAAGGGTGACTTCAGAAGTATAAAAGACATCCTATACGGCGGTGCAAGCCTGCGACCAACGTGACAGTCAGTGTGAAGTTATTTGTGGTGTAAAACGCTCGAGGGTGGGGGGGGGGGGTACTACCTTACTGCAGTGATGGGGGTGTGCCGTCCATGCCATACAGGGCATATGAGAGAAAATTACATTTTGTGGTCATCGAGGGGTCTGACAGTTGTAAATAACGACACGTGACACAGGCATATTTAAAAAACCGACATTGACCCCCAAATTCCGACACTGAGCATCTGAAAAAGCGTCTCAGAGTTTTGAGAAACAAATACGGCGGTGAACTTTGCCAAAAAGTGACTCGAAACGTCGTGAAAAATCGACATTCGGCACTCAATATTTTTTGCTAATCGACACTGGACACTACCCCCCCCCCCCCCCGCCCTCTATTCCATACTGCTAAATTAGACAGTTATGAAATTTATATATACAGTATATATACAGGGAAAGGGGCCATCTGAATGAGCTATCCGGGGGCTGGAATCCGCGAAATATGCGACGAATGTATTGAACTGTCCAATAGAAAGACATTTTCAGATGGGCACAGTAAGAGAAAATGCTGGTTTCTGCTCCCGAGGAAAGAGAGACAACCGGGCAAAATAGGGTCATTTGGGCGGCACATATGTTAACACCTGTGTAGTGTAGTGCCCCCTACCTAACACTATAGTGAGCCCCGCGTGCAACGCACTTTTCGCCAGGCACACGGCCCAGAATAGACGCCCGTGTATGTGTGTCACAACGCACAGAGCGCTAATCCACAACTTGTCATCGATCCAAAGATCGATGGTTCCAAAGATCGCTGGTTGCTGTTTAGCGTATCCAGGGATGTGAAACAAAGAGATGAGGGGGGTCACTATCACTACGAGTTGCTCTTTTCTGCTCCATATTGATTTCCAGGTTTTAGAATGTGACTACATATAATGTTTATAAACCGTACGTGGCTTAAATTAAACCGCAAAATGCAAGAACCATGTAATATACATAAACTGGAAAAAAATATGTATTTAAATAGATATAGAGATTTAAATATATGTGTATATATTTATATATATCAATATATAGATTTAAATAGATATATATATTTAAATATATGTGTATATATTTATGTATACATATACAGATTTAAATAGATATATATATTTAAATATATGTGTATATATTTATGTATACATATACAGATTTAAATAGATATATATATTTAAATATATGTGTATATATTTATGTATACATATACAGATTTAAATAGATATATATATTTAAATATATGTGTATATATTTATGTATACATATACAGATTTAAATAGATATATATATTTAAATATATGTGTATATATTTATGTATACATATACAGATTTAAATAGATATAGATATTTAAACAAATATATAGATATTTAAACAAATATATAGATATTTAAACAAATACATGTATATTTAAATATATAAAATAAAAATACATGACCTAATAATAATACGATAATATACCAAATGTGACTATAACATTCTTTAGGCTAACATGTCTGGGTACATAGAGGTAAAGAGCAGAGGTGAGGGTCTAGATATTTGGCGACCAGGGTTGGGGGAGGAATGACTGCCATCTTGTCATCTTGTGATGTATTTCGTCGAAAACCTGACTTTAACAGTATATGCTTAAGTTTCCCAGGGGGGAGGGGGCAGTTGCACCCCCCCCCCCCCCACCACCACTCTCGCATTAGATTCCCCCGGTCGGCGCGACACAATCATTGTTGATTCCTATAACCACACTGTAATCTGCGTCATCTCCCTGGCCGTCTGGGGCCGGCCCGATAGCTCAGCGGGTTAGAACGCTCGCTTTGAGTGTTCGGGCCACCAATAAGAGCCTAACGGCACGTGGATCGGTGGTTCGCGCCCCTCTGTAGCCATGTCTGTGTGGTCGCAGGACAAAGATCCCATGTCTTTCGTCGTAAAGATTACGGGGTTACTCCCGAGGACATGGCTCCACTCTCCCTTCCTTCTCCCATTGACGCGATATGACCAAAAGTGGTTAAAGCGTCCTGAATAACCAAACCAAACCAAACTATGTCCTAGAGTACGCGCTTACCCCTGGGGACATGGTTCCACTCTCCCTTCCTTCTCCTATTGACGCGACATGACCGAAAGTGGTTAAAGCGTCCTGGTCAACCAACCATGACCGTCTAGTGTGGCATCAACGAGCATCTGATGAACTAATATATACTATGGGCGGCCGGTGGTTATTTACTGCCGCTTGGCCAGCCCAGTGCCGCCGCCACGAGCCTGTGGATATCCTTACCATCACACCGTACTTATCGGCAGTTATAGCCATTCGTTACCAATTGTTATTACACCATGTTTTTCTCAAATGGTGTGTTTAAGTGTTAAGTGCTTAACCAGTTTACACATCTATGTCGTTAAGTGAATGTAGGTAATCTTGTCGCATCAGAGGCTGACATGAGCACAATGGCTGATGATTGGAGGGATTTTTTAGGCACATTTTTTAGTTCAGGAGAGCAGGTGAACGCTTGTCGTATCTGGCCGATCGCCTGGTTAGTAACCAGCGGCGGTGAACAATAATAATAAGTCTCTCAAGTGCCAGGCACGGGAGTCACTCAGGCCACACGCCATCTCGGGGCAACCTGAAAGAAATTTCGTGTGCTTTCACGGCTGCAGTCAAGTGTCTATTTAAGTGTCGTGGAAAGATACAGACAGTATTAATGAAGTAATGATGAGTTCTATTTTGGTTTGGCATGGGTAAGGGGCATCTACCGACTGTCATATGGATCTGGTAGAGGTAATTGACATCTACCGACTGTCCTATTGGTCTGGCGTGGGTAATAGACATATACCGATTGTCATATTGATCTGGTGTGGGTAATTGACATCTACCGACTGTCCTATTGGTCTGGCGTGGGTAATGAAAATCTACCGATTCTCATATTGATCTGGTGTGGGTAATTGACATCTAACGACTGTCCTATTGGTCTGGCGTGGGTAATGGACATTTACCGACTGTCCTATTGATCTGGTGTAGGCAATGGACATCCACCGACTGTCATATTGGTCTGGTGTGGGTAATAGACATCCACCGACTGTCATATTGGTCTGGTGTGGGTAATGGACATCTACCGACTGTCATATTGGTCTGGCGTTGGTAATGGACATCCACTGACTGTCATATTGATCTGGTGTAGGTAACTGACATCCACCGACTGTCATATTGGTCTGGTGTGGGTAATGGACATCTACCGACTGTCATATTGGTCTGGCGTGGGTAATGGACATCTACCGACTGTCATATTGGTCTGGCGTGGGTAATTGACATCCACCGACTGTCATATTGGTCTGGCGTGGGTAATTGACATCCACCGACTGTCATATTGATCTGGTGCAGGTTATGGACATCCACCGACTGTCATATTGATCTGGTGTAGGTTATGGACATCCACCGACTGTCATATTGATCTGGTGTAGGTTATGGACATCCACCGACTGTTATATTGATCTGGCGTGGGTAATTGACATCCACCGACTGTCATATTGACCTGGTGTAGGTTATGGACATCCACCGACTGTCATATTGATCTGGCGTGGGTAATTGAAATCCACCGACTATCATATTGATCTGGTGTAAGTTATGGACAGCCACCGACTGTCATATTGGTCTGGAGTAGGTTATGGACAGCCACCGATTGTCATATTGGTCTGGCGTTGGTAATGGACATCTACCGACTGCCATATTGGTCTGGCGTGGGTAATGGACATCTACCGACTGTCATATTGAATTTGGCGTGGGTAATGCACATCCACCGACTGTCATATTGGTCTGGCGTTGGTTATGGACATCCACAGACTGTCATATTGAATATGGCGTGGGTAATGAACTGGAAAGTGACGCATTCTCTGGTGGTGCAAATAAAAAAAAGAAAAGCATGAAACATGACCAATTTATTTTATTTGGGTAACTAGGAATTCCTGGATGCTAATTGCTCATATAGGAAAAGATGTTCGGTCTGACTTTACTACCCCGCACCATTTCTGACTGCTTCTTATGTTTAAGCCTACTATCTTTCACCCCCGCTTGTCTGACCGCCACAGCACCAATTTGCCATTGCTTGCATGGAAAGCTACTCATTTATTATTAATTAAGGAACAAACTAACCATAGCGCATACATGAACAAATCTGCATCTCTCTTTCCTTTCATGTATTTTTTACCTCTTTTTACAAAGTATTTTTACGTGCAATTCTGGTTGCGGGTTATAGTGTTGGACCCCGATATTCGCCCCCTCTAACTAGATTAAGGGTCGGACAGTAAATTTGCCCACACAGCCAGTCTTGACTTCGTATAATCACGTTGTCATTGCATTGAGACGTCAGGCCCATCGAGTGATGTTCCGCTGCCTGCGTTGACTGACGGGCCGTGAGCGATGTCGGGGGCAGTCTGCCCGCTGGAGCCCTGGGTGGGGCCGCACGGAGTGCACCTCCTGGCATCACCGCGGGCAAACGTCTTCAAGTGCTCCACCTTCATTATGCGCGTACCATTCCTGCAAGTGATAAAATAAATCCCCAAATCAAATCACAAAACATTGTTGGGAACATAGGATTCAGGATTCAGGATTCATTTCATTTATTTACCCAATACGTGACATATAATATACAGATAAACGACTGGAGGCTATAATCGTATGGGTTAGGAGATCCAGGCTAAGACCAGAGGTCGCTGTCGCCTGGACCACCTGAGGGTCAGAAATAAGTATGACGTAATAACAAGAGGCGGAACATACGCTTGGAATAAACGAAATGATATCAGGCTCGAACCAATATAAAGGCTTACAGTTCACAGTTTAACACAAACTCCAATTCAAAATAAATACACAAAACCAATTAAAAAAAATAAAAAAAAATAAAAAAAACAAAAAAAACACCCCCACCCACATTTATATGCTAAACAAGTGCTATAAGAGGTATGTCAATGTTTTTTTTTATATATTGCTCAGTTAAGACAAGTATAACAATTAACCACGGTACATACATATGTATATGACTCCAATATCGAAGATTTTATGTAGTTGGAGAAGCCAAGAATACTGTGTGATATAATTTTCTCGAGAGTGGTTAAAGGCTCATTATTAATCAAATAAACAATACTGTGGCGGATACATTGAAGCGCAAATGAATGTTGAACTCTGCTAGTAAAGACCTGAAACTTATGACGGGTATTATAATGATGAACATCTCTTCGTTGAAGAAGCGGTATACTTAGAAAATATTTCGGTAGCGTATCTTTCTTCAGTTTGTAGTAAAATTTTAGTAATTGAATTTTGTGAATGTCAGGGAGTTTAAGGCATCTTAATTGCTTAAATAGGGGTTCCGAATGTGCATTGTATTTACTGAATGTAATGACTCTCATTGCCTTTTTCTGAAGTTTAAAGAGGCGGGCATTGTCATATCCCCAAACCATGATCCCATATGTGATGTGCGGTAAGATAAGCGTGTTGTACAACGTTAACAGTATATGTTGAGGAAGCGTGTATTTTAACCGGTTTATGACCCCAATCGCCCTTGTGACTCGTGTTGCAATTTTCTGAATCTGAGTATGCCACTTCATGTGTTTGTTCAAAGTGATACCCAGGAAGTTAAAATTGTCTACACATTCTATTTGTTGATTATTATTCTCAAGAATAGGGGGCGTAATTTTTCTTTGAGGAGTGTGAAAGACCATAAATTTAGACTTTTGCACATTAAGGACAAGTCTGTTGGCGTCTAACCAGTGGCTGATTTTGCGAAGTTCTAAGTTTATATTGGAAGACGACAAACCTGTTGTGAGGGGGCTTATTGAGAAAAAAAGTGTCGTATCATCAGCATAGTCTATATATTTAAAGAAATCACTAGCAGATGGTATGTCGTTGATATAAATGATAAAGAGAAGAGGGCCAAGAATGGACCCTTGCGGAACCCCAGTGGTTATGTTACAAAGGTTTGAGGCAGTGCCATCGATATCCACATATTGCTTGCGATCCGAAAGATAATCGTTAAATAAGTCTAGTGCCACCCCTTGTATACCATAGTGATGTAGTTTTTTTGACAATATATCATGATCTATTGTATCGAAGGCCTTGGAAAGATCAAGATAGATGTTAATGGGACATTCATTTTTGTCCATCGCCATAAGGGTACGATCCACTAGTTCCAAGACAGCCGTATCAGTTGAATGTTTGGGGCGAAACCCATATTGACTATTTACAAATAAGTTGTTTTTATAAAAAGATGTATGCATTTGATTTGCCATAATTCTTTCTAGTACCTTTGAGAGAGCAGGTAGAATGGATATAGGACGATAATTATTGATGTCATCTTTATCTCCTTTTTTAAAGACCGGTACGACCTTCGCTATTTTTAATTTAGTGGGAAATATACCCGTAGTTAGTGTTTGGTTCACTACCAGAGTGAGAGCCTCCACGATTTCACCCTTAATTGACTGGATAAGCTTCACTGAGAAGGAATCTATACCTTTGCTGCTTTTGGGCTTTAAACTATTAATGGCATCCATTACGGTCTCTGAGGTGACGAGATCAAATTTGAATTTAGTGGTCGGTTTAGGCTTTAAATATTCATGGAATTGATGGGGGGGATTGGAAGAGACCGCTTTCACAAGGTCCAGCCCAGCCTGCGCGAAGAATTTATTAAACTTGTTGGATATAGTCAAAGGGTCAAATATTTCATTGTCACCTATTTTAATATGCGCGGGGAAGGTCCTTTTATCCTTTGAGAGGTTAAGCACATCTTTCAGGCTACTCCATGTGCATTTTATGTTATTTTTACAGCTCATGAATCGATCATGGTAATATTGACGTTTAGTAAGATAAATACTTCGCTTAAGAATGCGATTATAAGTTCTGAGGTTGATTTTAAGCGTCTCATACAACGGGCTGAGCTGTGGGGTTCCCTTAAATGTTTTATACATTTTATCTCGGAACTTAATAGATTTGATGATGCCACGAGTTATCCACGGGTTGGCCTTATGCTTATATTTACAGAATTTAACTGCTTTATCGGGAAGATGTTTTTGCTTTGCTAGAGAGAGAGCGGCCTCAAGGATGTCATAGCTCTCATTTGGATTATTGGCGATATCTGTATTCAATAGAGTATGAATTGCCATTGAACCTACTTCGTTTTTAAACATTGACATTAATTCTGGGTTAGCTTCAGATACTTTCAGAATTCTCTTCCCTGTCTTTCGCGATGTTAGATGCGGGACAGATAGGAAATAAGGCAGGTGGTCTGACATGGGTTTCACGAGAATACCCGCTACTGATTCTATTAATACATTGCTCACGTTGCAATAAAAGTTATCAGTGACCGCCCTAGCCTACGGCTAATTTCGCGCTGTCCACAACTCGACTGGCCAGGGTCTCCTCGGCTCCCCCCCCCCACCCCTTCCCCCGTTGGCCACTGGTAGCACAATGGGACCCACCAATGTGCAACCCGGTGTAACATGACCAGCCGTCCCCCCATGACAGCGTGTCCCCCCTGCAGTTGGGGTATACGCGCGGAGGAGGTCACTAGTTATGAGAGAGACACATTGTCATGGGCTGAATATACCTTGAGGGGATATGGGGATGGGGGTGGGGAGGGGGGGGGCATGTTGTCATGGGTTGGGTATAGCTATGACCAGATGTCCCCTTAGCTTAGCACGGAATTACCGATTTATCTGGGTTAAGGAACATGGGGAGGGGGGGGGGACATCCTGTCACGGGTTAATATACAGCCATGACCAAATGACCCCTTAGTTTAGCATTGGACCACACATCCAGGTGGGTTAAGGGACCCCGGAAGGGGGGCGGGGGGACGTGTTGTCATGGGTTGAATATAGCTATGGCAACATGTCCCCTTATTCTAGCACGAAATTACCGATCTAAGTGGGTTAAGGGATATGGGCAGGGGGGGGGGTACATGCTGTCACGGTGTAACATGACCAGCCGTCCCCCCATGACAGCGTGTCCCCCCTACAATTCTAATGTATGCGTGCAAATGAGGACACTAGTTATGGGGGGACACATTGTCATGGGCTGAATGTATCTTAAGGTACATTGGGGGGGGCGTGGCATGCTGTCACGAGTTAAATTACAGCCATGACCAAATGACCCCCTAGTTTAGCATTGGATCACTGGTACAAGTAGGTTAAGGGACATGGCTAGGAGGGGAGGGCATGTTGTCAAGGGCCTAAAATAGCTATGATTGGGTATTCCCTTAGCTTAAACAGGAATTACCGATCTATGTGGCTCAAGGGACATGGGCAAGAGGGGGAGCATGATGTCGCGGTGTAACATGACCAGCCGTCCCCCCATGACATCGTGTCCCCCCTACAATTCTAATGTATACGTGCAAATGAGGCCACTAGTTATTGGGAGACACATTGTCATGGGCTGCATGTATTTTAAAGTATATTGGGAGGGGGGGGGGACATGCTGTCACGGGTTGAAATACAGCCTTGACCAATTGTTTCCTTAGTTTACGGGAATTACCTAGCTATGTGGGTTAAGGGATATGGGAAGGGAGGGGGGACATGATGTCACGGTGTAACATGACCAGCCGTCCCCCCATGACAGCGTGTCCCCCCTGCAATTCTAATGTATACGCGCAAATGAGGACACTAGTTATGGGGGGACTTGTTGCCATGGGTTAAACATAGCTATGACCAGATGCCCCCATACTATAGCACGAGATTACCGATCTATGTGGGTTGCGGGACATGGGCAAGGGGGGGTGGAACATGCTGTCACGGGTTAAAATGCAGCCGTGACCAGGCATCCTCTTGGAATAGCATTGGATCGTTGATCCAAGTGGGTTAAGGGACATATGGGAAGTGGGGTAGCATGTTGTCATGGGCCTAACATAGCTCTGACCAGGTCTCCCCTTAGCTTAGCACGGAATTACCGAGCTATGTAGATTAAGAGATATGGAAAGTGGGGGGCGGGGGAGGGGACATGCTATCACGGGTTAAAATACAGCCATGACCAGGTGTCCCCTTAGTTTAGCACTGGATCACTGATCCAAGTGGGGGGGGGGGGCCTCCCTGGTGTAGTGGTTAGCGCACTAGACCGCAGATCAATAGGTCCTGGGTTCGAATTAGGGCTCGGGCACCTAATCTGGGGCATGTTTCATTCCTTCATCCTTCATCGTCTCGGGAGGTTCCTTGGCCCAATTTAGCCTGTATGTGCACAAAAGTGGCCTAAAACACCAACATTCCATTCCTGATCCAAGTGGGTTAAGGGGCATGGGAAGGGGGCGGGGACATGCTGTCACGGTGCAACATGACCAGCCGTCCCCCCATGACAGAGTGTCCCCCCTGCAGTTCTAATGTATACGTGCAAATGAGGACACTAGTTATGGGGGAACATGTTGCCATGGGTTAAACAGTGATCCAATGATAAACTAAGGAGACACCTGGTCATGGCTGTATTTTAACCCGTGATAGCATGCCCCCCCCCCCCACTAGCCATAACCCTTAACCCACATAGCTCGGTATTTCCGTGCTAAGCTAAGGGGAGACCTGGTCAGAGCTATATTAGACCCATGACAACATGCCACCCCCCCCCTTCCCATATGTCCCTTAACCCACTTGGATCAACGATCCAATGCTATTCCAAGGGGACGCCTGGTCATGGCTGTATTTTAATCCGTGACAGTATTTCCCCCCCGCCTCCCGAATGTACCTTAAGATACATTGAGCCCATGACAATGTGTCCCCTCCATAACTACCGCCCTCATTTGCCCGCATACATTAGAATTGCATGGGGGACACGCTGTCATGGGGGGACGGCTGGTCATGTTACACCGTAACAGCATGCCCCCCCCCCCTTCCCCATGCCCCTTAACCCATATAGAACCGCAATATCGTGCTAAACTAAGGGGACATCTTGTCATAGTTATATTCAACCCATGACAACACGTCCCCCCCCTTCCCGATGTCCTTTAACCCACCTGGATGTGTGTTCCAATGCTAAACTAAGGGGACGTTTGGTCATAGGTGTATATTAACCCGTGACAGGATGTCCCCCCCCCCTCCCCATGTCCCTTAACCCACATAAATCCGTAATTCCGTGCTAAGCTAAGGGGACATCTGGTCACAGCTATTATTAACCCATGACAGCATGTACCCCCCCCCCCTCTTTGTGTCTCTTAACCCACCTGGATTAGTGTTCCAATGCTAAATTAAAGAGACACCTGGTCATGGCTGTATTTTAACCCGTGACAGTATGTCTGCCCCCCCCCCCCCCGCCTCCCCATGTATCTTAAGATATATTCAGCCCATGGCCAATGTGTCCCCCCATAGCTAGTGCCCTAATTTGCGCGCATACATCAAAATTGCAGGGGGAACACGCTGTCATGGGGGGACGGCTGGTCATGTTACACCGTGACAGTATGTCCCCCCCCCCTGCCCATGTCCCTTAACCCACTTAGATAGGTAATTCCTGTTTAAGCTAAGGGAATACCCAATCATAGCTATATTAGGCCCTTGACAACATGTCCCCCGCCTTCCCATGTCCCTTAACCCACATGGATCAGTGATACAATGATAAAATAAGGGGACACCTGGTCATGGCTGTATTTTAACCCGTAACAGCATGCCCCCCCCCCCCCCAATGTACCTTAAGACAGTCAGCCCATGACAATGTGTCCCCCCATTACTAGTGCCTTCATTTGCACGCATACATTAGAATTGCAGGGGAGACACGATGTCATGGGGGGACGACTGGTCATGTTACACCGTGACATCATGTCCCCCCCCCCCTGCCCATATCCCTTAACCCACTTAGATGGGTAATTTCGTGCTAGAATAAGGAGACATGTGGTCATAGCTATATTCAACCCATGACAACACGTCCCGCCACCCCCCCCCCCCCCCTGCCGGGGTCCCTTAACCCACCTGGATGTGTGGTCCAATGCTAAACTAAGGGGACATTTGGTCATGGCTGTATAATAACCGGTGACAGGATGTCCCCCCCTCCCCATGTCCCTTAACCCACATATATCGGTAAGTCCGTGCTAAGCTAAGGGGACATCTGGTCATAGCTATAATTAACATGACAACATGTCCTCCCCTCTCTCTGTCCCTTAACCCACTTGGATCAGTGATCCAATGCTAAACTAAGGGGACACCTGGTCATGGCTGTATTTTAACCCGTGACAGAATGCCCCCCCCTCCCCATGTCCCTTAACCCACGTAAATCGGTGATCTCATGCTAGACTAAAGGGACATCTGGTCATAGCTATATTCAACCCATGACAACATGCCCCCCCCACCCCTATGTTCGCTCAAGGTATATTCAGCCCATGACAACGTGCCCCTCACATAACTAGTGACCTCCTCCGCGCGTATACCCGAACTGCAGGGGGAACACGCTGTCATGGGGGGACGGCTGGTCATGTTACACCGGCACTAAACGGTCGGGGACTTCTGTCAGACTATTGGTACTAACTAAACTCTATGCTATACTGGAGTCTGGGTTCCTTACAGTATGATGTAATCCATATAATACGCACGTTATTTAATGATATTTAATGATACTTAAAAATTTACTTTAAAAAAGCTAGGTAAAAAATCATAAACAATTTAATGACACTTTTATTCATTTTGTCACTTTTCACCCTTCACTTTATTCTGTAATGTGACACATGATCTTGGGAAATGCGGCAGTAGTAATGGCAAAGAATTGACAGAACAAGTTCTTTGGTAATGGTTATGGAGGACGGATGCACCATTTAGAGGAGGAAACAGTCACTTACGAGGCCGCAGGAGTAACCACGGCGTTTTTCCTGATGACGTCATTGTCACCCGTATCCTTGACGTCGTTCTTTTGGATGACATCATTGTCTCCAGTAGCCACGGTGATCTTTCCAATGACGCCATTGCGACCAGTTTCTGGGCCGGGCTTTCTGAAGATGACGTCAGAACAAGACTTACCATTAAACAGCGACGGACGCCACATGGGATGTAAAAAATATGCGATAAAGTGACATATTTGTAGGAACACACCCAGGAATAAAGTGACATGTAGTGGAAAACACATTGGGATAAAGTGACATGTAGTGGAAAACACATTGGGATAAAGTGGAATTTCAAGCAACAAAAGTGGAATAAAAAACATGTTCATCTCAAACGGCCGGAAATAAAATATAGATCTTATGCATGCATGACATCCTAGTTAGGGACGCATCTGGGATAAAGTGCCGCCCTATGTTGGAAAAACCTGGGATAAAATTGATATCTTTTGTAAGAAAGACCTGAAATGAAGTGAAATCTCATGTAAGAAAGTGTAGGATAAAGTGACATCTTACTTTGGAAACATCTGGGAGTGAAATCTCATGTACGAGAGTGAAGGATAAAGTGGCACCCTAGTATTAGTGACGTCTCATGTAAGAAAGACCTGAGATAAAGTGACACCTTATGTAAGAAACACAGGGGATAAATTGACACCTTCAGTAAGAGACATATGGGATAAAGTGACACTTTATGTAAGAAACACCGGGGATAAAGTGACACCTTATGTAAGAATTAAACACCGGGGATTAAGTGACATCTTATGTGAGGAACTAATGACTATTTGTGTCAATTAAACTGGGATCAAGTGACATGTGTGTTTAATGTTTTTGTCCGTTCCTGAAGTGTCGGTTCCTGAAGTAAGGATGAAGGATCGGGGAAAGGGGCGACGGGGCAGTAATAGGCCGAGCCAGGCTCCGAGACTTAGCCCCGCCTTACTTTGTTCGACGTAAGGGGAGGTGTGGTCCCCTCCCCCCCCCCCCACCCCCCCGTCGATACTGCACTGGAATACACAATGCCTACATATGTTCACAGGCATAATCGTTTTAATAATAAATACCCACCCCCATAATATAACACTATTGCAGAAGCTTTATGGTATAAATACTTTAGGCCTATATGTCTGCAGTTTTTGTGGGGCTTTTTTTCTCTTCCATTTTGTGTCCCCATTTAATTGATATAATATAGCTTAATTTGTTTTTCATCTTCCCTTTTTTTGAAGTGGGTCCCATGAGAACAACTTTGTCTGTCTTAATGGGATAATTCATTGCAATATTATGGTACAGCGGTGAAACAAGTGCCTAATGATGCAATCAATATAAAACCAAAAGTTCTGGATTTCAGCATGAGCCTCCAGTGAGGTATCTGGAACCATGAATTATGTGTATTGACAAGCCTTCCACAGACAGCCCATTGACGCAGTAGTAAGGACCCCAGCGGCGTTATTTTCAGAAACATTTGATAATATATAGCTATTAGATAGAATGAAGGCATTTATTAGATGTGACTGACACCACCAACGGCATGCGTTGAGTAATTTCCTACCTGGGGCATAAACTGGCCATGCTGAAGTTACACACAAGATAAAGTGGCACATCTTGTAAGAAGTGACATCCTACTTTGAGAAGCATCTGGGATAAAGTGGCACCTTATGTAAGAAACACCTGAAATAAAGTGACACCTTATGTAAGAAACACCTGAAATAAAGTGACACCTTATGTAAGAAACACCTGAAATAAAGTGAAATCTTATGCCGGAAACACCTAAGATAAATTGACATATCATGTAAGAAACACCTGGGATAAAGTGACGTATCATGTAAGAAACACCTGGGATAAAGTGACATCTTAAGCAGAAAAGACAGCGGGATAAAGTGACAACTTATGTAGGAAACTACATATTACTAAATTGTATCGATCATGCAATGACCTTCTAAATTCTTCAACTTTAACAGTTCATGTTTCTCTTACGACTTAAGCAATGACTACTTTGGTTCAACAATCGGTGGGGACTGGCGGGGGGAGGGGGGGTGCGTTCATACCCAATGCATCCCCCGCCCTACTGCCCTGCAAGATGCCCAATTGCAATACTTTCGTGATGTCTACAGTGCAAATAGTTTCGACTATTTTATGAACTTTAACAGTGAAACTTTGTTAGATTACTTTTTAGAATGTTAACAATGAAACTTTGTTTGACGTAAGGGGAGGTGCGGTTCCACCAAACGTCCCCCCCCCCTCCACACTGCACTGGAATACACAATGCCTAGATATGTTCACAGGCATAGTCGTTTTAATAATAAATACCCATACCCATCATATAACACTATTGCAGAAGCTTTATGATCTAAATACTTTGAGCCTATATGTCTGCAGTTTTTGTAAGGCATTGTTCTAATTTTTTTGTCCCTATTTGATTGATATAATATTGCTTAATTCTTTATGGTCTTTCCTTTCTTTGAGGTGAGTCCCATGCCAACAACTTTGTTCGTCTTAATGGCATAATTCATTGCAATAATATTGTACAGCGGTGAAACAAGTGCCTATAATGATGCAAACATTCTAAAACCAAAAGTTCTAGGCCATAGAATGAGCCTCCAGTGAGGTATCTGGAACCATGGATTATGTGTATTGACAAACCTTCCACAATCAGCCCATTGACGCAGTAGTAAGGACCCCAGCGGGGTTATTTTCAAAACCATTTAATGATATATAGCTATTACATAAAAAGAAGGCATTTATGAGAAGTAACTGACACCACCAACGGCATGCGTTGAGTAATTACCTACCTGAGGCATAAACTGGCCATGAAGTTACCCATGATGAAGCGCCTGCAAATAAGTTAGACAAAATGCGTTAGCATTAAGCTATCATGCTATCAAAAAGCGGGCAATAGGTTTTCACTTCGCACATGCATCGGCCATGTTAAATCGCTTTGTCCCTCATGCATGAAACCACGTGGTTTTCTGCCGATATGTTCAACCGCTTATTTACATCAAGCCACCCACAGTTTTGGATCTCAATGCGAGGTTGAAACACTAAACTGCCTTCCATAGTATTCTAAAGTATTCATTGTGTATAATATATAACTTAATCATAATTTATATCGCTGCATTTTCGGCGCACCGGGTTGAGTCGTACAAATCGGAAAAACCACTACGCTGGGCATTCCCCTAACGAGACTGGACGTGTTGCCTTAAATAGTTGCCGTAAAAAAATATGCAATATAAATTGCATTTTCCATATATACCATCACGATGCACGATACATCATTTCAGAATCAGCAACAGCTATTAGTAGGACAGATTTGTAAACCTACGTTTGCTGAGAAGATTTGTAAACCTACGTTTGCTGAGAAGCCGACGCCACCTGTCGGCAAACCACGGTGGAGTGAGGAATGACGTCACTATAGGATTCTTCAGGACTATGGACCGCCAATGCGACTTTAGATCTGCGACTTTAGATTGCCATAAATAGTGCCGTGAAGCAGTATGCAGTATAAATTCCACTTCCAATATATTCCATGATGTATCATTGCAAAATCGCCAACAGCAGGATTACTACGGCGGCAAAGCACAGAGGAGTGAAGGATGACGTCACTATAGGATGCCCAAGAAATTTGGGCCGCCATTGCATTCTCTCTCTGAGTGACTGTAGGTGGCACCACCTTACATCAACTGTCTCGTAGGGGAGCGGTCTGGTAAAGACACGGTCTGACACAGCCACCGTCTGGTGCAGACGCCGTCTGGTGCAGACTCCGTCTGGTACAGACTCCGTCTGGTGCAGACCGTCTGGTGCAGACGCCGTCTGGTAGGTACAGACGCCCGTCTGGTGCAGACGCCGTCTGGTGCAGACTCCGTCTGGTGCAGACCGCCTGGTGCAGACTCCGTCTGGTACAGACTCTGTCTGGTGCAGACTCCGTCTAGTACAGACTCCGTCTGGTACAGACGTCATCTGGTGCAGACGCCCCCCGTCTGGTACAGACGTCATCTGGTACAGACGCTGTCTGAGCCGTCTGGTAAAGATCCCATCTGGTGCGCATATTATCAGCGTGCAGACGTTGTAGGGCTCGGGATGCCTCTCGCCTTCTTGTGAGATCTCGCCTTCGACCGAAGAGCTCGCTCTTAACGCTGTCAAACCAGTCATTGAACGCCGCTAGAAATTAACGGGGTGTCCTGCCTTCCACTCTGTACTGCGTACATGTTCTTCAATTTCATCTGTTGGAAAACAGGTGCGCAAAAGAAATAATATTTCCTTCATCGACAAAACAATGGTCGCATGATAAAGATCCCATGTCCTTCTTCACAAAGAGTAGGGGGTTACCCCCGGGGACATGGCTCCACTCTCCTATTCCTTCTCCCGTTGACGCGATATGACCACAAGTGGTTAAAGCGTCCTGCATATGCAACCAACCAACCGTCACTGTAGGGCCTTAATGCGCCACATCGTGTCACGTACTGTCCGGACCTGAATCGCACCATATCAGCAGGCTTATGTGAAGAGACCACTCGGCAGTCTCGTTATTGACAGTGTTAATAGTTACCGCACCCTCCGGGTTTACCGTGATCGATCGACATGCATACATATATACTCGGTATATAGTACATCGCAGGACAAAGAGCTGTGCAAGGTCCGCAGGGGGGCAGGAATCGAGCTGAACACTTATAGCCGTGTGACATAGTAGTTCTCATGGGGTCGATCGTTTCACTTTTCGAGACGTAAGTGCACAACCCCACCTCCCCCCCCCCCCTCCCCACCCACCCCTTTAACAGCTAGTGGAGGCGGCCGGTCCTACTATTTCTTTTGTCACAAAATATCACAGGTCAAAAGCGCTAATCCAGATAAAATGAATCTACTGATTATCCTTTCTCAAAAATGCCAATTCATGTGAATATTTAGATAAACCTGCACCGGACTATATTAAGCTTTCGTGACTAAAACGACAATTCCCAAACTATGAGCCACATAATTTGTACAACGACCCTGATTGGTACAATATTTACTCTACAGCGGGTGTATTAAATTAGGTCCACTAAGCACTTCATCCAGAAGCTGACCTTCCGACTGCAACTTGCAATTTCATTATTGTGTGGAAGTTACTCCTGGTAACATGTTTGTCAGGAATACAGATATATCATATGTGACATCGTGTCGTCTTGACGTCACCTGACGACCTTTTACATCGCCATAGCAATAGCTTTATTCTAAATATGTCCATAAACGGCAAAAACGAACAATTGTCATTTCAAAAAAAGCATCTCAAAGCATCTCAATGTGCGCCAAACCGAGACAGACGGAATGCCCGATGGGTGTCCACTGAGGTAGAACATCTTAAACCCTGTCCATTCCTTGGTCCCATGGTAACGGAAATAAATGAGTGTTTATGTGTTTGCTGCAGGCCCCTGGGGATTGACATTCGACCTGTATATCCCACTAAGGAGCCCCGTCAAGATTAACTAATTTACAAACAGAGACGGCAGACGGCAGATATTTCGCTACAGCTTGTTTCGCCCAGTAGCGCCTATACCAGGCGTGATCAACCAAAAGTGGCGAAAAATGCCAGGCACGGTCACGGCATTTACTTGGCGACAACCGGAATTCAATAACCCCATTGTCAAGCTTGACAGAAATACTGTAGTGATATGACGTCACAGTATTGGTAACTAAGATACCCAATCCGCCATCTGTATGTATGCCCGTCTGAAGCGGAGGGGGAGGGAGGGGGGGGGGGGGTGCGGGGACACTTTTTCAACAGTATTTTATTATTACACTATGTGGCTGGCAATCTCGGTGACAAGTGACAATATGCTGTCCTACCAAATCCTGTTTCTGGAAATAAATCATCAACACCCCCCCCCCCCGCCCTCGCACACACACACTCACATCCCTTACAACCAGCAGTACCACGCATAGATACTCAACCTATAGAACCGGATATGAATGGTACGAGTGACGCGATGCGCTATGTAATTAATAATTTGCGCGTTCGGGCGTTCCATGTGGGGATCGTTTCACTACGAGTTACGAGCCAGTAACGCTATCTTTTACATGCTAAAGTAACGATTGATCGTAACTTTACGAGTAACAAAAATAAGCGTTATACAGTGATTATTTGTTATGCAGCCATCTCCTTGCAATTTATGTTCAGCTAATATTATTGTAAAACATGTTTGCAATATAGGTATGATAAATTCAACATTTTTCATTTTTCTTCGGGTCGACAATTACCCTGGACTGGTACCCTGGACTGTCCGTACTAGCAACCTGTTTTTGTAGTCATGGCGCGCACATTCCACGTCTATAACAGTAATGTATAACAAGACTGGACGAAATCATTGTAACTATAACAAGGAGCATTGTAACCTACAAGCCCCCCCCCCCCACCCCCTACCTGATGAAAACATATTCTCGCAATTGCCTCTTGGGGAGAACGGTCCGTGCTTAGAACAGACTGCCAAAAGATGTAAGAGAATCTACATCACTTGAATCCTTCAAGTCTTCATATAATTCCAACCATGCAATAAGTTGTATAATATGTTCTCCGGCCACGGCGCCATCCAGCTTAGCAGACTGCGTATGGGCCTACGTGGCCTCAAGGCCCACAGACACAAATATGGTTTTGTTAGTGATAACAAATGTGAACACTGTCTGACGCAACCTGAAGATACTATCCACTACATACTTAAGAGCTCAGCCTTCTCGGCATCTAGAAACCGACTCGTCTAGAAATGTTATTACCTACATCGTCAGTACCAAACGCTTCTCGTAATAGTTGTTCTTAATGTGTCATACTGATTCTAGCCCGGTTGTTCAATTATGTCACATGATTGATTTGTTTTGTATTTGCATTGTTGATCAATTACATTTCTGTTTTTTCTAACTTAGGTGAACATTAATATGTGAATTCGCTGTTGTAAACCTCGTAAAATAAATAAAGTTTATATTAACAGACCGTTGAAAGCATGAAATTTGAAAGCTACATGTATGACAAGCCCTTTGTGCAAGTAATGCACAGTTATCAATGGTAAAGCTAAGCTTTTCGGTGAGAAACTAGAACAAATCCGATTAATCGACCGATTAACTCAGTTTAGCAATCGATAATTCAGGTTTATCGCTGAAAGGAATTGAGCAGAAGGTCCAAAGGCGTTCTCGTCTCGCGTAATCTCGCCTTGTCGTAATCTCGCATTCTCCTGATTTCGCATTCCCGCGTTCTCGTGATTCTCACGTTTTCGCGATCTCACATTCTCGCCCTATGTTGTACTAGGCGAATATGTGCCAGACTAAAATACGAAATCATGACAGGGGCGGATCCAGGGGGGGGTGGTTAGGGGGGTTGCACCCCCCCCCCCCTTGGGCACTTGAGCATACACTGTAAAAGTCTGGTTTTCCGATTAAATAAATCGTAAAGTGACATTTGCTTCCATGACCATGGATACAACTCCCCCGTCCCCCTACCAGGCATACCCCCCTGCTGTCTCCGGCTCATTCCCCACTGGGTAAGCGTTAAAGGGTATCGTTACGTTAGAGCATCGGGCGGTGCGTTCAATTCCAGATCAATGCAAATATTCTTCCTTTACCTTCATGTCCCAATTTCGCTTGAGCATTCAAAGCTCCAGTTTTGTATATATTAATTTATTAAAGCTTAATGACTGTTGAAACATAAAACATATGTTTGACAGTAGACTCAAATTACGTTCGCGACAAGATGTTAAGCCCTAAGACTGGTAGCGAAGCTTTGGATCGACAGAAGCCTTGTCAACAAAGTAAATCTGCCATTATTAGAGGTACCTCATATTTATGGAATTAAAAACTAAAATAAGAAAATAACCTCAACCCTTTTAACTTTTCAATTTCTGTACCTCTAATTATATGAAATATCTATGAAACACACACGGGGAATATACAGAACAATGAATACTGGATATTTTCAGCGAGTTATTCCTGTGATTAGACCTAGATCTTGTTGATTATGCAATGTGTTTATAATGGTAAATTTCCGCTCACTCTCTGGTTTCTTTTCAGACCGCTATGGCTCCATATTATATCTCTGTTGTCACCTACTTCAACGCATTTTCACACTCGCTCGCCAGGGCGGCGCTGCGCAAATGGATAGGCTAAATACGCCTCGAATCTCTACAAATTAATGCCAGGGACCCAGCCTAAGCCTAATAACACACGCTATCAGGTGAACAAAGAAAAGAGTTCTCATTCAATTATAACTTTTTCAAAATAGTAAAATAAGTATTTTGCTGTATTAAATACACAGAGCTCGTTATTTTTATTTCTTATCCTTGAAAATTACAATACTGCAAGAAATTAATGCTGATTTCACCGTTTTTCATGAATTTTGAAATTTGCCCCCGGCCGAAAGCAGCGGTAAAAGCGGAGCTTGCGTAGCACCACCGTGCGGGGAGCTTAATTTTCGCTGTAAAAAAAATCCGGTGACGTTCCCCCCCCCCCCCTCCTGGTATGGCCAAGGTCACATGTCTAGGTCATTGTTCAAGATTACTCCTAGGCCACGGTTACCTGATTACTCCTTTTTTCAATATTAAAATAAGCAACTGGCATGGATAAAAAGTCGGCAGTGGAGTGACCGGAATAAAAATAAATATAGGCTATTATTTTTGGGAACGAAGCTGATGCGTAGTGGGGTCTCCCCCCCCCCCCCCCCCCCGGCTCCATAAAATGACATGTGTAATAGCCCTAAAGTAAGCCCTTGGGTTAAAATTTAAATATATTGAACGAACATATACTACAGTTCCATGGTGCGTGCGTCGTTGGCGGTGAGAGTTCCATTAACTATATATATAACCTGCCGGCGACGCCTTGGCTGTAGCTCCTGTACGCCACGATCGAACTCGTATCCCAGACACACCCGCTGTGGCCGTCTGAACCGGACCCCGGGTCGGGCGGACCAGCGCTGCCAGGGGTTCCGCGCGCACAACCCAGGCCGGGTAAACAAACTTATGTTTGTTTTACCGGAATGATCAAACAAAGCGGCGGTTTTCGCCAGTCCGCTGGGCCGCAGTGAAGCGGATCCTACGCGCTTATCGATCTGAACTCCCCCGAGCCAGAGGCTTGGCTCCTAGCCAGTGGTAGTGTCACCTGGATAGACAGCCAGTAAGCAAAAGATCAGGTCACGATGGCCTATAGCAACGTCTTAGGTTGACAGACAGCTGAAGTGAGGTTATTCTGTTTAAGACACGCTATCTTCCAGCGAGTATTGCGAGGCTATTAAACACCCCCCAAAAACTGTTCATTGGTTACTTGTAGCTAAGCTTTATTGAAGCGAGACGATCCATAGCCGTCTGGATCAGTACTCTGGAACACAATGAAGGCTGGAATGAGGAGGCCGCGTCTTACAACGAACGCTAATCGGATTATATATGTTGCCATACTGTTTTTGGAGACGTTCAACTTCGTATATTCTGCTGGTAAGTCTCACTTGGGTATACAGTATTGTATGATTCCTTTGTTCATGACACCGTCTTAATGAAAAGTTTGGTGTATGATTAATATTAATGTTAATTTCGGTTGTTTGCCTTTACAAGCTTTACACACAAAATCGGCTAAAGCTCTCCTTGGGTGCACAACTAACCCCTGAAGTTCTGTGCATATCAGAATTATAACCATCCGAGTAGATTTATGGGATATATGAGAGGTTAGACAGTTGATACAATAGAATGCGGTTGTCTCATGAGTGACTGTCAGTGTCAGGCGATCTAATGTGCTGCGCGGGGTTTTCCATGTCGTATGACGTAATAATTATCATGACTCGCATGTCTGCGCGCGGTATCTATGGTTACGTAACAACGCTCCTTATATGAAATAGGGCTATACAGTTCTCGCGATCGAGCCGCGAGACTTCAGTTTTGGGGACAAACAAACACACCTGCTCCATGTTGAAGTATAGGCAGCTACAAGTCAATTTCTTTCCAGGTTCATTCTACAGATTATAAGTACCATTTCACTAAACATGGCTATGGGAGATATACGTTAAAATATTTAGAGGCGATGAAGCGCAGAACTTTGGGAATATGCAAGGAAAAATCCGTCTTCAAAAAGCCCAAAAGCTAAAAATAACGTTCTAAATTTAGCCCAGCACCCGGGCTTTCGCAAGTTCACCAAACAACGAGTGACGCCACAGAGTTTCGCGTGCCTCCGCGGTAACAAAAATGGCGAGAGCAAGCGATCGACTTAACCATTCCGCTGTCAAAATGTGCAGTGCATGGAGTGACAACACACTGGTGCGTCATTAAACCACATGGTAAAGATAAAATAAGACCAGTTGGATCACTTTTGGATCACGAAAAGACCAAGTTTCTTCATTTTTGTAAGTTTTCTGTTTGAAGCGTTGCGCCAACGTTGTCACCGGAGAGAATCCGTGTGACGTCATAGTGCCTCGTTTTCGTAGGAAGTGCAAAAGAACGTTAGTTTTTCAGTCGTATTGTCCCGTCGTAACAAATATTCGTCATTGTGATGGCGCAAACGAATAACAAATATGTCATCTATCCGTTTTGTGAAGCTATATTTCTTAAATATTCTTAATCATAGCGCTAGGCCTTCCGCAATGGACCCACCCCTCGGCGCCTGGCTTTTGCGCAGGTAGTCTGGTTCCCAGTCTCTCTCTTTGCGTAACATACACGTCACTCCTACGTCACAGATAGTCAGGATACCAGTGTGCGCAGAGATTCTAAACTCGTTCCGAACACGTGCTTCGTTTGTTTGTCCCCAAAACGAGTAAACCGGAAGTCTAAGCGAACGAGACTTTATAGCCCTATAGGGTTGTACAGTCACTACGGGATCTTATCGAGACCAAACGAGACAGGCATACTTATGCTCTACGTCAATGCGTAGCATCAACGGCCTGTACTTACTGCCTACCTTCCGGTTTTTGGCCTTCACTCGCCTCACACAGAGGATCGGCTAAAGCTGTACTTGACTGCACAACTAGACATGCACTGAAGTTCTGCGTATATCAGAATTATAACCATCCGAGTAGATTTATGTAATATATGAGCGGTTTGACAGTTGATAAACTGGAACGCGGTTGTCTCATGAGTGCGCGCGGTATCTATGGTTACGTAACAACGCTCCTTATATGGACTGACCAGGCGAGGAAAGTGGTGTTCCGTTTGTCCAAAAATGTAAACATCGATGAATTGCTCAAAATACAACGCTTCCAACAGTCTCATCGATTGTTTGTTCACGCACAAACCGCGCAGCTGGCCGGTTCCCAGCACTCAAACATTGACTACAATGAGTGCGGGTCAAGCACCTGTAGCAAGGCACCAGCGTGATGCGCACTCGTTCTAAGAGCACGTGTTTTTTTGTTGGTCCCCAAAAGCCCTAAACCGGAAATAGAACCCGCGAGAACTGTACAGCCCTATGACCAGGCGAAGGCAATGGTGTTCGGTTTGTCGCAGAAATGTAAACATCGATGATTTCCCTCAAAATACAACGCTTTCAGCAGTCTCATCGAATAAACCACATGCATTATGGGGAGATAAATGTCTTATCTTTAGCTATATTATGATTTTATAGTTAGGAATGCCTGGAACAAAGCAAACAAAAAATAGTTTCACACCCACTCGAATCTTTACGCACAAACCGCGCAGCCAGCCGGTTTCCAACACTCAAACGTTGACTACAATGAGTGCACGTCACACAGCTGTAGCAAGGCACCAGCGTGATGCGTACTCGTTCTAAGAGCACTTGTTATTTTTTTGTTGGTCCCCAAAAGACCTAAACAGGAAATAGAACACGCGAGAACTGTACAGCCCTATTGAATGAAGTCATATCATCTTAACACGCACGTTGTATGATTTATTAAATGTTTGAGTGACGTCATACCATTTCACCACCCACGTTGTATGATTTATTAAATGTATGAGTGACGTCATACCATTGCACCACCCACGTTGTATGATTTATTAAATGTATGAGGGACGTCATACCATTGCACCACCCACGTTGTATGATTTATTAAATGTATGAGTGACGTCATACCATTGCACCACCCACGTTGTATGATTTATTAAATGTGTGAGTGACATATCCTTTAGGATTTATAGAATTGAATTTAGGTTTTCATATCAGATCTGCGAAGCACACTAATGGCTACATGACTAAGTCAGTAGGTGTTCAACTTTTCACCTTCAAACTCTGTTTGAAATATTTATTACGAATTCGTTCAATTGCATGACTATTGTGGAAGCTCCAGACTTAGTCCTTTTTGCACATTTCCCCCAATCATTTATTATTGGGCTCATAAGATTATCTAATAGACCCATCCAGGGCGTTAGACTAAGGGAGTTAAGGGTGCATCGTCGAGAGTTTTTGATGCGAGAAAATTTATTGGGTGACTCGTGCCAAAACAAATTCAGAAAAGTATAATATATATTCCCCTCTATAAGTCTTGCCCTGTCTTCTCATATATAATGATTGCCGTTGTGTGTAGGACCTTACTGCTTCGAGGACGTCTGCTACGAGGTGGTGCGTGACCCCATGACCTGGGATGAGTCCTCAGATCACTGTCGCCAGGGAAACGGCGCCCTGGCCCGCGTCCCCACCCCGGTCGCACAGGCCCGTCTGGGGCAGATCCTGACAGCGGAGGGCGCCGACGGACCTGTCTGGATCGGCGCGCACCAGGTGACGCCAGAGATCATCGACAACGCGGTGTCTCTCTGGAGATGGGTGGATGGTAAGTTCTCGCCTGTCTCGTCTAGGATCTATCTAAACTGGGGGAGGCCCGGTAGCTCAGTGGGCTAGGGCGCTCGCCTTGAGTGCTCTGGCTAAAGCCTGGTCGCAGGATAAAGATCCCAGGTCCTTCTTTGCAAAGAGTAGGGGGGTACTCCCGGGACATGGCTCCACAGGATAAAGATCCCATGTCCTTCTTCGCAAAAAGTAGGGGGTACTCCCGGGGACATGGCTCCACTCTCCCTTCCTTCTAACTTCTTAACGCGATATGACCAAAAGTGGTTGAATATACAAGCAACCAACCAACCAACCATCTAAACCGGGTCGCTAAGAAACACATTGCTTGGGTGGTTGCTGTCCATCCGTTGGTTTATCGCATTTGATAACATAAATATTTCAATAGCTTTGATGTACTGATACGTGACAAACACATTACTATAATTAATGTTTCGGATTTTGTAGAGGAACATTTGTATATATGATGATTAGTGCTAGAGTTTCAAATGTTTCTCTTATGCTTATATTTCAGATTGCGAGTGTGATATTAAAACAGGTGAGTATTTTCATAATATCAATGTTTAACCGTTTTCCATCAATGTTGTTTAGAATTGACAAATCACCAAATAATTTCAGTAACAATGTTCGGTAATGCATGTTTCAAACGAAACATTGCTGAAATATGATATATATAAATATGTTCCAGCAGCCAGAAATGTAGCTTACAATCCTGTCTGTCAAGCTGCTGCAACAACTCTCCCAGTAATCTACAGTAGTAAGAAACAAAGACAAGCAATTCACGATTTCGGCATTGTACGCCATCTTGGAAAACACATGACTGGCGCATAGAGTTATGGGAAATATTTTGGTTTTCTTTTTCTACCGAGATAAGTACCATAATATATCTAGGTTATTGGCAAGGCATGTATCAAATTTATGAGTTTATCTAAAGGACATCCAGATTACATAACTGTACAAACACTCCCCCTGATGTACACTTGAAATACACGTCAAACACTCCCCCTGATGTACACTTGGGGTAGTAAAACACTCCCCCCGATGTACACTTGGAGTACTGTCAAACACTCCCCCCGATGTACACTTGGAGTACTGTCAAACACTCCCCCCGATGTACACTTGGAGTACTGTCAAACACTCCCCCCGATGTACACTTGGAGTACTGTCAAACACGCCTCCTGATGTACACTTGGAGTACTGTCAAACACTCCCCCTGATGTACACTTGGGGTAGTCAAACACTCCCCCCGATGTACACTTGGAGTACTGTCAAACACTTCCCCCGATGTACACTTGGAGTACTGTCAAACACTCCCCCTGATGTACACTTGGAGTACTGTCAAACACGCCCCCTGATGTACGCTTGGAGTACTGTCAAACACTCCCCCTGATGTACACTTGGAGTACTGTCAAACACTCCCCCTGATGTACGCTTGGAGTACTGTCAAACACTCCCCCGATGTACACCTGGAGTATATGTCAAACACTCCCCCTGAGTGTAGCCATCGTGTGACACTTGGAGTCACACCTATGTTCACAAATGATGGAGATATAATCTAAGGCATATTTCACCCTAATCGTTCATTCAGGTCATTTCTTGTAATATAGCCATCGTATGCACAAAACGGGCCTAAACCCACAATGGCGTCATTTCGTATCAGGCCATGTTTCGCCTCTTTTGCTGATTATGCATTATCATGGTTACCCTCCACACAGCCATCGACCAGACTGCCTTTGAGAGGCAGGGATGTTACAACGATTGGTCGGCCAGCCCCGACCTGCCCCATCAGATCGCCGAGTCCTTTAACATCACCCCTACTACCTGCCTGGAAGTCTGCCTTGATGCGGGGTACGAGTACTCCGGGACACAGGTCACACAGGTATGGGTACGCCGGGACACAGGTCACACAGGTATGGGTACGCCGGGACACAGTTCACACAGGTATGGGTACGCCGGGACACAGGTCACACAGGTATGGGTACGCCGGGACACAGTTCACACAGGTATGGGTACGCCGGGTCACAGGTCACACAGGTATGGGTACGCCGGGTCACAGGTCACACAGGTATAGGTACGCCGGGACACAGGTCACACAGGTATGGGTACGCCGGGTCACAGGTCACACAGGTATGGGTACGCCGGGACACAGGTCACACAGGTATGGGTACGCCGGGTCACAGGTCACACAGGTATGGGTACGCTGGGACACAGGTCACACAGGTATGGGTACGCCGGGACACAGGTCACACAGGTATGCATGGGTACGCCGGGCCACAGTTCGGGTTGGTCTATAGCTGGTTACTGGCATAGATTAGCTTGACTGGTCTAAGACGATATGAGATTACTGAGAGTATGCATACTTTTACACAGACTGTATAGCGAATCTTAGTCCGATTTAGGATTTCCTGATGAGGGCCCATTGACAAAAATCGGTCATTACCCCCACGAATTTGCTCCCAACCGGTGATCCTTAAGGTCGTCAATGCACCAGTTGATACCAGAACAAAAATACCCATGTATTTCACCTGGGATAAATCGGACTAATTCTTTGTTCATGATGTGTGTGCATTAGAGTGTTTGCCTTGTTGCTGCAAGCCAAACTTCCTGTTTCCTCCCAGGTTTCCGGTCCGTCGCTGGAGGCGCTGTGTCACTGTGGTCACAGCTTCGGCTTCTACGGCACCAACGACAGGTGTGTCGAGCAGTGCCCGGCCGACCCGGGGGCCCTCTGTGGGGGGTTCGGCCGCAACCTGGTCCTCAGAGCAAATGGTAGGTCGACGGGAGAAAGTGGGCCGGGGGGGGGGATGTATGGCCGTAACCTGGTCCTCAGAGCAAACAGTAGGTTTGCGTGGGAAGTGGGGAGGGGTATGGCAGTAACCTGGTCCTCAGAGCAAACGATAGGTCTCTGGGGGAGGGGGTACGGCAGTAACCTGGTCCTCAGAGCAAATGGTAGGTCTCTGGGGGAGGGGGGTACGACAGTAACCTGGTCCTCAGAGCAAACGGTAAGTCTCTGGGGGAGGGGGTACGGCAGTAACCTGGTCCTCAGAGCAAACGGTAGGTCTCTGGGGGAGGGGGTACGGCAGTAACCTGGTCCTCAGAGCAAACGGTAAGTCTCTGGGGGAGGGGGGTACGACAGTAACCTGGTCCTCAGAGCAAACGGTAGGTCTCTGGGGGAGGGGGTACGGCCGTAACCTTAACCTGGTCCTCAGAGCAAACGGTAGGTCTGTGTGTGTGGGGGGGGGGGGGGGGAGGGGGCTGTCAGCGCGGTATAGAGGAAGGGGGGCGGGGAGGTGTCCCTGCAGAATTATGATAAGACTGTCAGGGTGGCCAAATGTCATAACCAAATGTCACTTGCAAAACGAATATTTATAGTAGTAAGTAAAAAATGGGAACCATTATTGGCAACTGACAATTGCAGGTGCGGCCGGTGTATTTATGGTCAAGCAATTTGAATGTCAAAGAATAGCGATGAAGGAAGCTACCACGTGATCAATACCAGAGAGTGTACAGCCTGGGTCAGCTACACCAGAGTGTACAGCCTGGGTCAGCTACACCAGTGTACAGCATGGGGCAGCTACACCAGAGAGTGTACAGCCTGGGTCAGCTACACCAGAGTGTACCGTCTGGGTCAGCTACACCAGTGTACAGCATGGGGCAGCTACACCAGAGAATGTAAGCCTGTGACAGTTACACCACAGAGTGTACCGTCTGGGTCAACTACACCACGGAGTGTACCGTCTGGGTCAGCTACACCATAGAGTGTACCGTCTGGGGCATCTACGCCAGTGTACAGCCTGGGTTAGCTACACCAGAGAGTACTGCCTGGGTCAGCTACACCAAAGTGTACAGAATGGGGCAGCTACACCAGTGTAAAGGCTGGTTCAGCTACACTAAAGTGTACCGAATGGGGCAGCTACACCAGTGTGCAGCCTGGGTCAGCTACACCAGAGTGTACAGTCTGGGTCAGCTACACCACAGAGTGTACAGCCTGGGTCAGCTACACCACAGTGCACAGCCTGGGTCAGCTACACCACAGTGTACAGTCTTGGTCAGCTACACCACAGAGTGTACCGTCTGGGTCAACTACACCACGGAGTGTACCGTCTGGGTCAGCTACACCATAGAGTGTACCGTCTGGGGCATCTACGCCAGTGTACAGCCTGGGTTAGCTACACCAGAGAGTACTGCCTGGGTCAGCTACACCAAAGTGTACAGAATGGGGCAGCTACACCAGTGTAAAGCCTGGTTCAGCTACACTAAAGTGTACCGAATGGGGCAGCTACACCAGTGTGCAGCCTGGGTCAGCTACACCACAGTGCACAGCCTGGGTCAGCTACACCAAAGTGTACAGTCTTGGTCAGCTACACCACAGAGTGTACAGCCTGGGTCAGCTACACCACAGTGCACAGCCTGGGTCAGCTACACCACAGTGTACAGCCTGGGTCAGCTACACCACAGTGTACAGTCCGGGTCAGCGACACCAGAGTGTACAGTCTGGGTCAGCTACACCAGAGTGTACAATCTTGGTCAGCTACACCACATAGTGTACAGCCTGGGTCAGCTACACCACAGTGTACAGCCTGGGTCAGCTACACCACAGTGTACAGCCTGGATCAGCTACACCACAGTGTACAGTCTGGGTCAGCGACAGCAGAGTGTACAGCGTGGGTCAGCTACAGTACAGTGTACAGCGTGGGTCAGCTACACCACAGTGTACAGTCTGGGTCAGCGACAGCAGAGTGTACAGCCTGGGTCAGTCACAGTAGAGTGTACAGCCTGGGTCAGCTTAACCATTGTACAGTCTGGGTCAGCTATACCAGTGTATAGTCTGGGGCAGCTACACCAGTGTACAGTCTGGGTCAGCTACACCAGTGTACAGTCTCGGTCAGCGACAGCAGAGTGTACAGCGTGGGTCAGCTACAGTACAGTGTACAGCGTGGGTCAGCTACACCACAGTGTACAGTCTGGGTCAGCGACAGCAGAGTGTACAGCCTGGGTCAGTCACAGTAGAGTGTACAGCCTGGGTCAGCTTAACCATTGTACAGTCTGGGTCAGCTATACCAGTGTATAGTCTGGGGCAGCTACACCAGTGTACAGTCTGGGTCAGCTACACCAGTGTACAGCCTGGGTCAGCTACACCAGTGTACAGCCTGGGTCAGCTACACCAGTGTACAGTCTGGGTCAGCTACACCAGTGTACAGCCTGGGTCAGCTACACCAGTGTACAGTCTCGGTCAGATACACCAGTGTACAGTCTGGGTCAGCTACACCAGTGTACAGCCTGGGTCAGCTACACCAGTGTCCGGGGCAGCTACACCATTGTACAGTCTGGGTCAGCTACACCAGTGTACAGCCTGGGTCAGCTACACCAGTGTACAGTCTCGGTCAGATACACCAGAGTGTACAGCAAGGGGCAGCTTCACCACAGAGAATGACTCATTTAATGTCAGTTAACACACTGAATTCACCTGGCCCACATTTCCCCAAATTGTCCTTTCCATATGAATAAGTGTGGATTAGCGCTCTGGCCTATTGAGAGCCTAACGGCACGTGGATCGATGGTTCGAGCCCCGCTGTGGCCATGTCTGTGTGGTCGCAGGATAAAGATCCCATGTCCTTCTTCGCAAAGAGTAGGGGGTTACCCCCGGGGGAATGGCTACATTCTCCCTTCCTTTTCCTATTGACGCGATATGACCAAAATTGGTTAAAGCCTCCTGAATATACAACCCATTAACCATATGAGTAAGTCACCCTGCGACTATGGTGTTCACTCCGCTCTTATCAAGCTAGTAATGTCGTTCTATTTCAGGGCTATATTCGAACTGGGCTTACGACCAACCTGATGACGTCAACGGGTTGCAGTTCTGTGGAGCCCTGGACAGCGAAGAGCGCGACAACGGAGCAGCCATGGTCGACGAAAACTGCTCCGAAAACCACACGTTTGTCTGCCAGTTACGTGAGTAATTAGTTCATGTTTCACCAAGGCCTTCAAGCTAGTACCTCTACTGAGGGGAGGGAATACCTTTTCCGATCTCCGCGATTGGCATCCAGGAATTCTTGTAGATTTGGAATTGGCAATTTTCGGGGATCGTATCCGTACAATTCCTGGTTCAACGCGAAGACCCTTTCCCTATTTACCCCGATCCGTTATTAACAGCAGTCTGTGAATTCCTCGACATTCGCGATATCACTGTTAAGGTGTTGTTTTCGCGCCAGGTCTTGAACAGTCCTCGTCTTGGAGATTCGATATTGCTCTCTAATCCTGTGGGATTCGCGAATCAGTATGGGTACCCCCACCCCCCCTTCCCCTCTCCTCTCCACTGCCCAACACCGTCCTACCATGCCTCTGACATGGCTGTCTAGATGTGGCATGCTGTTCATTGCAGCCTACGATATGAATGTCTAAATATGGCATGCTGTTCATTGCAGCCTACGATATGAATGTCTAAATATGGCATGCTGTTCATTGCAGCCTACGATATGAATGTCTAAATATGGCATGCTGTTCATTGCAGCCTACGATATGAATGTCTAAATATGGCATGCTGTTCATTGCAGCCTACGATATGAATGTCTAGATGTGGCTTGCTGTTCATTGCAGCCTACGATATGAATGTCTAAATATGGCGTGCTGTTTAACCAGCCTCTAATATGAATATTTATGTATTGCGTGCTATTTATTCCAGCCTCCGCTGGGTGTTCTCCGGGAATTGAGGATGACGGTGAGTACATCGCCTCCGCCATTCTTAACGCGTGCATCTTCGTCAGTGGCGACACTAGCGCCGCCTCGTGGCACAGCGCCAGGACCACGTGTCTGAGCAAGGGTGGCGACCTCTTGCGGCTGTCGGGGCAGGCGGATCACGATGAGGCCATCGAGATTCTGGATCAGAACAGGACTGGACTTCATCACCTTCACTGGATCGGGTTCTTCCGGGAAAACTTTTACTGGAATGAAGGTGGGTGGCTCAATAATTATTGTTAATTGTGCATTTGGTTTTGTTTCATCAATGATTTTTGTGGTGCCTTTAAATGGTAGGATTTACTTATAAGAAACGATGAGCTTCATTATTACTGGTGTGTCAAGTATTGTCTCACAGATAATTTCTGGCGGTGACATTAAAAAGGATCTGGAAGGGGTAGAATCTAAATGGCGACACGACACACAGGCATATTTGAAAGATCGACATTCGACATTGACCCCCCGAATTTCGACACTGGGGATCTGAAAAGGCGACATTGACACAGATTTCTTCGATAAAACGACGCGGAATGTTGTGAAAAATCGACCTTCGATACTGAGAATTTTGATAAAAATCGACTCTGGACACTTGACCCCTACTTCCAGACCCCTACTTCCAGACCCCTACTTCCAGACCCCTCTTCAAAGTTAGAACTTACAATGAAGGATGTTGTTCACCTAAAAATACCAATAAAATAAAGTATCCATTCAAAGGTCTCAGCATGTTTTCGACATCGGACATTTAAAGCGTCCAAACGGAAAGGAAAATAAAGTAAACCTATCGTAGATCAGTGGCAGGCACTGGAATATATTGAGGCAAGTATTACGTTGACCTTGACCTGAATTAATTGAGAATGTGTGGCGAGATACACGTGTACTTTTCTTCCCCTTATACATTACAAAATGGTCAGGTGAACGTGCTTTTTTCTCTCCCAGCTGAGGGAGTTGCCATGGTGGACATGATGTGGTCCAACTTCGCGGCTGGGGAGCCCGACTACTTGGCTGGGTCCTGCGTTTACGCGGACCCCGGGGACGGCTACATGTGGAAAGTGGCCGCCTGCGGCCTGGAACAACCGCTCCATGTGTGCCAGCAAGGTCAGTGTACAGCCCACTCAAGGTCAGTCAGTGTACACCCACCCATAGCCAAGATCAGTCAGTGTACACAAACCCATAGCCAAGGTCAGTCAGTGTACACCTACCAATAGCCAAGGTCAGTGTACACCCACCCATCGCCAAGGTCAGCCACTGTACACCCACGCCCACACCCAAGGTCAGTCAGTGTACACCCACCCATAGCCAAGATCAGTCAGTGTACACAAACCCATAGCCAAGGTCAGTCAGTGTACACCTACCAATAGCCAAGGTCAGTGTACACCCACCCATCGCCAAGGTCAGCCACTGTACACCCACGCCCACACCCAAGGTCAGTCAGTGTACACCCAAACCCAAGATCAGTCAGTGTACACCCATAGCCGTGGTCAGTCAGTGTACACCCACACCCTAGATCAGTCAGTGTACACCCATAGCCAAGGTCAGTCAGTGTACACCCACACTCAAGATCAGCCAGTGTACACCAATAGCCAAGGTCAGTCAGTGTACACCTACACCCTAGATCAGTCAGTATACAACCATAGCCAAGATCAGTCAGTGCACACCCACACTCAAGATCAGTCAGTGTACGCCCATAGCCAAGGTCAGTCAGTGTACACCCATAGCCAAGGTCAGTCAGCGTACACCCACACTCAAGATCAGTCAGTTTACACCCATAGCCAAGGTCACTCAGTGTACACCCACACTCAAGATCAGTCAGTGTACATCCACCCATAGCCAAGGTCAGTTAGTATACACCTAAATCCAAGATCAGTCAGTGTACACCCACGCTCAAGATCAGTCAGTGTACACCCATAGCCAAGGTCAGTGAGTGTACACCCACACTCAAGATCAGTCAGTGTACACGTATAGCCAAGGTCAGTCAGTGTACACCTAAATCCAAGATCAGTCAGTGTACACCCATAGCCAAGGTCAGTCAGTGTACACCCATAGCCAAGGTCAGTCAGTGTACACCCAGAGCCAAGGCCAGTCAGTGTACACTCACACTCAAGATCACTCAGTGTACACCCATAGCCAAGGTCAGTCAGTGTATACCCAAGGTCAGTCAGTGTACACCCACACCCAAGGTCAGTCAGTGTACACCCAAACCCAAGATCAGTCAGTGTACATCCACCCATAGCCAAGGTCAGTTAGTATACACCTAAATCCAAGATCAGTCAGTGTACACCCACGCTCAAGATCAGTCAGTGTACACCCATAGCCAAGGGCAGTGAGTGTACACCCACACTCAAGATCAGTCAGTGTACACGTATGGCCAAGGTCAGTCAGTGTACACCTAAATCCAAGATCAGTCAGTGTACACCCATAGCCAAGGTCAGTCAGTGTACACCCATAGCCAAGGTCAGTCAGTGTACACCCAGAGCCAAGGCCAGTCAGTGTACACTCACACTCAAGATCACTCAGTGTACACCCATAGCCAAGGTCAGTCAGTGTACACCCAGAGCCAAGGCCAGTCAGTGTACACTCACACTCAAGATCACTCAGTGTACACCCATAGCCAAGGTCAGTCAGTGTACACCCAAGGTCAGTCAGTGTACACCCACACCCAAGGTCAGCCAGTGTACAACCACACCCAAGGTCAGTCAGTGTACACCCACACCCAAGGTCAGCCAGTGTACACCCACACCCAAGGTCAGTCAGTGTACACCCAAACCCAAGATCAGTCAGTGTACACCCATAGCCGAGGTCAGTCAGTGTACACCCACACCCTAAATCAGTCAGTGTACACCCATAGCCAAGGTCAGTCAGTGTACACCCATAGCCAAGGTCAGTCAGTGTACACCCACACTCAAGATCAGTCAGGTTACACCCATAGCCAAGGTCACTCAGTGTACACCCACACTCAAGATCAGTCAGTGTACACCCACACTCAAGATCAGTCAGTGTACATCCACCCATAGCCAAGGTCAGTTAGTACACACCTAAATCCAAGATCAGTCAGTGTACACCCACGCTCAAGATCAGTCAGTGTACACCCATAGCCAAGGTCAGTGAGTGTACACCCACACTCAAGATCAGTCAGTGTACACGTGTAGCCAAGGTCAGTCAGTGTACACCTAAATCCAAGATCAGTCAGTGTACACCCATAGCCAAGGTCAGTCAGTGTACACCCATAGCCAAGGTCAGTCAGTGTACACCCAGAGCCAAGGCCAGTCAGTGTACACTCACACTCAAGATCACTCAGTGTACACCCATAGCCAAGGTCAGTCAGTGTACACCCAAGGTCAGTCAGTGTACACCCACACCCAAGGTCAGCCAGTGTACACCCACACCCAAGGTCAGTCAGTGTACACCCACACCTAAGGTCAGTCAGTTTACACCCATAGCCAAGGTCAGTGTACGCCCACACCTAAGGTCAGTCAGTGTACACCCACACCCAAGGTCAGCCAGTGTACACCCACACCCAAGGTCAGTCAGTGTACACCCACACCTAAGGTCAGTCAGTTTACACCCATAGCCAAGGTCAGTGTACGCCCACACCTAAGGTCAGTCAGTTTACACCCATAGCCAAGGTCAGTGTACGCCCACACCCACCCATTAAACAAGTTCTCTGATCGTTGAGCTGCTAACTAATAATATCCTTAATCTTCATACGTGTCTTCCGTTCACTCTGTACATATTTATTCTTTACTTTTGTCTTTCAGACTTTGTTACATATAAATCCCTGTCAAATTAATCAGATAACCTTCCCTTTTATTTCGCCATCTCGCTACTAACAGATAACTCTAGTCTTTCTGACAAGTCTTGCTACTAACAGATAACTCTAGTCTTTCTGACAAGTCTTGCTACTAACAGATAACTCTAGTCTCTCTGACAAGTCTTGCTACTAACAGATAACTCTAGATTTTCTTTCATAATGCAGCTCGCGGATATTCCTCTGTTTGTGCCAAACTAACAATACCATCAATGACATGTATATACATGTATGTACGTTGCATGGTGTATAGTCTATACCGCTGGTGTTTAAGCGCTGATGGCCAGCACAGGGACGGTATCACGTCAGCCCGTCACTGAGGTCACTGAGGTCACAGAGGTCACTGGGGTGACCGATCGCTCTGCTGGCTTCTCTAACGCCACTTCTGCCCCAGGCTTCACTAACACGAAGAGCCACACCGCCAAGCAGACCACCCCTGCCATGCCTTCACCCGTCAGCGTGGTTACCGCGTCGTCTAACCTCTCCAGTAAGCGAGGCGAATCTGTATGAAACCGGATGTCTCTGGCCCACATGAGAGGTTTACGGGAAAAACCCACATGACAGCTTCACGAGGACGCGCACAGGACTCCTCCAACCCTCACCCCAACTAGCTCCCCCCCCCCCCCCTCTCCCCCATCCCCTCGGTGGCCCAGTCTGGTATCTGCTCACACTCCTGGCGACATAATACCCTCTGCCCGTTCCTCTGAGCGATGCTTTACTAACCAGTTAAGGTCGAGAGCGGGTGGCGCCTGGCGGATTTTTTCAGAACTAAATTCAATTTTTTTTTCTCGATTTTTAAGGATTAAATGGCAACCAATATCAATCTATGTCACATCAAATAATATTTCCTCCACCAAATTTGCATGTATTTGATGTATTACAAGCAAATACCAAGATATTTAGTGATTGCACATATGTGCCGAAAGGCACAATTGTGACAATTCGTCATTTTTGGCCTATTTTATAGCCTATATTGGTTACAAAAGAGCTCATAGAACAAAAGTTAGTTCAGTAACATATCGTTTTTTTGTTATTTTTGTATTCACCATGACGCTAGGTTTCAGCAGGCAGTTTTTTGTGGAAGTCTGTCGACCACTTTTTATAGGGGATTTTAAAACATGGAGAAAAAAACACATTTATAGGATTTTCCCATTGACCGCCATGTTAAAGCCAATTTGACCAAAATGCCCAAAACTTTTTTTTTAGTGAAGTGACATATATTTTGTATTACATTTTCAGGTAAATCCATACATGATACTTATCTAGAGAAAAAATCAAAAAAATCTGTCGACGAATTTTTTTAGACCCCCCACCCGCTCTCGACCTTAACACACTCTTTCTACAGTTGGTAAAAGTAAAGATACTGATGGCAGGGGCGGATCTAGGGGGGGGGGGTTACGGGGGTTGCACCCCCCCCCCCCTGAACATACATAACTACACACTTAAAGTCGGTTTCTTAGAGCCCCCCCCCCGGTCGCAATTTTCAAAAAAGCACCCCCCCCCCCCCTTTGGCAAATTCCTAGATCCGCCCCTGGATGGTACAGTCTTTCCATCAACGCGTGTCCGTGTCTTTCATACCGATCAGACTGCAGACCATCATCTGACTAATATAGTGTGCCGATTAAATTTTTGTGTGTTTTATCTGTTGGTGGCTGACCAGATAACTCCGAACGGTCGACGGATGTGATGACCCCGACCCCAACAACCCCCACGGGAACAAGTGACAACGTGACAGGTGCGTAGTGGTGACACAAGTGGCAGCGTGACAGGTGCGTACTAGTGAAACAAGGGGCAGCGTGACAGGTGCGTACCGGTGAAACAAGTGGAAACGTGACAGGTGCGTACCGGTGACACAAGTGGCAGCGTGACAGGTGTGTACTAGTAGTGACACAAATGGTAGCGTGACAGGTGCGTACTGGTGAAACAAGTGGCAGCATGACAGGTGCGTATCAGTGAAACAAGTGACAGCGTGACAGGTGTGTACTACTGAAACAAGCGGCAGCGTGACAGGTGCGTATCAGTGAAACAAGTGGAAACGTGACAGGTGCGTACCGGTGACACAAGTGGCAGCGTGACAGGTGTGTACTAGTAGTGACACAAATGGTAGCGTGACAGGTGCGTACTGGTGAAACAAGTGGCAGCATGACAGGTGCGTATCAGTGAAACAAGTGACAGCGTGACAGGTGTGTACTACTGAAACAAGCGGCAGCGTGACAGGTGCGTATCAGTGAAACAAGTGACAGCGCGACAGGTGTGTACTACTGAAACAAGCGGCAGCGTGACAGGTGCGTATCAGTGAAACAAGTGACAGCGTGACAGGTGTGTACCGGTGAAACAAGTGGCAGCATGACAGGTGCGTATCAGTGAAACAAGTGGCAGCGTGACAGGTGTGTACCGGTGAAACAAGTGGCAGCATGACAGGTGCGTATCAGCGAAAAAATGACAGCGTGACAGGTGTGCACCGGTGAAACAAGTGGCAGCATGACAGGTGCGTATCAGTGAAACAAGTGGCAGCGTAACAGGTGTGTACCGGTGAAACAAGTGGCAGCATGACAGGTGCGTATCAGTGAAACAAGTGACAGCGTGACAGGTGCGTACTGGTGAAAGAAGTGGTAGAGTGACAGGTGTGTACTACTGAAAGAAGTGGCAGCGTGACAGGTGCGAATCAGTGAAACAAGTGACAGCGTGACAGGTGTGTACTATTGAAACAAGCGGTAGCATGACAGGTGCGTATCAGTGAAACAAGTGACAGCGTGACAGGTGCGTATCAGTGAAACAAGTGACAGCGTGACAGGTGCGTATCAGTGAAACAAGTGACAGCGTGACAGGTGCGTACTGCTAAAACAAGTGGCAGCGTGACAGGTGCGTATCAGTGAAACAAGTGACAGCGTGACAGGTGTGTATCAGTGAAACAAGTGGCAGCATGACAGGTGCGTATCAGTGAAACAAGTGACAGCGTGACAGGTGCGTACTGGTGAAAGAAGTGGTAGCGTGACAGGTGTGTACTACTGAAACAAGCGGCAGCGTGACAGGTGCGTATCAGTGAAACAAGTGACAGCGTGACAGGTGTGTACTATTGAAACAAGCGGTAGCGTGACAGGTGCGTATCAGTGAAACAAGTGACAGCGTGACAGGTGCGTATCAGTGAAACAAGTGACAGCGTGACAGGTGCGTACTGCTAAAACAAGTGGCAGCGTGACAGGTGCGTATCAGTGAAACAAGTGACAGCGTGACAGGTGCGTATCAGTGAAACAAGTGACAGTGTGACAGGTGCGTACTGCTAAAACAAGTGGCAGCGTGACAGGTGCGTATCAGTGAAACAAGTGACAGCGTGACAGGTGCGTATCAGTGAAACAAGTGACAGCGTGACAGGTGCGTACTGGTGAAACAAGTGGCAGCGTTACAGGTGTGTACTAGTGAAATTAGAGGCGGCGTGGCAGGTGCGCACTACTGAAACAAGAGGCGGCGTGACAGGTGCGCATTACTGAAACAAGAGGCGGCGTGACAGGTGCGCACTACTGAAACAAGAGGCGGCGTGACAGGTGCGCATTACTGAAACAAGAGGCGGCGTGACAGGTGCGCATTACTGAAACAAGAGGCGGCGTGACAGGTGCGCACTACTGAAACAAGAGGCGGCGTGACAGGTGCGCATTACTGAAACAAGAGGCGGCGTGACAGGTGCGCATTACTGAAACAAGAGGCGGCGTGACAGGTGCGCATTACAAAACAAAGTGCCACCAAAACCAGTGGCAGCGTGAAAGTTGGTCGCTCGCTGTGTCACGCCGAAACACTGAATAGCTCTCCATCGTAGTGTGAGAAGCACAGATATCTTAACAGCACCTGTTAATCTGAGACTATGTTTGGCGTAATTGTGGTGGCCGTATATAACGGACCGTTCTGATTTCATTTAGTTCCAGTTGTCGTTCCAACGAAAGGCGGGGCTAGTACAACATCTTCAGCATGGCTCCAGGAAAACTGGTGTAAGTAGAGGATAGAGGATTAGTCAGATATGTCTATGTCAGGAGAAATATATCTATATATATATATGTTTTATGATTAAATAGTCAATTAACCTGCTTATGAATCATTGGTTGGTAGCCAGGGCACGTTCCAAGTTGTAAATTGAATTATACATGGGACCAAACGATGGTAGAATTATTATCGTGTTGGGTAACCATACACTTAATGGCCCATTATTTCCACTCAGGTCTTAAATACGACTCATTCACTGTCGGTAACCGTAACTATCATCACATCTACTGATAGCAAGAGTTACTGGATATTCACAATGATAGGGAAGGTTTTATCTGGCAGTTATTTGTTTTAGAGTTAGAATTGCATTTTTGCCATTGCATAACGTATAATTGTAATATATAATAATAATAATAATAATAATAATAATATTGTATTGCTGTAACTACATTGTATTGTTATCAGGTTTTGTTATGGTAATAAAGCTATGTCATGACGGGGTTGTAGCCATGTGTCCGCCGTGTTTCAGGGGTCCTGCTGCTGCTGTGTCTCCTGGTGGTGGTGGCCATCGCCCTGCTAGCCACACTCTGCTACTACAAGAGTCGCGCAACGTACGTACCTCACTGACCTGATTACGTACCTCAGTGACCTAATTACGTACCTCAGTGACCTAATTACGTACCTCCCTGACCGAATTACGTACCTCACTGACCGACTTACGTACCTCAGTGACCTAGTTACGTACCTCAGTGACCTAATGACGTATCTCAGTGACCTAATTACGTACCTCAGTGACCTAACGACGTACTCCAGTGACCTAATTACGTACCTCAGTGACTAATTACGTACCTCAGTGACATAATGACGTACCTCAGTGACCTAATTACGTACATCAGTGACCTAACGACGTACTTCAGTGACCTAATTACGTACCCCAGTGATCTAATGACGTATCTCAGTGACCTAATTACGTACCTCAGTGACTCAGTGACTTCATTACGTACCTCAGTGACTCAGTGACTTCATTACGTACCTCAGTGACAAAATGACTGCCTCAGTGACCTAATAACGTACCCAAGTGACCCAATTACGTACCTCCGTGACCTAATGACGTACTTCAGTGATCTAATTACGTACCTCAGTGACTAATTACGTACCTGAGTGACCTAATTACGTACCTCAGTGACCTAATTACGTACCTCAGTGACCTAATGACGTACCTCAGTGACCTATAATATATACAATATTATAATATATCTATGATAAATTCGACCTTTGCCATTCCTTGTCGGACCGGCAATACAAGTTTTAGATTTTACGAGCTAAAAGTTACGAGATCAAGTAATAGCAAAATGATACATTAATTGGTTTGATGGACGGGTGCCAACCATTCCTTCGGTCTGAGGGTGTAGGCCACTCGCCCAGAGCGTCAACAAGGTGGGCCCCGGGTCGTACGCCGCCTTCCTCTGTATATCAGCATCTATCAATTATGAACATTATTAACCTGTTGTGTTTACCACTCGCCCACAGCGTCAACAAGGTGGGCCCCGGGTCGTACGCCGCCTTCCTCTGTATATCAGCTAGCAATTATGAACATTATTACCCTGTTGTGTTTACCACTCGCCCACAGCGTCAACAAGGTGGGCCCCGGGTCGTACGCCGCCTTCCTCTGTATATCAGCATCTATCAATTATGAACATTATTAACCTGTTGTGTTTACTACTCGCCCACAGCGTCAACAAGGTGGGCCCCGGGTCGTACGCCGCCTTTCTCTGTATATCAGCATCTAGAAATTATGAACAGTATTAACCTGTTGTGTTTACTACTCGCCCACAGCGTCAACAAGGTGGGCCCCGGGTCGTACGCCGCCTTCCTCTGTATATCAGCATCTAGCAATTATGGACAGTATTAACCTGTTGTGTTTCGTCCACAGCGTCAACAAGGTGGGCCCCGGGTCGTACGACGCCCGGGAGGGGGCTCATGTGGCGAGCGGCTACACGGATGTGGACAGGGAGGGCACCCAGGACTGGTCTGACACCAGCAGCCACGGTCAGTGATCCAACTATCACCTCCCCCCCCCCCACGACTGCCTTCCTATGCAATCCAACATATAGTGATACTAGACACCGTCACCCACAGGGTGAAGAATGATGACGGAAATGGTATATTCGGCGACGTACGGAGACACACACACGCAGCCGGGATTGACCCCTCAGATCTAGATTTGGATCCTTTGATCCAGATTTGACATCTCGAATCCAGATTGACCCACCGGATCCAGATTGGACCCCTAAGATCCAGATTTGACATCCCAGATCCAAATTTGACCCCTGAGATCCAGATTTGACCTCTCAGATCCAGGTTGACCCCTTCCATCCAGATTTGACATCCCAGATCCAGATGTGAACCCTTAGATTCAGATTTGACATCTCATATCCAGATTGCCCATTCAGATCCAGATTTGACCATTCAGATCCACATTTGACCTCTCAAAGGCAGATCGATCCCTTAGATCCAGATTTGACCTCTCAGATCCAGATTGACCCCTCAGATCCAGACTGACCTGTCAGATCCTGGAGACACGCAGAGATGGACAAAACCCAACGCCACACTGCTGCTCTCTTCCCTCCCCGTCAATGCTCACGCACACATGCAGCGTTGAGCGATACTCCACCCTGAAAGGCGGCACGGCTTATTGCTCACGATGAGTAGAGCTTATTGCTCAAATATGTAGCCTCATAGAGTCCCATGTTAAAGTTTCTATTTCAAGTTAACATATTTTTTAGTAACCAAACTTCTTAATCGATTTCGATGCAAATTGGATCAGGGCGAGAAACGCCAGAGGACCATATGTGTATGTTTTTCCAAAGCGCTAGCTCCAAACCTGTCTGTACAGTGACCTGTATTTCAATTATTGGCCCTATCTCCCAATGGTTAAGGAACAAACAAAAAATCCTGTGGCCTTGACCTTTGACCTATATACCCCGTTAACGAACTTGACCGAGCCATGTCGGATACCTATCGGTGGGTAAAGTTACAGAACGATCTGTCGCGATTTGCGCCCTCCAGAGCGCGAACAGATACACACACAGACGAGACCATCAAGCGTAGCTTGAGAAGGGAGACGAAAATCTGGGGATAAGTGCAATTGGAATATATATAGCGAGTGCTTGTTTAGTGATTAGCGGACCCATTGCTTCCATCAGCTGTAGCCAGCGCCACATACCCCACGGTCTGATGGGTGAGGAACAGGAGACATGTACAGCAAATCAATATAGCCAAGGAAAGAAAAATTTCTACCTGGTATTCACACCTTCAGTCAAAGTCAGAGTTGCGTTGTTGCAATTCCGTGTATCCATCACGAAACTGGTGACATTGTCACCCGAAAGATTGATCAGATTATCAGCGAAACGCCACCAGTGGGCGCTTGTATGTGCTAATCCCTGCTGTTAATTACTCTACAAGAGTTTGTGTGTGTAGTGAGCCACAGAGCGGGATACAGATATAGATTAGGATAGGTAGATAGACAGAGAGAGGGGGGAAGGGAGGAGGGGATGGAAGGGTGACGGGGCCCTCCAATCGATTGTGCATGTGCGACTACCGCGACTCCAGACCAGACTATTATATGCCAAACTTGATGGCTTCCTTTTATAGCTGGTTATTTTAGGCTCGCGCGTCTCAGTATATACAAATCCTGGGGGTGTGTGGACGGGTTGGGGGGAGGGGGAGGGGGGAGGGGGGAGGGGGTAATGATGGAGCATGCGTCGACGCGACTCGACCACCATGCCGCACTTCCGCCTTGTACGATGTTACCTGAACCACTCCCCTTGGGGGGAGGGTGGGGGGGGGCCCTGCTTGAGAGGTTCCGGGGAGTCAAGACAACTACGTGCAAGATTAACGTCGACAGCTTGTTTGAATCATGTGGACGTGACAAAAAGAAATAACGTTTAACAATCCAAACTTAGGTTCTTTTTTTACAAGAAATAGCAGAATAAATATTCGTAAGAATGCCATCTAGGGGGTGTTTTACAAGTAGTGTTTTACAAGTAATCTTTAGCTCCCATCCCACACAACTCTCACACTGCCATCCCACACAACTCTCACTGCCATCCCACACCCCCCTCACTCTGCCATCCCACACCCCCTCACACTGCCATCCCACACCCCTCTCATTCTGCCATTCCACACCCCCCTCACACTGCCATCCCACACCCCTCTGTCTCTGCCATCCCACACCCCCCTCACACTGCCATCCCACACCCCTCTCTCTCTGCCATCCCACACCACCCTCACACCGCCATTCCACACCCCCCTCCCACTGCCCTTCCATATCCCCCTCACACTGCCATCCCACACCCCTCTCACTCTGCCATCCCACACCCCTCTCACACTGCCATCCCACACCCCCCTCACACTGCCATCCCACACCCCCCTCACACTGCCATCCCACACCCCCCCTCACTCTGCCATCCCATACCCCCCTCACACTGCCATCTCACACCCCTCTCACACTGCCATCCCACACCCCCTCACACTGCCATCCCACACCCCTCTCAGTCTGCCATCCCACACCCCCCTCCCACTGCCATCCCACACCCCTCTCTCTCTGCCATCCCACACCCACCTCACACTGCCATCCCACACCCTTCTCTCTCTGCCATCCCACACCCCCCTCACACTGCCATCCACCACCCCCCTCACACTGCCATTCCACACCCCCCTCACACTGCCATCCCACACCCCTCTTACTCTGCCATCCCAAACCCCTCTCACACTGCCATCCCACACCCCTCTTACACTGCCATCCCACACCCCCCTCACACTGCCATCCCACACCCCCCTCACACTGCCATCCCACACCCCCCTCACACTTCCATCCCACACCCCTCTCACTCTGCCATCTCACACCCCTCTCACACTGCCATCCCACCCCCCCCTCACACTGCCATCCCACACCCCCCTCCCACTGCCATCCCACACCCCCCTCACACTGCCATCCCACACCCCTCTCACTCTGCCATCTCACACCCCTCTCATTCTGCCATCCCACACCCCCCTCACACTGCCGTCCCAAACCCCCCTCACACTGCCATCCCACACTCCCCTCACACTGCCATCCCACACCCCTCTCACACTGCCATCCCACACCCCCCTCACACGGCCATCCCACACCCCTCTCACTCTGCCATCCCACACCCCTCTCACTCTGCCATCCCACACCCCTCTCACACTGCCATCCCACACCCCCCTCACACTGCCATCCCCAAACCCCCTCACGCTGCCATCCCACAACCCTCTCACACTGCCATCCCAGACCCCTCTCACTCTGCCGTCCCAAACCCCCCTCACACTGCCATCCTACACCCCCCTCACACTGCCATCCTACACCCCTCTTACTCTGCCATCCCACACCCCTCTCACTCTGCCATCCCACACCCCTCTCACACTGCCATCCCACACCCCTCTCACACTGCCTCCCCACACCCCCCTCACTCTGCCATCCCACACCCCTCTCACACTGCCATCCCACACCCCCCTCACACTGCCATCCCCAACCCTCCTCACACTGCCATCCCACACCCCTCTCACTCTGCTATCCCACACCCCTCTCACTCTGCCATCCCACACCCCTCCCACACTTCCATCCCACACTCCCCTCACACTGCCATCCCACACCCCCTCACACTGTCATCCCACACCCCTCTCACTCTGCCATCCCACATCCCTCTCACTCTGCCATCCCACACCCCCCTCACACTGCCGTCCTACACCCCTCTCACTCTGCCATCCCACACCCCCCTCACACTGCCATCCCACACCCCTCTCACTCTGCCATCCCACACCCCTCTCACGCTGCCATCCCACACCCCTCTCACACTGCCATCCCAGTCCCCTCTCACTCTGCCATCCCACACCCCCCTCACACTGCCATCCCACACCCCCCTCACACTGCCATCCCACACCCCTCTCACGCTGCCATCCCACACCCCTCTCACTCTGCCATCCAACACCCCTCTCACACTGCCATCCCAAACCCCCCTCACACTGCCATCCTACACCCCCCTCACACTGCCATCCCACACCCCTCTCACTCTGCCATCCCACACCCCTCTCAATCTGCCATCCCACACACCTCTCACGCTGCCATCCCACAACCCTCTCACACTGCCATCCCAGACCCCTCTCACTCTGCCGTCCCAAACCCCCCTCACACTGCCATCCTACACCCCCCTCACACTGCCATCCCACACCCCTCTTACTCTGCCATCCCACACCCCTCTCACTCTGCCATCCCACACCCCTCTCACACTGCCATCCCACACCCCTCTCACACTGCCTTCCCACACCCCCCTCATTCTGCCATCCCACACCCCTCTTACTCTGCCATCCCACACCCCTCTCACTCTGCCATCCCACGCCCCCTCACACTGCCATCCCACACCCCCCTCACACTGCCATCCCACACCCCTATCACTCTGCCATTCCACACCCCTCTCTCTCTGCCATCCCACACCCCCCTCACACTGCCATCCCACACCCCTCTCTCTCTGCCATCCCACACCCTCCTCACACTGCCATCCCACACCCCCCTCACACTTCCATCCCACACCCCTCTCACTCTGCCATCCCACACCCTCTCACTCTGCCATCCCACACCCATCTCACACTGCCATCCCACACTCCCCTCACACTGCCATCCCCAACCCCCCTCACACTGCCATCCCACACCCCCCTCACTCTGCTATCCCACACCCCTCTCACACTGCCATCCCACACTCCCCTCACACTGCCAGCCCTCACCCGCCTCACTCTGCCATCCCACACCCATCTCACTCTGCCATCCCACACCCCCCTCACACTGACATCCCACACCCCTCTCACTCTGCCATCCCACACACCCCTCACACTGCCATCCCACACCCCTCTCACTCTGCCATCCCACACCCCCCTCACACTGCCATCCCACACCCCCTCACACTGCCATCCCACACCCCTCTCACTCTGCCATCCCACACCCCTCTCACTCTTCCATCCCACACCCTCTCACACTGCCATCCCACACCCCTCTCACTCTGCCATCCCACACCCCTCTCACTCTTCCATCCCACACCCTCTCACACTGCCATTCCACACCCCCTCACACTGCCATCCCACACTCCTCTCACTCTGCCATCCCACACCCCCCTCACACTGCCATCCCACACCCCTCTCACTCTGCCATCCCACACCCCTCTCACTCTGCCATCCCACACCCCTCTCACTCTTCCATCCCACACCCTCTCACACTGCCATCCCACACCCCCTCACACTGCCATCCCACACCCCTCTCACTCTGCCATCCCACACTCCTCTCAGACGGCCATCCCACACCCCCCTCACACTGCCATCCCACACCCCCCTCACACTGCCATCCCACACCCCCCTCACACTGCCATCCCACACCCCTCTCACACTGCCATCCCACACCCCTCTCACTCTGCCATCCCACACCCCCCTCACACCGCCATCTCACACCCCCCTCACACTGCCATCCCACACCCCTCTCACTCTGCCATCCCACACCCCCTTCACACTGGCATCCCACACCCCTCTCACTCTGCCATCCCACACCCCCCTCACACTGCCATCCCACACCCCTCTCTCTCTGCCGTCCCACACGCCCCTCACACTGCCATCCCACACCCCCCTCACACTGCCATCCCACACCCCTCTCATTCTGGCATCCCACACCCCTCTCACTCTCCCATCCCACACCCCTCTCACACTTCCATCCCACACTCCCCTCACACTGCCATCCCACACCCCCTCACACTGCCATCCCACACCCCTCTCACTCTGCCATCCCACACCCCTCTCACTCTGCCATCCCACACCCCCCTCACACTGCCGTCCTACACCCCTCTCACTCTGCCATCCCACACCCCTCTCACTCTGCCATCCCACACCCCCCTCACACTGCCGTCCTACACCGCTCTCACTCTGCCATCCCACACCGCCCTCACACTGCCATCCCACACCCCTCTCACTCTGCCATCCCACACCCCTCTCACGCTGCCATCCCACACCCCTCTCACACTGCCATCCCAGAACCCTCTCACTCTGCCATCCCACACCCCCCTCACACTGCCATCCCACACCCAGCTCACACTGCCATCCTACACCCCTCTCATGCTGCCATCCCACACCCCTCTCACTCTGCAATCCAACACCCCTCTCACACTGCCATCCCACACCCCCCTCACACTGCCATCTTACACCCCCCTCACAGTGCCATCCCACACCCCTCTCACTCTGCCATCCCACACCCCTCTCAATCTGCCATCCCACACCCCTCTCACGCTGCCATCCCACACCCCTCTCACACTGCCATCCCAGACCCCTCTCACTCTGCCATCCCACACCCCCCTCACACTGCCATCCCACACCCCCTCACACTGCCATCCCACACCCCTCTTACTCTGCCATCCCACACCCCTCTTACTCTGCCATCCCACCCCCCCTCACACTGCCGTCCCAAACCCCCCTCACACTGCCATCCTACACCCCCTTCGCACTGCCATCCCACACCCCTCTTACTCTGCCATTCCACACCCCTCTCACTCTGCCATCCCACACCTCTCTCACACTGCCATCCCACACGCCTCTCACACTGCCTTCCCACACCCTCCTCACTCGGCCATCCCACCCCCCCTCACACTGCCGTCCCAAACCCCCCTCACACTGCCATCCTACACCCCCCTCACACTGCCATCCCACACCCCTCTCACTCTGCCATCCCACACCCCTCTCACTCTGCCATCCCACACTCCTCTCAGACGGCCATCCCACACCCCCCCCACACTGCCATCCCACACCCCCCTCACACTGCCATCCCACACCCCCCTCACACTGCCATCCCACACCCCTCTCACACCGCCATCCCACACCCCTCTCACTCTGCCATCCCACACCCCCCTCACACCGCCATCTCACACCCCCCTCACACTGCCATCCCACACCCCTCTCACTCTGCCATCCCACACCCCCTTCACACTGGCATCCCACACCCCTCTCACTCTGCCATCCCACACCCCCCTCACACTGCCATCCCACACCCCTCTCTCTCTGCCGTCCCACACGCCCCTCACACTGCCATCCCACACCCCCCTCACACTGCCATCCCACACCCCTCTCATTCTGCCATCCCACACCCCTCTCACTCTCCCATCCCACACCCCTCTCACACTTCCATCCCACACTCCCCTCACACTGCCATCCCACACCCCCTCACACTGCCATCCCACACCCCTCTCACTCTGCCATCCCACACCCCTCTCACTCTGCCATCCCACACACCCCTCACACTGCCGTCCTACACCCCTCTCACTCTGCCATCCCACACCCCTCTCACTCTGCCATCCCACACCCCCCTCACACTGCCGTCCTACACCCCTCTCACTCTGCCATCCCACACCCCCCTCACACTGCCATCCCACACCCCTCTCACTCTGCCATCCCACACCCCTCTCACGCTGCCATCCCACACCCCTCTCACACTTCCATCCCAGACCCCTCTCACTCTGCCATCCCACACCCCCCTCACACTGCCATCCCACACCCAGCTCACACTGCCATCCTACACCCCTCTCATGCTGCCATCCCACACCCCTCTCACTCTGCAATCCAACACCCCTCTCACACTGCCATCCCACACCCCCCTCACACTGCCATCCTACACCCCCCTCACAGTGCCATCCCACACCCCTCTCACTCTGCCATCCCACACCCCTCTCAATCTGCCATCCCACACCCCCCTCACACTGCCATCCCACACCCAGCTCACACTGCCATCCTACACCCCTCTCATGCTGCCATCCCACACCCCTCTCACTCTGCAATCCAACACCCCTCTCACACTGCCATCCCACACCCCCCTCACACTGCAATCCTACACCCCCCTCACAGTGCCATCCCACACCCCTCTCACTCTGCCATCCCACACCCCTCTCAATCTGCCATCCCACACCCCTCTCACGCTGCCATCCCACACCCCTCTCACACTGCCATCCCAGACCCCTCTCACTCAGCCATCCCACACCCCCCTCACACTGCCATCCCACACCCCCTCACACTGCCATCCCACACCCCTCTCACTCTGCCATCCCACACCCCTCTTACTCTGCCATCCCACCCCCCCTCACACCGCCATCTCACACCCCCCTCACACTGCCATCCCACACCCCTCTCACTCTGCCATCCCACACCCCCTTCACACTGGCATCCCACACCCCTCTCACTCTGCCATCCCACACCCCCCTCACACTGCCATCCCACACCCCTCTCTCTCTGCCGTCCCACACGCCCCTCACACTGCCATCCCACACCCCCCTCACACTGCCATCCCACACCCCTCTCATTCTGCCATCCCACACCCCTCTCACTCTCCCATCCCACACCCCTCTCACACTTCCATCCCACACTCCCCTCACACTGCCATCCCACACCCCCTCACACTGCCATCCCACACCCCTCTCACTCTGCCATCCCACACCCCTCTCACTCTGCCATCCCACACCCCCCTCACACTGCCGTCCTACACCCCTCTCACTCTGCCATCCCACACCCCTCTCACTCTGCCATCCCACACCCCCCTCACACTGCCGTCCTACACCCCTCTCACTTTGCCATCCCACAGCCCCCTCACACTGCCATCCCACACCCCTCTCACTCTGCCATCCCACACCCCTCTCACGCTGCCATCCCACACCCCTCTCACACTTCCATCCCAGACCCCTCTCACTCTGCCATCCCACACCCCCCTCACACTGCCATCCCACACCCAGCTCACACTGCCATCCTACACCCCTCTCATGCTGCCATCCCACACCCCTCTCACTCTGCAATCCAACACCCCTCTCACACTGCCATCCCACACCCCCCTCACACTGCCATCCTACACCCCCCTCACAGTGCCATCCCACACCCCTCTCACTCTGCCATCCCACACCCCTCTCAATCTGCCATCCCACACCCCCCTCACACTGCCATCCCACACCCAGCTCACACTGCCATCCTACACCCCTCTCATGCTGCCATCCCACACCCCTCTCACTCTGCAATCCAACACCCCTCTCACACTGCCATCCCACACCCCCCTCACACTGCAATCCTACACCCCCCTCACAGTGCCATCCCACACCCCTCTCACTCTGCCATCCCACACCCCTCTCAATCTGCCATCCCACACCCCTCTCACGCTGCCATCCCACACCCCTCTCACACTGCCATCCCAGACCCCTCTCACTCAGCCATCCCACACCCCCCTCACACTGCCATCCCACACCCCCTCACACTGCCATCCCACACCCCTCTCACTCTGCCATCCCACACCCCTCTTACTCTGCCATCCCACCCCCCCTCACACTGCCGTCCCAAACCCCCCTCACACTGCCATCCTACACCCCCTTCGCACTGCCATCCCACACCCCTCTTACTCTGCCATTCCACACCCCTCTCACTCTGCCATCCCACACCCCTCTCACACTGCCATCCCACACGCCTCTCACACTGCCTTCCCACACCCCCCTCACTCTGCCATCCCACCCCCCCTCACACTGCCGTCCCAAACCCCCCTCACACTGCCATCCTACACCCCCCTCACACTGCCATCCCACACCCCTCTCACTCTGCCATCCCACACCCCTCTCACTCTGCCATCCCACACCCCTCTCACACTGCCATCCCACACCCCCCTCACACTGCCTTCCCACACCCCCCTCACTCTGCCATCCCACACCCCTCTCACTCTGCCATCCCACACCCCTCTCACTCTGCCATCCCACACCCCCCTCACACTGCCATCCCACACCCCCCTCACACTGCCATCCCACACCCCTCTCACTCTGCCATCCCACACCCCTCTCACTCTGCCATCCCACACCCCCCTCACACTGCCATCCCACACCCCTCTCACTCTGCCATCCCACACCCCTCTCACACTGCCATCCCACACCCCCTCACACTGCCATCCCACACCCCTCTCACTCTGCCATCCCACACCCCCTCACTCTGCCATCCCACATCCCCCTCACACTTCCATCCCACACACCTCTCACTCTGCCATCCCACACCTCTCTCACACTGCCATCCCACACCCCCTCACTCTGCCATCCCACATCCCCCTCACACTTCCATCCCACACACCTCTCACACTGCCATCCCACACCCCCCTCACACTGCCTTCCCACACCCCCCTCACTCTGCCATCCCACACCCCTCTCACTCTGCCATCCCACACCCCTCTCACTCTGCCATCCCACACCCCCCTCACACTGCCATCCCACACCCCCCTCACACTGCCATCCCACACCCCTCTTACTCTGCCATCCCACACCCCTCTCACTCTGCCATCCCACACCCCTCTCACTCTGCCATCCCACACCCCTCTCACACTGCCATCCCACACCTCCTCACTCTGCCATCCCACACTCCCTCACACTTCCATCCCACACCCCTCTCACTCTGCCATCCCACACCCCTCTCACTCTGCCATTCCACACACCTCTCACACTGCCATCCCACCCCCCCCCCCTCACGCTGCCATCCCACACCTTCGTCACACTGCCATCCCACACCCCTCTCACTCTGCCATCCCACACCCCTCTCACTCTGCCATCCCACACCCCTCTCACACTGCCATCCCACACCCCCCTCACACTGCCATCCCACACCCCCCTCACTCTGCCATCCCACACCCCTCTCACCCTTCCATCCCACACCCCTCTCACTCTGCCATCCCACACCCCCCTCACACTGCCATCCCACACCCCTCTCACTCTGCCATCCCACACCCCCCTCACACTGCCATCCCACACCCCTCTCACTCTGCCATCCTACACCCCTCTCACTCTGCCATCCCACACCCCCCTCACACTGCCATCCCACACCCCCCTCACACTGCCATCCCACACCCCTCTCACTCTGCCATCCCACACCCCTCTCACTCTGCCATCCCACACCCCTCTCACTCTGCCATCCCACACCCCTCTCACACTGCCATCCCACACCTCCTCACTCTGCCATCCCACACTCCCTCACACTTCCATCCCACACCCCTCTCACTCTGCCATCCCACACCCCTCTCACTCTGCCATTCCACACACCTCTCACACTGCCATCCCACCCCCCCCCTCACACTGCCATCCCACACCTCCCTCACACTGCCATCCCACACCCCTCTCACTCTGCCATCCCACACCCCTCTCACTCTGCCATCCCACACCCCTCTCACACTGCCATCCCACACCCCCCTCACACTGCCATCCCACACCCCCCTCACTCTGCCATCCCACACCCCTCTCACCCTTCCATCCCACACCCCTCTCACTCTGCCATCCCACACCCCCCTCACACTGCCATCCCACACCCCTCTCACTCTGCCATCCCACACCCCCCTCACACTGCCATCCCACACCCCTCTCACTCTGCCATCCTACACCCCTCTCACTCTGCCATCCCACACCCCTCTCACCCTGCCATCCCACACCCCTCTCACTATGCCATCCCACACCCCCCTCACACTGCCATCCCACAACCCTCTCACTCTGCCATCCCAAAACCCTATCACTCTGCCATCCCACACCCCTCTCACTCTGCCATCCCACACCCCTCTCACACTGCCATCCCACACCCCTCTCACACTGCCATCCCACACCCCCCTCACACTGCCATCCCACACCCCTCTCACTCTGCCATCCCACACCCCTCTCACTCTGCCATCCCACACCCCTCTCACACTGCCATCCCACACCCGCCTCACACTGCCATCCCACACCCCCCTCACACTGCCATCCCACACCCCTCTCACTCTGCCATCCCACACCCCTCTCACCCTGCCATCCCACACCCCCCTCACTCTGCCATCCCACACCCCTCTCACACTGCCATCCCACACCCCCCTCACACTGCCATCCCACACCCCTCTCACTCTGCCATCCCACACCCCTCTCACACTGCCATCCCACACCCCTCTCACTCTGCCATCCCACACTCCCTCACACTTCCATCCCACACCTCACCTACATACGTGTCAAATAGCTATCCCTCGCCGTCACTGCCCTGGGACATTCTCACAGGTGGGTGATCGAACGTTGAAGGGTGTGGAGGCAAGGTGGGCAAGTGGAGGCAGGTTGCTAACAGGAAGGAGAGTCCAAAGAGCAGAAGGCAAATGGCGAAATAACAGTAATCTGGTATGGTATGTTTTTTGTTGTTTTTTTCTTTTTAATGACGTTGTTTGAGAGGTGTTTCGAGGGACTGGGCCGTTTTGGGAGGTAATTCAATAGAGAATCTTATGGTGAAATGACGGTTATCTGGGATAGCATGGGGCGTTTTGGGGGGGTATTTCCTTTTTTTACGGAGGTGGGTGTTTCGGTGGGGGGGATTTTGGGGTGGGGTGTTTTGCGGGGTTGTTTCGGTCGGTATGTCGGGGTGTATAAGCAGGGCCAGGGGCGGATCTAGGGGAGGGGGGGGGGTTACGGGGGTTGCAACCCCCCCTTGGGAACCGGAACATATACTGTTAAAGTCGGCTTCTCTGAGCACCTCCCTGCCCCCGGTCGCAAGTTTTTCAGAGAGCACCTCAGAGCCATCCCCCCCACCCTTGGCAAATTTCTAGATCCGCCCCAGCAGGGGATGCGGGGAGCGTGTAACAGCAGAGCCCGAACCACTGAGCCACGTGCCGTTAGACTCTCATGTGGCCAGAGCACTAAAGGCGAGCGCTCCAGCCCACTCAGCTACCGGGCCGCTCAGTGAGTGGACGGTACCCACCCAATGTGACGTAGGCTCTGGCGCGCAAGTCTCCTTATATCAGTCTAATGATGAGTGCGTTTTTCTCTCGGTAATCTCTCCGTCCAAAGCGAGGCTGTGGGGGGAGGGGGGGGGATGCTGTGAACTGTGAACTGTTTTTACATGAATATTCATGACCTTACGTATGCTACGAAAAAGTGTCTACGGTTTGTGATAGACCACACTGCTTAACTTTGTAGTATACACCGTGAAATGTGTGGTATGTATATTCATGACATTGCATAAACTATAGAATAGTGAACCTTCGATTTGCGATGAGCCACACGGATCAGCTTTATATCTTAAGCTGTGAAAGTTTAACATGAATATTCATGATCTCACGTAAGCTATGTGTCTGAAAAGTGTGCGATTTGTGATGGTCCGCGAAAAGGACATCAATTGAAGGGGGGAGTGGGGGGGGGCTAGAAATATTTGAAAAAAATAGTTTGTTGTGACTATTTGGGGGAAAAAATGTTTGCTTTTCAGATGCTACAAAAAAATAACTTGCTTTCATGATTAAAAAAAAAATGCTTTATAAAATTTCCTTGTGGTTGTCTAAAGAAATGAATAATTTGATGAGAAAGATGCAAAAAAATTAATAAAATTGGTGAAAAATAAAAAATTGCATGGTAATTTATTTCCCCCCCCCCCCCCCCCCTGATATGAAATGGTGCGCCCCTTATGTACGAGTCAATGCGCGGGGTCCTGTGGGTTGTGATGTAATACTCTTGACCCTCGTATATTCTTCACCGACAGACAAGCACCAGAGTTTTTTTTACAGACTATCGGGGTATCCGTGTTAAGATCAGTGTTATCGCCACTCGTCATCGGGCGTTGCAAACTCCTCTTTTCTAAGGCTCTCTCCTTCAGAACGCTGCCGTCAGCCGGGGGTGCCTCTATAGTGTCTTGCAACACGGTCAAATAATTTTCAAAATGACCATTTTCAAGAATGAAACGTAAAAACATCGAGCTTTGCGCGTGTAATGAAGCCAAATACGCAGTGAGCCATTATGAAAAAGTGATAACTGAATGCCAATAGTCAATAAATATTGTTTACACAAAATAACTGAGAGCGAACTCTTTCCTTTCCTTGATTTGTACGAATGCGCGACGCATTTGTCCTATCAATTTGGGTGGCGCCGCCCTGGAGGGCGAGAGTGCGAATGCATTGCTTAAAGCGAGTGTCCAACCTAATTTAATCGCGATCTGCACCGAAAGTTTACATCTTAAAATTAAATTGGCGAGTGTTAACGCTTCGTTTCGGCCGACTGGTAAGGAGAAAACAATTAAGGCAACCCGCCCCCACAAATGTCAAGCAGAGCGCCATTTTGCCGGGAGCAGTGACGCGTATTGTGACTATTCATGTGGCACCGCCTTATGTTATTACTCGCGGAGAGAGAGACCAGGGCCGCGATTTAGAGATGAACAGCGGCAGTTCCTAACCGCGCCGTAGACCACGATTTTAGTGTTTCGTGGAAAAGTACCATCCAAACAAACTGATATACGTCCTGCGACGATTGACTCCGCACCAATGCCATGATTCGAGTTAGAATCGCAGCTCTTTATATTAGCGATGATCACGCGCTCTTGTTTTGCTCACACAATAGGCGCAATTTCCGGTTTGAATAAATTAGAGTATCGCCTCCTGATTGATCAAGCGCGGACACACCTCCAAAAAGGGCTGCCGCCTGGGTAGGCGGCGAAATCGTGCCTGGCGGTCACTCCTAAATTTTATTGTGAGCTAAAGATAGGACGCAAAATTCTGTAATTTGGAGGATAGACAATTGGGTATTATATGAATCGGTAAAGCAGCGTTAGAGGCCGGGCTGGCGGTTCCCTTTAAGTAGCCGACGACAGAGATATAGCGGAGCGCCTACGGCGCCTAGCGGAGCGCCTAGCGGAGCGAGTCGAAGGTAGAGAGTGAGGCGTTAGAGGTGTTCAGATGTGAATCGACAAAGAAGTATCGTAAATCTGTAGAGAGCGGCTCACCCACCCAAAGTGAACCAACCCTAGGCAGGGGCGGATAGGAATTTGCCACGGGGTGGGGGGGGGGTTACTCTGAAAACTTGCGACCGTTGGGGGGGGGGGGGTACTCTCTGAGTTTCAGACCGGGGGGAGGGATGCTGGGAAAAGCCGAATTTAACAGTGTATGTTCAGGTTCACAAGGGGGGGGGGGGGGCCGGGGGTTACGGGGGTTACAACTCCCCCCCTTATGAACCCCTAGATCCGCCCCTGCTAAGGGATGAATAAGGTAAACCTAATCGGGATTAGCCCAGACATGGAATACTGAGAAGAAACGCTTGCACAACCGAAGGCCACAGCTCAAGAGAAGGATTAACTAGACACCGTCACCCACAAGGTGAAGGATGATGACAGAAATGGTATATTCGTCGACCTACGGAGACACACACAAGCAGCCAGGATTGACCCCCTCAGATCTAGATTTGGATCCTTAGATCCAGATTTGACATCTCGGATCCAGATTGACCCACCGGATCCAGATTGGACCCCTAAGATCCAGATTTGACATCCCAGATCCAAATTTGACCCCTGAGATCCAGATTTGACCTCTCAGATCCAGATTGACCCCTTAGATCCATATTTGGCCCCTTCGATCCAGATTTGACATCCCAGAACCACATTTGATCCCTGAGATCCAGATTTGACCTCTCAGATCCAGATTTGACCTCTCAGATCCAGATTTGACCTCTCAGATCCAAATTGACCCCTTAAATCCAGATTTAGCTCCTTCCATCCTCTCAGATCCAGACTGACCTCTCAGATCTTGGAGACACGCAGAGATGGACAGAACCCAACGCCACTGCTCTCTTCCCTCCCCGTCAATCCTCACGCACACACGCAGCGTTGAGCGATACTCCACCCTGAAAGGCGGCACGGCTTGTTGCTCACGATGAGTAGAGCTTATTGCTCAAATATGTAGCCTCATTGAGTCCCATGTTAAAGTTTCTTTTTCAAGTTAAATATTTTTTAGCGACCAAACTTCTTAATCGATTTCGATGCAAATTGGCATAAGGTGAGAAACGCCAGAGGACCATATCTGTATTTTTTCCAAAGCGTTAGCTTTAAAACTGTCTGTACAGTGACCTGTATTTCAATTATTGGCCCCATCTCCCAATGGTTAAGGAACAAACAAAAAATTCCTGTGACCTTGACATTTGATCTACATACCCCGCTAACAAACTTGACCGAGCCAAGTCGGATACCTATCGGTGGGTAAAGTTACAGAATGATCTGTTGCGATTTGCGAAGATCTGCAGAACGCGAACACACACAGACACACAGACAGAACGTCAAGCGTATCTTGAGAAGGGAGGCAAAAATCTGGGGATAAGTGCAACTAGAATATATATAGCGAGTGCCGACTATGTACATGCATTACTGACAGAGTATAGATCGAACCTGCAGCGCAAAAACGTGTCTGCCTTTAAGTGGCGGAGTCGGTGCCATCCTGTAACAATTATGCAGAGTAATTACCGGCGAAAAAAAAGACAAGATTTTAGTCAAAGAGAACAAAAGTTCAAAGGAGCAAAATGAGCAGTTACATTTTCCTGGGATATAAGATTTCAAAATGAAGTCTCAAACAGCGTGCCATAAAATCCGGAAATGATTTGTTCGATTATGGATATATTGGCCCTCGATATTGGTATGTAAGCTTTGCTAAGAATAATTCGCCTTTCTCTATAATTATTTGATATGGGATCCGCCTGCGCGACTATACCTCAGTTCCGTGCGCCAATAGTTTGTGACCTTGACCAGTCTGCCACGGTCACGTCGCGTAAGCTTGAACACGTCTATTAATAAGGACAACTCACTCGTCAACCTCCTGTAATATAAGCTTGCCTTGTCTAACAAGCTGCAGTTACAGCTATTCACATAACAGCTTGGTCCAGCCAAAGTCAGATTCATGGTCGCAAATTCTAACAATTTATAGCCTAATTAGTGCAAGGATGATCTAACCCTGCCATTTTAAATTCGTTGCCTGGGGCCCAGCACCCCGGGGTAGCATACCCATGCAGAAATCGCTGGCGGACCATCTGTGTAACCATGGCGAATGATGGACCTTTGATTCTTTTTCTGCAGTCAATCTGGTGTACAACGGCAAGTCGTCCGTGCCGAAGAAAGCTGGAAAGAAGAAGACGCCCTCGGATTCCGCCGTGTACCAGGGCTCTCTCAAGGAGGAGGCGGAATATAAATATGCCATGTAGAATATATCAATCATTTAAAGGGAGTTTAAAGGGCTCCAACACGCCTCAAGAAGGCAAACGAAACCTGTTTGAGACTATTTGTATCACGCCCAGTACCTGTATATTGTAAGTAGCAGTTTGCACAATTGAAATGCTTGAGCTATGAAATGAGTTTTTCTATTATTTACTACCTATATTGCAGGTCATGTAAAATATTGAGATACTTGAGTTGCGAATTGAGCGTTTCTATTATTTTCGGTTTCTATACTGTAAGTAGTAGTTCGTATATATTGAGATATTCGGGTGTGATAGGAGTGTTTCTATTATTCAGTACCTATCTTGTAACTAACAGTTCGTATATATGGAGATATTTGGGTGTGATAGGAGTGTTTCTATTATTCAGTACCTATCTTGTAACTAACAGTTCGTATATATTGAGATATTCGGATGTGATAGGAGTGTTTCTATTATTCAGTACCTATCTTGTAACTAACAGTTCGTATATATTGAGATATTCGGATGTGATAGGAGTGTTTCTATTATTCAGTACCTATCTTGTAACTAACAGTTCGTATATATGGAGATATTTGGGTGTGATAGGAGTGTTTCTATTATTCAGTACCTATCTTGTAACTAACAGTTCGTATATATTGAGATATTCGGATGTGATAGGAGTGTTTCTATTATTCAGTACCTATCTTGTAACTAACAGTTCGTATATATTGAGATATTCGGATGTGATAGGAGTGTTTCTATTATTCAGTACCTATCTTGTAACTAACAGTTCGTATATATGGAGATATTTGGGTGTGATAGGAGTGTTTCTATTATTCAGTACCTATCTTGTAACTAACAGTTCGTATATATTGAGATATTCGGATGTGATAGGAGTGTTTCTATTATTCAGTACCTATCTTGTAACTAACAGTTCGTATATATTGAGATATTCGGGTGTGATAGGAGTGTTTCTATTATTCAGTACCTATCTTGTAACTAACAGTTCGTATATATTGAGATATTCGGATGTGATAGAGTGTTTCTATTATTCAGTACCTATCTTGTAACTAACAGTTCGTATATATGGAGATATTTGGGTGTGATAGGAGTATTTCTATTATTCAGTACCTATCTTGTAACTAACAGTTCGTATATATTGAGATATTCGGATGTGATAGGAGTGTTTCTATTATTCAGTACCTATCTTGTAACTAACAGTTCGTATATATTGAGATATTCGGATGTGATAGAAGTGTTTCTATTATTCAGTACCTATCTTGTAACTAACAGTTCGTATATATTGAGATATTCGGGTGTGATAGGAGTGTTTCTATTATTCAGTACCTATCTTGTAACTAACAGTTCGTATATATGGAGATATTCGGGTGTGATAGGAGTGTTTCTATTATTCAGTACCTATCTTGTAACTAACAGTTCGTATATATGGAGATATTTGGGTGTGATAGGAGTGTTTCTATTATTCAGTACCTATCTTGTAACTAACAGTTCGTATATATTGAGATATTCGGATGTGATAGGAGTGTTTCTATTATTCAGTACCTATCTTGTAACTAACAGTTCGTATATATTGAGATATTTGGGTGTGATAGGAGTGTTTCTATTATTCAGTACCTATCTTGTAACTAACAGTTCGTATATATTGAGATATTCGGATGTGATAGGAGTGTTTCTATTATTCAGTACCTATCTTGTAACTAACAGTTCGTGTATATGGAGATATTCGGGTGTGATAGGAGTGTTTCTATTATTCAGTACCTATCTTGTAACTAACAGTTCGTATATATGGAGATATCTGGGTGTGATAGGAGTGTTTCTATTATTCAGTACCTATCTTGTAACTAACAGTTCGTATATATGGAGATATTTGGGTGTGATAGGAGTGTTTCTATTATTCAGCACCTATCTTGTAAGTCGACGTTCGTGAGATACTTGAGCTATGATATGAGAGTTTCTATTATTTTCTGTACCGATCAGTTGTAAGTAGCAGTTTGTATAAATAGAGATATTTGAGCTAGAACCCTACTCATATAGCAGACGACGGCGCACAAACGGTTGCTTAGAGGAAAGCGACAGTTTGCGTAACTCCGGTGTCTTCCACATGAACAGTATTTAAATCAAAACAGATGACGCACATCACAACATATATTAATGTATATTATCTAATTGTTTTATTTCAGCAAACTTAGTGTATTTTTTCTGAGGTTTCAAACATCGTGTACATATAAATGGTGTATTATGAACTACTACCTACATGGTATGTGCATTCTCCTCGAATGACGATATGACAATGTAGGGGTTGGGGGGGGGGGGGGGATACCCCCTCTGAATCACGAATCCACAACAAATAGGGAGAGCAATATCGAATTCACAGACTGCTATAACAGATAGCGGTGAATAGGACCTTCGCGTTGAACCAGGAATTATACGGATAACTGTCTCCAAAAATTGTCAACCGCTAATCACGAATCTGAATACTCTGAAACACCAAAATAATCTGAAACGGTGCCAAGGTTCTATATGCTTCAGATTGTGTTCCGTCCGTTGGCATGATCACCAAGTCTGTATATTATTGTCTATTTACTAAAGACATATTACCTCACAGACAGTTCTTGTTTCTAATTCGAAAACATTGAAATTTGATTCTTCCAACGGGATAATATGAGGTCTTCGATAGAGTATAATTTTTAGGTCGCAAGCGATTCTAGACATTCATCAACAAAAAGTTTACACAATTATCAAATGCGTTCTTGTTATTGATGCTATAGAACAATATTCCACAACCGTTTGAAGTTTGATCGCAATATCCACACACGCACACATGGGTCTACGATATGGGCGAGGCGACAAGACGTATCACCCAGTGGCCTAGTGGGTAGCGCGTTCAGCTACAGACCGAGCCAGGCTGTCAATCATTCACTGACGTCACTGTTGCTTTTAGCATTATCCTGTGGCCAAGAAAAAAGTCTTCCACGACAAACAAAGCAGTACGTCACTTTCTTGTCAGTTTCAGACACGAGTACTTCTCACTTGTACTTACCGTAAGCTATGATTGTCAATTACATAATCGCGATTAAGGAAGGACTCAAGCGTGGGCGGGTCTTAATTATCTCGGAGTGTGTGGAACGGTGTAGTGTGGGATCTGCTTGGGCAGCTCAACCGCCGGTGCGTGGTTCGAAGGCCACGCATGCAAATGTATTTGCGCAGGATAAAAATCCCAAGTCTTTCTCCGCAGAGTAAGAGGTTAATTACTCCCAGAATATGGTTTCTCACTACCTCGACCCTTCCCAGCGTCGTGATGACCTACAAAGGTCAACGCCAAATACAATCGGAGACGATAGTTAGGTGTGCTTCGTGGAACTGGCTACCGAGGTGCAATTTATATCGTAAATCCAATGTCGAAAAAAGCCTTTTGTTTGTTTTGTAGTAACATATTTTCATTGACGTCAAGTGTGATCTGTCAATTACATAAACATGGTAACAATATGTTATAGCAACGCATTGTCATTGATATCAATAATCAGATATTTTGTTCTCCATCGAATATTAGGAAATGTTTTTGAAAACAATAAAACTTGGCAATCATCTATTCATACACAGGCCATGTAAATTCTTTATTTTTCCAAACAACACAAGCGACCGAGCGTGAGTCGTTAACATGGCAATATCACACCTAGGAGTACAGTGATGTGACAGTCAAACACACAGTTGTGACCAGAGCAAATAAATAAAAAAGTAGGTGGACGGAAAAGTAACAATGAGAACCACCAGGTCACTGGACAGCCTCACGGTGAGAACCAATAGGCCACTGGACCGCCTCACAGTGAGAACCATCAGGCCACTGGACGGCCTCACAGTGAGATCCACCAGGCCACTGGAGGGCCTCACAGTGAGAACCACTAGACGGTCTCACAGTGAGAACCACCAGGTCACTGGACGGCCTCACAGTGAGAACCACCAGGCCAGTGGACGGCCTCACAGTAAGAAACCACTAGACGGTCTCACAGTGAGAACCACCAGGTCACTGGACGGCCTCACAATGAGAATCACCAGGTCACTGGACGGCCTCACAATGAGAATCACCAGGTCACTGGACGGCCTCACAGTGAGAATCACCAGACCATTGGAGGGCCTCATAGTGACAACCATCAGGCCACTGGGCGGCCTCACAGTGAGAACCACTAGACGGCCTCACAGTGAGAACCACCAGGCCACAGGAGGGCCTCACAGTGAGAACCATCAGGTCACTGGCCGGCACCACAGTGAGAACCACTGGACGGCCTCACAGTGAGAACCACCAGGCCACTGGACGGCCACACAGTGAGAGAACCACTAGACGCTCTCACAGTGAGAACCACCAGGTCACTGGGCGGCCTCAGTGAGAACCACCAGGCCACTGGACGGTCTCACAGTGAGACCCACCAATATAAGACAACACCCAATAGGTCAGTGCAGCACGTTGGAGTGGTATCCCTCTCGTTACGCGTGGCTGCCTGAGACGAGGATACCATCAGATCCTGAGGCTGTGCCGGGCCTTGTCCAGGATCTCCTTCCTGATGCGTGGGAATTGTGGGTGGGCGGCCAACACCTGAAAACAAAGCCAGTCATATAGAAGCCACTTTTCATAACGCCCTGACGGTCATATTGAAGCGACGTTTATGACATTATAACATCTGGTGAGTCAAACAGAAGCCATGTTCATGACGCCCAGGGAGTCATATAGCAGTCATGTTCATAACGCCCAGAGTCATCTAGAAGTCATGTTCATAACGCCCAGAGTCATATAGAAGTCATGTTCATAACGCCCAGAGAGTCCTATAGAAGTCATCTTCATAACGCCCAGAGAGTCCTATAGAAGTCATCTTCATAACGCCCAGAGAGTCCTATAGAAGTCATCTTCATAACGCCCAGAGAGTCCTATAGAAGTCATGTTCATAACGCCCAGAGAGTCCTATAGAAGTCATGTTCATAACGCCCAGTCATATAGAAGTAATGTTCCTAACGCCCAGAGAGTCCTATAGAAGTCATGTTCATAACGCCCAGATAATCATATAGAAGTCATGTTTATAACGCCCAGAGAATCATATAGAAGTCATGTTCCTAACGCCCAGAGAGTCCTATAGAAGTCATGTTCATAACGCCCAGAGAGTCCTATAGAAGTCATGTTCATAACGCCCAGAGTCATATAGAAGTCATGTTCCTAACGCCCAGAGAGTCCTATAGAAGTCATGTTCATAACGCCCAGATAATCATATAGAAGTCATGTTTATAACGCCCAGAGAATCATATAGAAGTCATGTTCATAACGACCAGAGAGTCCTATAGAAGTCATGTTCATAACGCCCAGAGTCATATAGAAGTCATGTTTATAACGCCCAGAGAATCATATAGAAGTCATGTTCATAAGGACCAGAGAGTCCTATAGAAGTCATCTTCATAACGCCCAGAGTCATATAGAAGTCATGTTCCTAACGCCCAGAGAGTCCTATAGAAGTCATGTTCCTAACGCCCAGAGAGTCCTATAGAAGTCATGTTCCTAACGCCCAGAGAGTCCTATAGAAGTCATGTTCATAACGCCCAGAGAATCATATAGAAGTCATATTTATAACGCCCAGAGAACCATATAGAAGTCATCTTCATAACGACCAGAGAGTCCTATAGAAGTCATGTTCATAACGCCCAGAGTCATATAGAAGTCATGTTCATAACGCCCAGAGAGTCCTACAGAAGTCATGTTCATAACGCCCAGAGAATCATATAGAAGTCATGTTTATAACGCCCAGAGAATCATATAGAAGTCATGTTCATAACGACCAGAGAGTCCTATAGAAGTCATCTTCATAACGCCCAGAGAGTCCTATAGAAGTCATGTTCATAACGCCCAGAGTCATATAGAAGTCATGTTCCTAACGCCCAGAGAGTCCTATAGAAGTCATGTTCCTAACGCCCAGAGAGTCCTATAGAAGTCATGTTCCTAACGCCCAGAGAGTCCTATAGAAGTCATGTTCATAACGCCCAGAGAATCATATAGAAGTCATATTTATAACGCCCAGAGAACCATATAGAAGTCATCTTCATAACGACCAGAGAGTCCTATAGAAGTCATGTTCATAACGCCCAGAGTCATATAGAAGTCATGTTCATAACGCCCAGAGAGTCCTACAGAAGTCATGTTCATAACGCCCAGAGAATCATATAGAAGTCATGTTTATAACGCCCAGAGAATCATATAGAAGTCATGTTCATAACGACCAGAGAGTCCTATAGAAGTCATCTTCATAACGCCCAGAGAGTCCTATAGAAGTCATGTTCATAACGCCCAGAGTCATATAGAAGTCATGTTCATAACGCCCAGAGAGTCCTATAGAAGTCATGTTCATAACGCCCAGAGAATCATATAGAAGTCATGTTTATAACGCCCAGAGAATCATATAGAAGTCATGTTCATAACGACCAGAGAGTCCTATAGAAGTCATCTTCATAACGCCCAGAGTCATATAGAAGTCATGTTCCTAACGCCCAGAGAGTCCTATAGAAGTCATGTTCCTAACGCCCAGAGAGTCCTATAGAAGTCATGTTCCTAACGCCCAGAGAGTCCTATAGAAGTCATGTTCATAACGCCCAGAGAATCATATAGAAGTCATATTTATAACGCCCAGAGAACCATATAGAAGTCATCTTCATAACGACCAGAGAGTCCTATAGAAGTCATGTTCATAACGCCCAGAGTCATATAGAAGTCATGTTCATAACGCCCAGAGTCATATAGAAGTCATGTTCATAACGCCCAGAGAGTCCTACAGAAGTCATGTTCATAACGCCCAGAGAATCATATAGAAGTCATGTTTATAACGCCCAGAGAATCATATAGAAGTCATGTTCATAACGACCAGAGAGTCCTATAGAAGTCATCTTCATAACGCCCAGAGAGTCCTATAGAAGTCATGTTCCTAACGCCCAGAGAGTCCTTTAGAAGTCATGTTCATAACGCCCAGAGAATCATATAGAAGTCATGTTTATAACGCCCAGAGAATCATATAGAAGTCATGTTCATAACAACCAGAGAGTCCTATAGAAGTCATGTTCATAACGCCCAGAGAATCATATAGAAGTCATGTTTATAACGCCCAGAGAGTCCTATAAAAGTCATGTTCATAACGCCCAGTCATAGAGAAGTAATGTTCCTAACGCCCAGAGAGTCCTATAGAAGTCATCTTCATAACGCCCAGAGATTCCTATAGAAGTCATGTTCCTAACGCCCAGAGAGTCCTATAGCAGTCATCTTCATAACGCCCAGAGAGTCCTATAGAAGTCATGTTTATAACGCCCAGAGAGTCCTATAGAAGTCATGTTCATAACGCCCAGAGTCATATAGAAGTAATGTTCCTAACGCCCAGAGAGTCCTATAGAAGTCATCTTCATAACGCCCAGAGTCATATAGAAGTCATGTTTATAACGCCCAGAGAGTCCTATAGAAGTCATGTTTATAACGCCCAGAGAGTCCTATAGAAGTCATGTTCATAACGCCCGGAGAGTCCTATAGAAGTCATGTTCATAACGCCCAGAGTCATATAGAAGTCATGTTCATAACGACCAGAGAGTCCTATAGAAGTCATCTTCATAACGCCCAGAGAATCATATAGAAGTCATGTTTATAACGCCCAGAAAATCATATAGAAGTCATGTTCATAACGCCCAGAGAGTCCTATAGAAGTCATCTTCATAACGCCCAGAGAGTCCTATAGAAGCCATGTTCATGACGCCCAGGGTGTCATATAGCAGTCATGTTCATAACGCCCAGAGTCATCTAGAAGTCATGTTCATAACGCCCAGAGTCATATAGAAGTCATGTTCATAACGCCCAGAGAGTCCTATAGAAGTCATGTTCATAACGCCCAGAGAATCATATAGAAGTCATGTTCATAACACCCAGAGAATCATATAGAAGTCATGTTTATAACGCCCAGAGAATCATATAGAAGTCATGTTCATAACGACCAGAGAGTCCTATAGAAGTCATGTTCATAACGCCCAGAGTCATATAGAAGTCATGTTCATAACGCCCAGTCATATAGAAGTCATGTTCATAACGCCCAGAGAGTCCTATAGAAGTCATGTTCATAACGCCCAGAGTCATATAGAAGTAATGTTCCTAACGCCCAGAGAGTCCTATAGAAGTCATGTTCATAACGCCCAGAGTCATATAGAAGTCATGTTCCTAACGCCCAGAGAGTCCTATAGAAGTCATCTTCATAACGCCCAGAGAGTCCTATAGAAGTCATGTTCCTAACGCCCAGAGAGTCCTATAGAAGTCATCTTCATAACGCCCAGAGAGTCCTATAGAAGTCATGTTCATAACGCCCAGAGTCATATAGAAGTCATGTTCATAACGCCCAGAGAATCATATAGAAGTCATCTTCATAACGCCCAGAGAGTCCTATAGAAGTCATCTTCATAACGCCCAGAGAGTCCTATAGAAGTCATGTTCATAACGCCCAGAAAATCATATAGAAGTCATGTTCCTAACGCCCAGAGAGTCCTATAGAAGTCATGTTCCTAACGCCCAGAGAGTCCTATAGAAGTCATGTTCATAACGCCCAGAAAATCATATAGAAGTCATGTTCCTAACGCCCAGAGAGTCCTATAGAAGTCATGTTTATAACGCCCAGAGAGTCCTATAGAAGTCATGTTCATAACGCCCAGAGAGTCCTATAGAAGTCATGTTCATAACGCCCAGAGTCATATAGAAGTAATGTTCCTAACGCCCAGAGAGTCCTATAGAAGTCATGTTCATAACGCCCAGAGTCATATAGAAGTCATGTTTATAACGCCCAGAGAGTCCTATAGAAGTCATCTTCATAACGCCCAGAGAATCATATAGAAGTCATGTTCCTAACGCCCAGAGAGTCCTATAGAAGTCATGTTCATAACGACCAGAGAGTCCTATAGAAGTCATGTTCATAACGCCCAGAGAGTCCTATAGAAGTCATGTTCATAACGCCCAGAGAGTCCTATAGAAGTCATGTTCATAACGCCCAGAGAGTCCTATAGAAGTCATGTTCATAACGCCCAGAGTCATATAGAAGTAATGTTCCTAACGCCCAGAGAGTCCTATAGAAGTCATGTTCATAACGCCCAGAGTCATATAGAAGTCATGTTTATAACGCCCAGAGAATCATATAGAAGTCATGTTTATAACGCCCAGAGAGTCCTATAGAAGTCATGTTCATAACGCTTAGAGTCATATAGAAGTAGTGTTCCTAACGCCCAGAGTCATATAGAAGTCATGTTCATAACGCCCAGAGTCATATAGAAGTCATGTTCATAACGCCCAGAGTCATATAGAAGTCATGTTCATAACGCCCAGAGTCATATAGAAGTCATGTTTATAACGCCCAGAGAGTCCTATAGAAGTCATCTTCATAACGCCCAGAGAGTCCTATAGAAGTCATGTTCCTAACGCCCAGAGAGTCCTATAGAAGTCATCTTCATAACGCCCAGAGTCATATAGAAGTCATGTTCATAACGACCAGAGAGTCCTATAGAAGTCATGTTCATAACGCCCAGAGAGTCCTATAGAAGTCATCTTCATAACGCCCAGAGTCATATAGAAGTCATGTTCATAACGACCAGAGAGTCCTATAGAAGTCATGTTCATAACGCTTAGAGTCATATAGAAGTAGTGTTCCTAACGCCCAGAGTCATATAGAAGTCATGTTCATAACGCCCAGAGTCATATAGAAGTCATGTTCATAACGCCCAGAGTCATATAGAAGTCATGTTCATAACGCCCAGAGTCATATAGAAGTCATGTTTATAACGCCCAGAGAGTCCTATAGAAGTCATCTTCATAACGCCCAGAGAGTCCTATAGAAGTCATGTTCCTAACGCCCAGAGAGTCCTATAGAAGTCATCTTCATAACGCCCAGAGTCATATAGAAGTCATGTTCATAACGACCAGAGAGTCCTATAGAAGTCATGTTCATAACGCCCAGAGAGTCCTATAGAAGTCATGTTCATAACGCCCAGAGAGTCCTATAGAAGTCATCTTCATAACGCCCAGAGTCATATAGAAGTCATGTTCATAACGACCAGAGAGTCCTATAGAAGTCATCTTCATAACGACCAGAGAGTCCTATAGAAGTCATGTTCATAACGCTTAGAGTCATATAGAAGTAGTGTTCCTAACGCCCAGAGTCATATAGAAGTCATGTTCATAACGCCCAGAGTCATATAGAAGTCATGTTCATAACGCCCAGAGTCATATAGAAGTCATGTTCATAACGCCCAGAGTCATATAGAAGTCATGTTTATAACGCCCAGAGAGTCCTATAGAAGTCATCTTCATAACGCCCAGAGAGTCCTATAGAAGTCATGTTCCTAACGCCCAGAGAGTCCTATAGAAGTCATCTTCATAACGCCCAGAGTCATATAGAAGTCATGTTCATAACGACCAGAGAGTCCTATAGAAGTCATGTTCTTAACGCCCAGAGAGTCCTATAGAAGTCATCTTCATAACGCCCAGAGTCATATAGAAGTCATGTTCATAACGACCAGAGAGTCCTATAGAAGTCATGTTCATAACGCCCAGAGAGTCCTTTAGAAGTCATGTTCATAACGCCCAGAGTCATATAGAAGTCATGTTCATAACGCCCAGAGAGTCCTATAGAAGTCATGTTCCTAACGCCCAGAGAGTCCTATAGAAGTCATGTTCATAACGCCCAGAGAGTCCTATAGAAGTCATGTTCATAACGCCCAGAGAGTCCTATAGAAGTCATGTTCCTAACGCCCAGAGAGTCCTATAGAAGTCATGTTCATAACGCCCAGAGAGTCCTATAGAAGTCATGTTCATAACGCCCAGAGAGTCCTATAGAAGTCATGTTCATAACGCCCAGAGAGTCCTATAGAAGTCATGTTCCTAACGCCCAGAGAGTCCTATAGAAGTCATGTTCATAACGACCAGAGAGTCCTATAGAAGTCATGTTCATAACGCCCAGAGTCATATAGAAGTCATGTTCATAACGCCCAGTCATATAGAAGTCATGTTCATAACGCCCAGAGAGTCCTATAGAAGTCATGTTCATAACGCCCAGAGTCATATAGAAGTAATGTTCCTAACGCCCAGAGAGTCCTATAGAAGTCATGTTCATAACGCCCAGGGTCATATAGAAGTCATGTTCCTAACGCCCAGAGAGTCCTATAGAAGTCATCTTCATAACGCCCAGAGAGTCCTATAGAAGTCATGTTCCTAACGCCCAGAGAGTCCTATAGAAGTCATCTTCATAACGCCCAGAGAGTCCTATAGAAGTCATGTTCATAACGCCCAGAGTCATATAGAAGTCATGTTCATAACGCCCAGAGAATCATATAGAAGTCATCTTCATAACGCCCAGAGAGTCCTATAGAAGTCATCTTCATAACGCCCAGAGAGTCCTATAGAAGTCATGTTCATAACGCCCAGAAAATCATATAGAAGTCATGTTCCTAACGCCCAGAGAGTCCTATAGAAGTCATGTTCCTAACGCCCAGAGAGTCCTATAGAAGTCATGTTCATAACGCCCAGAAAATCATATAGAAGTCATGTTCCTAACGCCCAGAGAGTCTTATAGAAGTCATGTTTATAACGCCCAGAGAGTCCTATAGAAGTCATGTTCATAACGCCCAGAGAGTCCTATAGAAGTCATGTTCATAACGCCCAGAGTCATATAGAAGTAATGTTCCTAACGCCCAGAGAGTCCTATAGAAGTCATGTTCATAACGCCCAGAGTCATATAGAAGTCATGTTTATAACGCCCAGAGAGTCCTATAGAAGTCATCTTCATAACGCCCAGAGAGTCCTATAGAAGTCATGTTCATAACGCCCAGAATCATATAGAAGTCATGTTCATAACGACCAGAGAGTCCTATAGAAGTCATGTTCATAACGCCCAGAGAGTCCTATAGAAGTCATCTTCATAACGCCCAGAGAATCATATAGAAGTCATGTTTATAACGCCCAGAGAGTCCTATAGAAGTCATGTTTATAACGCCCAGAGAGTCCTATAGAAGTCATCTTCATAACGCCCAGAGAGTCCTATAGAAGTCATCTTCATAACGCCCAGAGAGTCCTATAGAAGTCATGTTCATAACGCCCAGAGAGTCCTATAGAAGTCATGTTCATAACGCCCAGAGAGTCCTATAGAAGTCATCTTCATAACGACCAGAGAGTCCTATAGAAGTCATGTTTATAACGCCCAGAGAGTCCTATAGAAGTCATGTTCATAACGACCAGAGAGTCCTATAGAAGTCATGTTTATAACGCCCAGAGAGTCCTATAGAAGTCATCTTCATAACGCCCAGAGAATCATATAGAAGTCATGTTTATAACGCCCAGAGAGTCCTATAGAAGTCATGTTCATAACGCCCAGAGAGTCCTATAGAAGTCATGTTCATAACGCCCAGAGAGTCCTATAGAAGTCATGTTCATAACGCCCAGAGTCATATAGAAGTAATGTTCCTAACGCCCAGAGAGTCCTATAGAAGTCATGTTCATAACGCCCAGAGTCATATAGAAGTCATGTTTATAACGCCCAGAGAATCATATAGAAGTCATGTTTATAACGCCCAGAGAGTCCTATAGAAGTCATGTTCATAACGCTTAGAGTCATATAGAAGTAGTGTTCCTAACGCCCAGAGTCATATAGAAGTCATGTTCATAACGCCCAGAGTCATATAGAAGTCATGTTCATAACGCCCAGAGTCATATAGAAGTCATGTTCATAACGCCCAGAGTCCTATAGAAGTCATGTTCCTAACGCCCAGAGAGTCCTATAGAAGTCATCTTCATAACGCCCAGAGTCATATAGAAGTCATGTTCATAACGACCAGAGAGTCCTATAGAAGTCATGTTCATAACGCCCAGAGAGTCCTATAGAAGTCATCTTCATAACGCCCAGAGTCATATAGAAGTCATGTTCCTAACGCCCAGAGAGTCCTATAGAAGTCATGTTCATAACGCCCAGAGAGTCCTATAGAAGTCATCTTCATAACGCCCAGAGTCATATAGAAGTCATGTTCCTAACGCCCAGAGAGTCCTATAGAAGTCATGTTCATAACGCCCAGAGAGTCCTATAGAAGTCATGTTCCTAACGCCCAGAGTCATATAGAAGTCATGTTCATAACGACCAGAGAGTCCTATAGAAGTCATGTTCATAACGCCCAGAGAGTCCTATAGAAGTCATGTTCATAACGCCCAGAGTCATATAGAAGTCATGTTCATAACGACCAGAGAGTCCTATAGAAGTCATGTTCATAACGCCCAGAGAGTCCTATAGAAGTCATCTTCATAACGCCCAGAGTCATATAGAAGTCATGTTCCTAACGCCCAGAGAGTCCTATAGAAGTCATGTTCATAACGCCCAGAGAGTCCTATAGAAGTCATCTTCATAACGCCCAGAGTCATATAGAAGTCATGTTCCTAACGCCCAGAGAGTCCTATAGAAGTCATGTTCATAACGCCCAGAGAGTCCTATAGAAGTCATGTTCATAACGCCCAGAGTCATATAGAAGTCATGTTCATAACGACCAGAGAGTCCTATAGAAGTCATGTTCATAACGCCCAGAGAGTCCTATAGAAGTCATGTTCATAACGCTTAGAGTCATATAGAAGTAGTGTTCCTAACGCCCAGAGTCATATAGAAGTCATGTTCATAACGCCCAGAGTCATATAGAAGTCATGTTCATAACGCCCAGAGTCATATAGAAGTCATGTTCATAACGCCCAGAGTCATATAGAAGTCATGTTTATAACGCCCAGAGAGTCCTATAGAAGTCATCTTCATAACGCCCAGAGAGTCCTATAGAAGTCATGTTCATAACGCCCAGAGAGTCCTATAGAAGTCATGTTCATAACGCCCAGAGAGTCCTATAGAAGTCATCTTCATAACGCCCAGAGTCCTATAGAAGTCATCTTCATAACGCCCAGAGAGTCCTATAGAAGTCATGTTCCTAACGCCCAGAGAGTCCTATAGAAGTCATGTTCATAACGCCCAGAGAGTCCTATAGAAGTCATGTTCACAACGCCCACAGAGGCATATAAACGTCCTCTTCATAACGCCCAGGGAGTCATATAGAAGTCTGCTCACGAAATCCTAACATCAGGTGAGTCATACAGAAGCTATGTTCATGACGCCCTGATATGCGGTGACACTGATACAAAAACCATGTACAAGAAGCAGCATGTGGAGTCCACACTTTGCTATATGGTCTTTTTAAAATAGATGGCCAGTAACGAAAAGATCAAAGTAAGAATACTTTACATGGTGACAAATGTCGATGGCATCCACATATCTCTTCGCCTTCAGGTAGTTGAAGGCCAGCTTGTATCCTGCAAGGAGTTATACAATGTAAGGCAATGCGATACAACATTATATGTCGAAACAAACAAGTCTATTCGGCGATCTGCATCGGCCAGGGTCAAACAACAAATTTATTCCACAAAATCAATCACACTACAAAATTAAGCACTCGACAAACTATATCAAAGAGCAAAGTGTAGTCCTTTTTATTAAGTCGCTCAGTCTAAGCCAGTACTAAAGCACTTTGTAGAATCATTCTCAAAAAGATAATTACCGATGTTCGGGTTGTTTTTGTTGCCGTATTTCCAGGCCAGCTCGTAGTTTTTGGCCGCGTCCTTGTACGATTGTTCCTTCTCCATGATGTACCCCATGTACTCATATGCCTTACAGCACGCCTGGACAGAGTTATCACGGTATATAATACAGTAAATATCACAGTGTATATCAGTATATATAACAGTAAATATAACAGTAAATATCACAGTGTATATCAGTATATATAACAGTATATATCACAGTGTATATCACAGTGTATATCAGTGTATATCACAGTGTATATCAGTGTATATCACAGTCACAGTGTATATCACAGTATATATCACAGTATATATCTGTATATCACAGGGTATATCACAGTGTATATCACAGTATATATCACAGTGTATATCACAGTATACATGATTTGCCCCATGTACTCGTAGGCATTACATGTCGTTGACAGCATATATCACAGTGGATATCAAAGCCAATACACTTTTTCACGAACATTTTGATCAGCACACATTTTTTGCATTAGGTATCATGATAGTAGGTTCACCTTATTATATTACACGTATATTAGAGCGACTACTTCGATAACCACATGAAACAGCCAAGCAAGATGGTGGGTTAACCTCACTGCTGCAATACACATGCAGTGGCTCCATCTTACGGCAGCATACGTTAGCCCATAGATTAGTGTACCTTGTTGTATTGGAGGCATCGCTTGAGGAGGTCGGTGGCCATATCGTACTTTCCATTCTGAATATAGACATCAGCCAGCAGCAGCCAACTCTTCTCCAGGTCCTCAGCGTCCTGGCCAGTGAGAGAGCAATGTCTTATACACCGGCTCACACCACACCACGGCGTCCTGGCCAGTGAGAACCACATGTCTTATACACCCACTCACACCACACCACGGCGTCCTGGCCAGTGAGAGACCACATGTCTTATACACCCACTCACACCACACCACGGCGTCCTGGCCAGTGAGAGACCACATGTCTTATACACCCACTCACACCACACCACGGCGTCCTGGCCAGTGAGAGAGCACATGTCTTATACATCCACTCACACCACACCACGGCGTCCTGGCCAGTGAGAGACCACATGTCTTATACACCCACTCACACCACACCACGGCGTCCTGGCCAGTGAGAGACCACATGTCTTATACACCCACTCACACCACGGCGTCCTGGCCCGTGAGAGACCACATGTCTTATACACCCACTCACACCACACCACGGCGTCCTGGCCAGTGAGAGACCACATGTCTTATACACCCACTCACACCACACCACACCACGGCGTCCTGGCCAGTGAGAGACCACATGTCTTATACACCCACTCACACCACACCACACCACGGCGTGCTGGCCAGTGAGAGACCACATGTCTTATACACCCACTCACACCACACCACGGCGTCCTGGCCAGTGAGAGACCACATGTCTTATACACCCACTCACACTACACCACGGCGTCCTGGCCAGTGAGAGACCACATGTCTTATACACCCACTCACACCACGGCGTCCTGGCCAGTGAGAGACCACATGTCTGATACACCCACTCACACCACACCACGGCGTCCTGGCTGGATTTAATTGGAGTTTAACAGCACTTTCAGCCTGTATGACTATATCGTGCCATACCGGTTAAGTTGAATCTAAATAACTGACTCAAGAGACAGTACTAGGCCATGAAAGCATGAAAATAGATGCGAGCTTTTATATAAAAAAAAGTTCAAAAATAGTACAGTAAAACCGATAAAGTAGAAATTGGTTCTTCGATCTTCAATTCTTCAACATTAATGTGTATCCAAAATGATAAAAAAACATTAAAAAAAATGTCTTCTACCTATTTTTTCGTCAATTTAAAATGACTTTGAATAGGTAAGGGGTCACATCTAATTTTATAATGGCTGTAAATGGAAAATTTCGAAATTTCGACACGAAGTATTCAACAGAAAAAAAACGGCTCAGAGAAATTAATACAAAATTGTCTGTAACAAGCTTGCTCATTGCATGTTCAAATAATAAGAAGAAATATATAGGGCTTCTACCGGTTTTTTTGTCGCAAAATGATTACGAACATGGAAATTGTGTCTATAATTCTCACACACATACGGGGTCTGACCCACTGACCTCCATGTTCCATGTGTTCTTCACCACGCGCTTGAGCTGGTTGCGGGCACGTGGCGTCTGCTTCAGGACCATGTAGGCGGCCGCCATGCCGTACAGAGCGCCCACGTGCTCACGCTGGCAAGGACGAACAGACAGACAAATATTGTGACGCCACACGATACATCCTCTAAATGCATCTCTAGCTTCTTCTTTACATGAGAGTGTTTGCGAGAACATTGTGTGAATACGACCCTCTTAGTGAATACGACCCACTATGTAAATATGACCCTCTTAGTGAATACGACCTGCTATGTGAATACGACCCTCTTAGTGAATACGACCCTCTTAGTGAATACCACCCTCTTGATGAATACGACCTGCTATGTGAATACGACCTGCTATGTGAATACGACCCTCTTAGTGAATACGACCTGCTATGTGAATACGACCCTCTTAGTGAATACGACCCTCTTAGTGAATACGACCTGCTATGTGAATACGACCCTCTTAGTGAATACGACCTGCTATGTGAATACGACCCTCTTAGTGAATACGACCCTCTTAGTGAATACGACCTGCTATGTGAATACGACCCTCTTAGTGAATACGACCCTCTTAGTGAATACGACCCTTAGTGAATACGACCCTCTTAGTGAATACGACCCTCTTAGTGAATACGACCCACTATGTGAATACCACCCTCTTGATGAATACGACCTGCTATGTGAATACGACCTGCTATGTGAATACGACCCTCTTAGTGAATACGACCTGCTATGTGAATACGACCCTCTTAGTGAATACGACCTGCTATGTGAATACGACCCTTAGTGAATACGACCTGATATGTAAATACGACCTGCTATGTAAATATGACCCTCTTAGTGAATACGACCCTCTTGATGAATACGACCTGCTATGTGAATACGACCCTCTTGATGAATACGACCTGCGATGTAACTACGACCCTCTTAGTGAATACGACCCTCTTAGTGAATACGACCCTCTTAGTGAATACGACCTGCTATGTGAATACGACCCTCTTGATGAATACGACCTGCGATGTAACTACGACCCTCTTAGTGAATACGACCCTCTTAGTGAATACGACCTGCTATGTGAATACGACCCTCTTGATGAATACGACCTGCGATGTGAATACGACCCTCTTAGTGAATACGACCTGCTATGTGAATACGACCCTTAGTGAATACGACCTGCTATGTAAATACGACCCTCTTAGTGAATACGACCCTCTTAGTGAATACGACCCTCTTAGTGAATACGACCTGCTATGTGAATACGACCCTTAGTGAATACGACCCTCTTAGTGAATACGACCTGCTATGTGAATACGACCCTTAGTGAATACGACCTGCTATGTAAATACGACCCTCTTAGTGAATACGACTCTCTTGATGAATACGACCTGCTATGTAAATATGACCCTCTTAGTGAATACGACCCTCTTGATGAATACGACCTGCGATGTAACTACGACCCTCTTAGTGAATACGACCCTCTTAGTGAATACGACCCTCTTAGTGAATACGACCCACTATGAGAATCACGCACACAAATTAAATAAATCGCACATAAATTACATGCGATAATGTTTAGCTTTCCTGGTATAAGAGGGAACATATTACGAATTAAATCATGACATTGGTATGGAAACCAAGTGCTATATACAACATGACTGCAGCAGAGTGCACCATACCTCATTGGTGCATATCTCCATGAAGGAGCCGATCACTTTGTCCATGTTCGCCTTGTTCTTGGTCGCCACAATCGCCATGTTCTCAAGGATCTTAGCTCGCAAATCACCGGGTTTCGGCTTCAGTTCCTATTACAAAGAAAGACGCAGTAATGACAGACAGAGATAGATAGAGACAAGAAAAGACGGAAAATAATTAAGCTTCAGGAAAGGTCTGCCGACAGCTCCGTCGGCCAACCGGAGAATGGCCGAGGGGAGGAGGGGGGGGGGGGGGGAGGGTGCTCCCGCCTCACCCCCACCCCACGGCCACCAAGAGAAAAGCTGACAATCCCGGCATTGCTATATGACCTATTCTTTGAAAATTTAACCACGTATTAATATTAATAATTTAATATTAAATTAAATTTTATTAATAATTACTCCCTTTAATACTTATTTATATATTGAACAGTTGCTTGGTTGCTGGCCTCGTATGGCTTGCCACGAACCCCTCAACGTATAAGCAAAGCAAATGCAAAGCGCAATCCTAGAGGAGGTGCCACTCTCTCACGACTTTAACTAAGGACAACGATTCATATCAGATCACCCGTTAGCTGGCAGTATCAGTCATCGTGAAGCATTATGAACGGTATTCACCTTGATGAGTTTGTTTGCAGTCTTCAGGGCGAGCTGGTCACTGTCAGCCCGCTCAGCGGCAGCTCTGGAAAGGACACCAGACAAGGAAATACGATTCGGGTGATAACAGACGCATAGTGACCAGTTAAATGTAAACATAATACATACAATACAGCAAACACGGCTAAAATGTCCCTTCCTAGGGCCTCAAACACCTCCCCGTCACCAGCTCACCCCACCCCAAGTCCTGCTCCACGGCCTCAAACACCTCCCCGTTACCAGCTCACCCCACCCCAAGTCCTGCTCCACGGCCTCAAACACCTCCCCGTCACCAGCTCACCCCACCCCAAGTCCTGCTCCACGGCCTCAAACACCTCCCCGTCACCAGCTCACCCCACCCCAAGTCCTGCTCCACGGCCTCAAACACCTCCCCGTCACCAGCTCACCCCACCCCAAGTCCTGCTCCACGGCCTCAAACACCTCCCCGTCACCAGCTCACCCCACCCCAAGTCCTGCTCCACGGCCTCAAACACCTCCCCGTCACCAGCTCACCCCACCCCAAGTCCTGCTCCACGGCCTCAAACACCTCCCCGTCACCAGCTCACCCCACCCCAAGTCCTGCTCCACGACCTTAAACACCTCCCCGTCACCAGCTCACCCCACCCCAAGTCCTGCTCGACGGCCTCAAACACCTCCCCGTCACCAGCTCACCCCAAGTCCTGCTCCACGGCCTCAAACACCTCCCCGCCTATCGTCTCGTTGTCCGGGTTGAGGCAGATTTCGATCATGTTGTACATGGCCATAGTCCCCCAGCTGGAATCTTTCCGAGCCTTGTTGAAATACTTGAGTGCCGCATTGGGATTCCCTTGGTACCTCAGGAGTTAAAAAAAGAAGTCCTTAACGAATTTCGCAGTGAAATAATTATTCTAAATACAGCAACAAAAATACAAAATATTTTTTGTTAGAAAATAATCTTTTAAATACAAAAAACAACAGCAGGCGTGATATTACTAAGATGAGAAAATTATTTTTGAATGAATAATTTAAAACATACGCATCTCAGCATCGCAGAAGGCATATTGCAACCTTGATTTTGTATCGAGTTCGACAATTTTCTAATGAAGTGTTCGCTGTTGCTTAAATCACTCGTCCATAAAGTGGCAAGGGATAACAAAATTGGCGGAGGGGGTGTTTCGTCAGATCCGATGAGGCCCCTCGGCTATTGGAACAGCTGTAAACACTATATAGCACTATCCCACAAGGAGGCGCTACCAGTGCAGTTTGGTGCTAGTGACCTCACGAAAAGTGAGACGTCGTTGCTCCCTCTGGCGGGAGATTTCTCCATGCGTGCTACGCCATCAGCACATTGATTGACGTCACTTCACAAGCTGTGGATCTCAACCGGTTGGAAGGTTTACTTTATGTTGAAGTAGAGGCTTTAACTTCATCCCATGTTAGAGACGACTCACCATTCGTACAGCCCCTTGCAGTAGTTGAAGCCGGAGTCCATGCTGGCGCGCCCCGAGGCGTTCTCGGCCAGCTCCAGGTACTTAGGCACCTCCTCCAGCTTACCGGCCCGCCGCAGCAGGTCCACGAGGCGCGCCAGGGCGTCGTAATGGTCTGCAAGGACAAGGCAATTCAAAATGGTCTGTGAAGATAAGGCAAGCCTGCACAATGGTCTGTGAAGGTAAGGCAAGCCTGTACATTGGCATGTGAAGATCAGGCAATCCTCACAATGGTCTGCGAAGACAAGGCAACCATGCACATTGGTCTGTAAAAACTAGGCAACCCTGCACAATGGTCTGCAAAGACAAGGCAACCCTTCACCAAAATTGACAATTTGCGTGCTGGCAGGTTGCTATTGTTTAGTCCTCATTACGTTACTGATGCCCTGAGTACGAGCGGTACCTGAGAGCCAGTCTGAGCCAAGCTGGGGATTAATACAGAGCTGAAACATGTCGGCTTTGTAGGGTAACATTTGACAGGCGACTGTGACAAAGCGACTGTGACAAGCGACTGTGACAAAGCGCCTGTGGCAAAACGAATGTGACAAGCGACTGTGACAAAGCGACTGTGACAAGCGACTGTGACAAAGCGACTGTGACAAGCGACTGTGACAAAGCGACCGTGACAAAGCCACGGTGACAAAGCCACTGTGACAAAGTCACGGTGACAAAGCCGCTGTGCAACTGCGACAAAGCCACTGTGCCGGAGCGAATGTGACAAAGCCGATGTGATAAAGCCACTGCGACAAAGCCACTATGACAAAGCCACTGCGACAAAGCCACTGCGGTAAAGCCACCGTGACAAAGCCACTGTGACAAATCCACTGTGACAAAGCCACAAAGCGACTGTCACAAAACGACTGTGGCAAAGCGACTGTGACAGAGCGACCGTGACAAAGCGACTGTGCCATACCCGGAGATCTCTCCAGTAACTGCTCGAAGTGGAAGGTAGCCTGGTCGTATTCGTTCTTGCGAAACATCAGATCCGCCAGCATCTGAATCAGACAGAAGATTGGTTGCATATTCAGGACGCTTTAACCACCTTTGGTCATATCGCGTCAATGGGAGAAGGAAGGACGAGTGGAGCCATGACCCCGGGGGTAATCCCCTACTCTCTGCGAAAAAGGACATGGGATCTTTATCCTGCGACCACACAGACATGGACACAGCGGGGCGTGAACCACCGATCCACGTGCCGTTAGGCTCTCAGGTGGCCAGAGCACTCAAGGCGAGCGTTCTAACCCACTGCGCTATCGGGCCGGCCCCGCAGAGAAGTAGAACACGATGAGAGACTATCAGAATAACTTCTCTGTATGAGTTCCATATCATCTACAGTTTCTATATTGGGTATGATATTTATCTATTGGGTGGCATCCGTCCGTCTGCGAAAGACGATGGCTTTGTAGCTTTCTGTCGTCGTTCAAGAATACGCGGCATTTGTGCCTATGACTGAATAAGCCTATCTGTGACCGACAGAGCTTACCGCAGTCGTCGCATCGACGACCTGTCGATAGGTCTTGGTTATTACTGGACGCCTAGATTGGCGTTTCAAATCCAGTTTATCAAACCAGAGCCCGTCGCGGTAGGCCCTCTTGCACGAGACGTGCCCATCCCCTCTTTTGAGATGCTAAATCCTCCCAAGAATTCTAATCGATGCCGAAAGCCTTAATGTCACGTTTGCAACATCCTTAAACCTTAGCTTTGGCCGTCCAGTTAGTTGAACTATTAAGAATTGTCTTTATATCTGCCAGTATAATTCTGTATCTATCTACCACAGGGAGCCACTTACCACAGTTGCCCGGTCGTTCTCTTTATCCGTCTTCACGAGCGTCATGCACTGGTGCTGGCAGGCGTCCAGGTCCTCAGTGATCAGGTACAAGTTGGCCAACTCCAGCATAATCTACAAGGATTACCAAGGTTAATCTACAAGTATACCAATGACAATCTACAATGATACCAAGTATAATCTGCAAAGATACCAAGGATAATCTACAAGTATACCAAGGATAATCTACAAGGATACCAAGGATAATCTACAAGCATACCAAGGATAATCTACAAGGACACCAAGGATAATCTGCAAGGATACCAATGATGATCAACAAGTATACCAACATTCTGGCGACGCTGAACCATTTGAGGGTTATGATGTAACTTTTCGAAAAACGTTATGGGAAGGTTGCACACCTTTAGGGTTACAGGAAAATGCTATAGAGGAACATTCAGTAAACGTTATTAGAACGTTATCCATAGCGTTATCTGCCAACGTTCGCATAGCGTCAGGGAAAACTTTGGCACCTTGCCGTCGCTCTCAGTGTGCGACAGGGCCTCCTTGTACAGCTTGATCGCCTTGTCAAACTCTCGTCGCTGAATGGTCTGCTGCGCCATCCGGCTGCAAATGCTGAAAAGAAAAAGAGCAACGAATATGGAATACAAAGACTTCTTATCAAGTTCATCAATGACGTCAAATTTCGAAAATTTGCGCAGGTGATGTCACATCATATGAAGATTCTCGATTGACGTCAGATGACAGGAAGTATCTCGAGTGACGTCAGACGAAGATTCTCGAGTGACGTCAGATGGCACGAAGTTTCTCGAGTGACGTCAGATGACACGAAGTGATTAGAAGTTAGAAGTTTAAGAAGTTAGAAGTTAGAAGCTCATCATTAGAAGTTTACAAGAGTATCAACAAGATTGGTTCTAGTTATCTTCATGACATGTATAACGTGAAGGAAAACAATTACATTTTAAAAAATGGGCCAAATATATGTATGCCACGCGTTAAGACAACAGCTTATGGCCATAATTCATTGAAGTATCAAGGTAGCAAGCCATGGAACATGCTCAACAAGGAAACGAAGTTAGCCAAATCTGCCAAGGAATTTAAAACAACGCTGTCAACCTCGGATGTGTTCTTGTGTCACTGTAATTCGTGCACATTATGTAACATAGCTAATGGGTAAGGTTTTATGAGATGCAAAGGTTGTTATATTTTCATTGTCATATGTATATATATCTCATCCGCTCATGTCATTTTATCATTGTCGGTCAATAGCACGTGTGCTAATGTTTATTTTTGACTTTTACATACCGACGTTAAATAAAACTTTATCTTATCTTATCTCATCTTAAGTGTGAGATCACACGAAAATTGACGTCAGATGACACGAAGATTCTCAAGTGACGTCAGTTCACACGAAATTTCTCGAGTGACGTCAGATGACACGAAGTTTCTAGTGTGATGTCAGATCACACGAAAATTGACATCAGATCACACGAAGTTTCACAAGTGACGTCATAGCACGTAATGTCCATTATGTGACGTCATAGCATAAGCTCGGCCCCAGATAGAGGGTCCTAACATGATATTGTGAACTTGGTGTCTACATGGAGTAACAGATGAAAGCAATCACTCAAAATAAAGCGGGTCTTGCACGGTTGACCTCACCTCGCTGCCAGCTGTTTCTGGGCGGGCAGCCCGTCCGGCTGTTCCACCTGGGCCCGCTTTAGCACCCTGAAACAGAAAGATAGCTACATATAGATGGTGGGGATGGTAGGGGTGGTGGGGTGCGGTGAGGTTGAGGTAGGACAGTGGGGTGATAGGGGTGGTGGAGGCCATAGGGGTGGTTGCGGTGTGTTGGGGCTGAAGCAGGGCGGGGGTGGCGAGGATGGTAGTGGTGATAGCAGTGATGGGGCTGAGGCAGGACGGGGTGGTGGTGATGGTAGGGGTGGTTGGGGTGTGTTGGGGCTGAAGCAGGGCGGGGTGGCGAGGATGGTAGTGGTGATAGCAGTGATGGGGCTGAGGCAGGACGGGGTGGTGGTGATGGTAGGGGTGGTTGGGGTGTGTTGGGGCTGAAGCAGGGCGGGGGTGGCGAGGATGGTAGTGGTGATAGCAGTGATGGGGCAGAGGCAGGACGGGGTGGTGGGGATGGTAGGGGTGGTTGGGGTGTGTTGGGACTGAAGCAGGGCGGGGGTGGCGAGGATGGTAGTGGTGATAGCAGTGATGGGGCAGAGGCAGGACGGGGTGGTGGGGATGGTAGGGGTAGTTGGGGTGTGTTGGGGCTGAAGCAGGGCGGGGGTGGCGAGGATGGTAGTGGTGATAGCAGTGATGGGGCAGAGGCAGGACGGGGTGGTGGTGATGGTAGGGGTGGTTGCGGTGTGTTGGGGCTGAAGCAGGGCGGGGGTGGCGAGGATGGTAGTGGTGATAGCAGTGATGGGGCTGAGGCAGGACGGGGTGGTGGTGATGGTAGGGGTGGTTGGGGTGTGTTGGGGCTGAAGCAGGGCGGGGGTGGCGAGGATGGTAGTGGTGATAGCAGTGATGGGGCTGAGGCAGGACGGGGTGGTGGTGATGGTAGGGGTGGTTGGGGTGTGTTGGGGCTGAAGCAGGGCGGGGGTGGCGAGGATGGTAGTGGTGATAGCAGTGATGGGGCAGAGGCAGGACGGGGTGGTGGGGATGGTAGGGGTAGTTGGGGTGTGTTGGGGCTGAAGCAGGGCGGGGGTGGCGAGGATGGTAGTGGTGATAGCAGTGATGGGGCTGAGGCAGGACGGGGTGGTGGTGATGGTAGGGGTGGTTGGGGTGTGTTGGGGCTGAAGCAGGGCGGGGGTGGCGAGGATGGTAGTGGTGATAGCCGTGATGGGGCAGAGGCAGGACGGGGTGGTGGTGATGGTAGGGGTGGTTGGGGTGTGTTGGGGCTGAAGCAGGGCGGGGGTGGCGAGGATGGTAGTGGTGATAGCAGTGATGGGGCTGAGGCAGGACGGGGTGGTGGTGATGGTAGGGGTGGTTGGGGTGTGTTGGGGCTGAAGCAGGGCGGAGGTGGCGAGGATGGTAGTGGTGATAGCAGTGATGGGGCTGAGGCAGGACGGGGTGGTGGTGATGGTAGGGGTGGTTGGGGTGTGTTGGGGCTGAAGCAGGGCGGAGGTGGCGAGGATGGTAGTGGTGATAGCAGTGATGGGGCTGAGGCAGGACGGGGTGGTGGTGATGGTAGGGGTGGTTGGGGTGTGTTGGGGCTGAAGCAGGGCGGGGGTGGCGAGGATGGTAGTGGTGATAGCCGTGATGGGGCTGAGGCAGGACGGGGTGGTGGTGATGGTAGGGGTGGTTGGGGTGTGTTGGGGCTGAAGCAGGGCGGAGGTGGCGAGGATGGTAGTGGTGATAGCAGTGATGGGGCTGAGGCAGGACGGGGTGGTGGTGATGGTAGGGGTGGTTGGGGTGTGTTGGGGCTGAAGCAGGGCGGGGGTGGCGAGGATGGTAGTGGTGATAGCAGTGATGGGGCTGAGGCAGGACGGGGTGGTGGTGATGGTAGGGGTGGTTGGGGTGTGTTGGGGCTGAAGCAGGGCGGGGGTGGCGAGGATGGTAGTGGTGATAGCAGTGATGGGGCAGAGGCAGGACGGGGTGGTGGGGATGGTAGGGGTGGTTGGGGTGTGTTGGGGCTGAAGCAGGGCGGGGGTGGCGAGGATGGTAGTGGTGATAGCAGTGATGGGGCTGAGGCAGGACGGGATGGTGGGGATGGCAGGGGTGGTTGGGGTGTGTTGGGGATGGTAGGGTTGGGCGGGGTATAGGGGCGATAGGGTTGGTGGCCCGCCTGGTCTGCCCTTCCTTGGCCTTGATGAGCTGCCGGGAGCTGTCCTCACCCTTGTCCTGAGGCACGGCGGGGTAAGGGTGACAGGGGTGGTGGGGGTGAGGCAGGGCGTGGTGGTAGCGGTGATAGGGCTGGGGGGCTGAGGCACGACGGGATGATAGAGGGGATAGGGGCGGTGGCCCACCTGGTCTGCACTTCCTTGGCCTTGATGAGCTGCAGGGTGCTGTCCTCACCCTTGTCCTGGCGTTCGTACACCTTGGACAGCAGCACGTGGTAGCGGGTGTGCTCCATCAGGGTCTCCAGGTCGGTGGCTGCAACACAGACACAGGCACCGTGGGCTCCAGCACAGACACAGACACCATGGGCTCCAGCACAGACACAGGAACCATGGACTCCAGCACAGACACAGGCACCATGGGTTCCAGCACAGACACAGGCACCATGGGCTCCAGCAGAGAGACAGGCACCATGGGCTCCAGCACAGACACAGGTACCATGGGCTCCAGCACAGACACAGGCACCATGGGCTCCAGCAGAGACACAGGCACCATGGGCTCCAGCACAGACACAGGCACCATGGGCTCCAGCACAGACACAGGCACCATGGGCTCCAGCACAGACACAGGCACCATGGGGTCCAGCACAGACACAGGCACCATGGGTTCCAGCACAGACACAGGCGCCATGGGCTCCAGCACAGACACAGGCACCATGGGCTCCAGCACAGACACAGGCACCATGGGCTCCAGCACAGACACAGGCACCATGGGCCCCAGCACAGACACAGGCACTATGGGCTCTACTGTAATGGTAACACGAGTAACAGTTACCTTAACGCCTCGCTACGTCTCACTACCTACCCGACGTCACGTATACGAGGTCACGTACCAGATGTCACGTTCCCGATGTCACGTACCCGAGGTCACGTATACGAGGTCACGTACCCGATGTCACGTACCCGACGTCACGTAATCGACGCATGGCTAGTTCCCGATACCTCACTACGTACCCGACACCTCTCTACGTACCAGACCCCTCGCTACCTACCCGACGCCTCGCTCTCGAGAGCCTGTTTCAGGACTTTCTCCGCCTTCTCGTACTGACGCAGGCGCAGTAGAAGTTCCGCGAGGTCATGTCTGGCAATCAAAGGACAAATCCAGTCAAGTAACACTATTACGGCGCAAAGTAAGCACACAGTTATGCAAAGTAGGAAAACAGTTGGAATGAAGATAGATAGAAAAAAAACTAGGCCCAAAAGTACGAAACTAGAAGCAAACAGACGGACTCGCACAGCATATGCAGCAACACTATTCTTGTTCATACCGGATAAATGAATCACAGAATGTTTTATTATTGAGAAAATACTTTAAAAAAACACTTCTCATGAGCTCAGTTCTACCAGTATTTTCGTTATTAGAACTGGACAGCCTGTCTGGCTTACAACAGATGCAGAGGGAACACGGTAGGAAGAGGTGGTAACCTTACCTTAGAAACTGCTGCCCACTGGCTTTCAGCGCCGCTTCATAATAGTTGATTGCCTGAAATAAAGTACCAAATGATACACAAACTAAACATAGACCATCACCTTTACTGAAGTGGCAGATTTTAACCGTTGCTGCATGTGAAGGCAGCACCGTTTGGATAAAGCGTGTTATCCTTATTAATCCAGAGCTTAACAAACAGATGTCAAGCTGCCAAGGCAAGTTTCACCTTGCGCTACCCTTCAACCTTTTTCGGCCTGAGCCGTTAACCCTGCCTCAACCGCTGACCTGCCTCAACCGTTAACCCTGCCTCAATCGTTAACCCTGCCTCAACCGCTGACCTGCCTCAACCGATAACCCTGCCTCAATCGTTAACCCTGCCTCAACCGCTGACCTGCCTCAACCGTTAACCCTGCCTCAATCGTTAACCCTGCCTCAACCGTTAACCCTGCCTCAATCGTTAACCCTGCCTCAACCGCTGACCTGCCTCAACCGTTAACCCTGCCTCAATCGTTAACCCTGCCTCAAACGTTAACCCTGCCTTAACCGTTAACCCTGCCTCAACCGCTGACGCTGCCCGAACCGCTGACGCTGCCCGAACCGCTGACCTGCCTCAACCGCTGACACTGCCTTAACCGTTAAACCTGCCTCAACCGTTAACCCTGCCTCAACCGCTGACCCTGCCTGAACCGCTGACCTGCCTCAACCGCTGACACTGCCTGAACCGCTGACACTGCCTTAACCGTTAAACCTGCCTCAACCGTTAACCCTGCCTCAACCGCTGACCTGCCTCAACCGCTGACTCTGCCTCAACCGCTGACCTGCCTCAACCGCTGACCTGCCTCAACCGCTGACCTGCCTCAACCGTTGACCCTGCTTGAACCGTTGACCCTGCTTCAACCGTTAACACTGCCTCAACCGCTGACCTAGCTTGAACCGTCGACCCTGCTTCAACCGTTAACCCTGCCTCAACCGATAACCCTGCCTCAACCGCTGACCCTGCTTGAACCGTTAACCCTCCTTGAAATGTTTACCCTGTCACAACAGCTGACCCTGCCTCAACAGCTGACCCTGCCTCAACCGTTGACACTGCCTCAACCGCTGACCTTGCTGACCAACTGACCTCGCAGGACGACTGACCTTGCCGGACAAGTGACCTTGCTGGACCACTGACCTTGCCGGCCCACTGACCTTGGCGGCCCACTGACCTTGCCGTAGTTGTGCGTTTTGACGAGGGCCTGGCCGATCTTGCTGGCGAGGCCCGCGTCCCTTGGGTTTTTCTTCAAGGCCGACTCGTACACCTCAATGGCTCTCTCTGGCTGCTCACCATTCAATGGAAACACCTCATATACAGCTGAACATTAAAGTCCAGCTCCACATGCAATGTCAAGATATTAATCGCAATATATTACGTCATCCAAATAGATGATTGTAATTCGAGCGCAATTTCAAGATATTAACCCGTAGTACCCGAGTACCCGATCATTTAATTCTGGCGCACTATTGCAAAATACTGGTCATCATCCCATGTGACGCGTTAAAATGTCAAGAAATAGTCACAGGCGATCACACACACATTCGACGTTTCGTGACGCATGAGACACCTCTGAAGAGCTGGTGCGCTGTACGCATTAGACAGGACAGTCATACTATTTCTTTTGTTAAAAACTCCGTTACATAACATCGCAGCTTAAATAGCTTAAACGGATATTATGACTTCGGACACCTACTGGTTACCTTCCTTCTTAAAAATGCCCATTAATCTAACTATTTACATAAACCTTTCACTTGTCTATATTTAAAACCGCAACCTGCATCTGAACACTTACGAAACTATGAGCCACATAATTTGCACAACCGCCCAGATTGCTTTCATATGTACTCTTCTGTGAGTATATTATGTAAATTTTACGAATTAATTAACCCATAAGCTGACATTCAATAAGGAATACGCCATTCGTCCGCATCAGTGACCGTGTTAAGGCATATATTTCCAGCAGGAAAACACATTGGCAACGAACTACATCACAACACAAAGCGTCGGCCCCCGGTACGTACCTCCTGGATGCTCATGTAAGCGTCCCCCAGCAACAGACATGTGTGTGTGCTCGGGTACTTGTCCACCAACTCCCTGAAGAAGAGATAATAGGTACACATCTACCGCTTCGAGTTGCCCATCGACTTCACCAATGGATGTAGCTAGTAAGTCAAGGTGTGGACACTGAATGTAGGCACATATCTACTAAGTATCAAGGTGAGGACAAAACGCTCCGTCGCTCAAACGCCCAAGGACAAACCTCTCTCTGTTGGTTACCTCCGTGGCGGAGAAAGATACCTCTCAGATGCCACAAGATGAAAGTTACGAAATATAATTGCAATGTCGTTGGAACATAATCGACCTGTACTTTCTACATGTGGGGGGGATACTGTCCATGCCTTATATTATCGCTTGTCGGAGAATACAAAAAAGCCCAATTCCACTCCTTTGTAAAAAAAACATCGATTCCTACTAATTACAACCCTGGCTGGCATGTACCACCGCACCACACCATATCCACTCTGACTCACCGGTAACAGCTGGCGTATAGCCGCTTGTCCTTGCGTTGGTGTAGGTAGATGTGTGCCATCTTCTCCCGGGCCTGAACGAAGTAGGACTGTTCTGGCTGTATGTTCCTCAGCATGGCCAGGGCCGACTCCGTGTCGCCACGGTTGAGGGCCAGGTCGGCGTTGGCAATGGTGACGCGCACCTCCTCCGGCGTCCCTTGGAACTCATTGAGGGCGTCCTGCATGACCTTGGCCGCCTCGTGCTGCACCACGTGACACCCAATCAGACAAGGAGAGTGACAGACAACAGTCAACATTAGCGTGGGTAGGTACCCAGACAGTTTGGAAACACGATATTTGGAGACGCGACTTTTTTGACAAACGAAAATGGCAATTTTTTATATAAAAGTCTATATTCAGTGTTCACATAAGGTAACAAAAAATAAAGGCACCATTAATACATAGTGAAACACTTAAAGCCCGATAACAGATAATTTATGGCAAATATTGTTCCTAATACATTGACGGCATGTTCATACATCCCCCCCCCCACCAGTGTGTCAGCCAGCGTAAACAGATGAAGTCACTACAGCATATCCAAGTGTACCACCCCAACTGAAAGATATCTGAAGTGTCTGACGGAGCGCGGTTAATTCACTTAGTCGGCGGGGACAACTATCAAGGAATGGCTTCTAGTTTCTGACCGAAGCCTAGTTTACCCATGAAAGATTCTGAAATGTCGCATGCGGAATTGTCTGTAATTTATGCGCGCGTTGTCTGCCTGAAAGCTACAAATGCCTCCTAGATATAGTGCTTTATAGACTATGAGGATAACGTAAATGTATCTATCACTACAATGTAGCTCTATCAATTTGTCCATGATGTCAATGTAGATAAAGTGATGACCGTACCAACTCGTCCAAGGCCATGTGAGCCAAGGTCAACTCCAGGTAGACGGACACGCGGTCGTTGGCGCTGATCTCGATGGACTTTTTCTTGGCCATGCCTGTCGCCTTGCCTGGTAACAAACAGGGAGCAACATATCACACACGACTTCTTGGCCATGCCTGTCGCCTTGCCTGGTAACAAACAGGGAACAACATAGCACGTACGACAACTGACCGATTACAAGTGAAGGATTGACAACTGGTCGAATAATAACTCATCGAGCTCGTGACGACAGACCGCTCACATCACAAGTGGAATCTGTTCTGTGATAGTTATATTATTGAACCGACACAGATATATATATAAGCTTATATATTATGCGGTTAACGTAAATATGCACTAGAAATACACAAATATACACAAGACAAATGTTGTTGTTCATTATAAAATATGTCACAGATATAAATGGTGTTAATATTGATATGAGTTAAATGACAATGACGTACTCTAACAGACTTATAATAGTTTGTGACTCTCTGACCACAGCCTATCAAGCAGTCTCTGATTCCTTTCGTCCCAAGACGTTAGAAGTCACAACTGACCGACAGCGGACATTCTGGCATTACCGTACCTGCTGTTTTGATGCCTGGCAAGGTCATGGCCATCTGGAGGGTCTTGACGGCATCAGCCGTGTTTCCTTGCTTCTTCAGGATCCGCGCTTTGATCAAATGGAACAGTGGGTGATCCCGAACCTGCGAAAACAGTGGGGCAAGACGGTATCTATAACAGAACTTACTTTATCCATCTATAACGGCGCGCGTACTTGATGTAACTATAACTGAGCGCCCTTGATGTAGCTATAACTGAGCGCCCTTGATGTAGCTATAACTGAGCGCCCTTGATGTAGCTATAACTGAGCGCCCTTGATGTAGCTATAACTGAGCGCCCATGATGTAGCTATAACTGAGCGCCCTTGATGTATCTAAAACAGAGAGCCCTGCATGTTCTTGTAACTGAACGCCCTATTAAGTCTCTATAACTGAGCGCCCTTCAAGTATTTGCAATTGAGCGCCCTTCAAGTATTAACAACTGAAGACCCTTTATGTATCTATAATTAAGCGCCCTTCATGAATTTACAACTGAACGCCCTTCAAGTCTTTATAACTGAGCGCCCTTTAAGCCTCTATAACTGAGCGCCCTTCAAGTATCTACAACTGAGCGCCCTTCAAGGGTCTATAACTGAGCGCCCTTCAAGCCTCTATAACTGAGCGCCCTTCAAGTATCTATAACTGAGCGCCCTTCAAGTATCTATAACTGAGCGCCTTCCACATTTCTATAACTGAGCGCCCTTCAAGTATCTACAAATGAGCGCCCTTCAAGTATCTACAACTGAGCGCCCTTCAAGCGTCTATTACTGAGCGCCCTCCACATTTCTATAACTGAGCGCCCTTCAAGTATCTACAACTGAGCGCCCTTCAAGCGTCTATAACTGAGCGCCCTTCAAGTATCTACAACTGAGCGCCCTTCAAGCCTCTATAACTGAGCGTCCTTCAAGTATCTATAACTGAGCGCCCTTCACATGTCTATAACTGAGCGCCTTTCAAGGCTGTATAACTGAGCGCCCTTCATGTATCTATAACTGAGCGCCCTCTATATATCTATAATTGAGCGCCCTTTAAGTATCTACAACTGAGCGCCCTTCGTGTATCTATAACTGAGCGCCCTTCATGTATTTATAACTGAGCGCCCTTCATGTATCTACAACTGAGCGCCTTTCGTGTATCTATAACTGAGCGCCCTTCATGTATCTATAACTGAGCGCCCTTCATGTATCTAAAACAGAGAGCCCTGCATGTTCTTGTAACTGAACGCCCCTTTAAGTCTCTATAACTGAGCGCCCTTCACGTATTTGCAATTGAGCGCCCTTCAAGTATTAACAACTGAAGACCCTTTATGTATCTATAATTGAGCGCCCTTCATGAATTTACAACTGAACGCCCTTCAAGTCTTTATAACTGAGCGCCCTTTAAGCCTCTATAACTGAGCGCCCTTCAAGTATCTACAACTGAGCGCCCTTCAAGGGTCTATAACTGAGCGCCCTTCAAGCCTCTATAACTGAGCGCCCTTCAAGTATCTATAACTGAGCGCCCTTCAAGTATCTATAACTGAGCGCCTTCCACATTTCTATAACTGAGCGCCCTTCAAGTATCTACAAATGAGCGCCCTTCAAGTATCTACAACTGAGCGCCCTTCAAGCGTCTATTACTGAGCGCCCTCCACATTTCTATAACTGAGCACCCTTCAAGTATCTACAACTGAGCGCCCTTCAAGCGTCTATAACTGAGCGCCCTTCAAGTATCTACAACTGAGCGCCCTTCAAGCCTCTATAACTGAGCGTCCTTCAAGTATCTATAACTGAGCGCCCTCCACATTTCTATAACTGAGCGCCCTTCAAGTATCTACAACTGAGCGCCCTTCAAGCGTCTATTACTGAGCGCCCTTCACATGTCTATAACTGAGCGCCTTTCAAGGCTGTATAACTGAGCGCCCTTCATGTATCTATAACTGAGCGCCCTCTATATATCTATAATTGAGCGCCCTTTAAGTATCTACAACTGAGCGCCCTTCGTGTATCTATAACTGAGCGCCCTTCATGTATTTATAACTGAGCGCCCTTCATGTATCTACAACTGAGCGCCTTTCGTGTATCTATAACTGAGCGCCCTTCATTATCTATAACTGAGCGCCCTTCATGTATCTATAACTGAGCGCCCTTCAAGCATCTATAACTGAGAGCCCTTCATGTATATATAACTGAGCGCCGTTTAAGTATCTACAACTGAGCGCCCTTCATGTATCTATAACTGAGCGCCCTTCATGTATCTATAACTGAGCGCCCTTTAAGTATCTACAACTGAGCGCCCTTCATGTATCTATAACTGAGCGCCCTTCAAGCATCTATAACTGAGCGCCCTTCATGTATATATAACTGAGCGCCGTTTAAGTATCTACAACTGAGCGCCCTTCATGTATCTATAACTGAGCGCCCTTCATGTATCTATAACTGAGCGCCCTTTAAGTATCTACAACTGAGCGCCCTTCATGTATCTATAACTGAGCGCCCTTCAAGCATCTATAACTGAGCGCCCTTCATGTATCTATAACTATAAGACAAAATACAATAAATAACGCTCCGTTGTCTCTTACCATGAACACAATACTGCACATGTACATATACAGGGAAAACACGAGAATCTCACCTCAAAGTTGTGACTGAGTCCCACTTCCAGTGACTGGTTGGCCAACTTGAAATTGTTCTGATGCAAATGAATCTGACATAGAAGAAAGGAACAGATTAGCTTGCATATACGCTAAGTAACATTAGGCATCGCAACTGTCTTTCAGACAACATCTAACGTATAGGATATTATGACGCCTTTCCACAAAATAAAAAAAAACTTGGGTGACAGAAGTGAACGGCACGTTACCTGGGCCATCAGGATGTGGGTGACAGTGACTGGCACGTTACCTGAGCCATTAGGATGTGGGTGACAGTGACTGGCACGTTACCTGAACCATTAGGATGTGGGTGACAGTGACTGGCACGTTACCTGAGCCATTAGGATGTGGGTGACAGTGACTGGCACGTTACCTGAGCCATTAGGATGTGGGTGACAGTGACTGGCACGTTACCTGAGCCATTAGGATGTGGGTGACAGTGACTGGAACGTTATCTGGGCCATCAGGATGTGGGTGACAGTGCCTAGCACGTTACCTGGGCCATCAGGATGTGGGTGACAGACTGGCACGTTACCTGGGCCATCAGGATGTGGGTGACAGACTGGCACGTTACCTGGGCCATCAGGATGTGGGTGACAGACTGGCACGTTACCTGGGCCATCAGGATGTGGGTGACAGACTGGCACGTTACCTGGGCAATCAGGATGTGGGTGACAGACTGGCACGTTACCTGGGCCATCAGGATGTGGGTGACAGACTGGCACGTTACCTGGGCCATCAGGATGTGGGTGACAGACTGGCACGTTACCTGGGCCATCAGGATGTGGGTGACAGACTGGCACGTTACCTGGGCCATTAGGACGTGTCAGTCACTGTCACCCACATCCTGATGGCCCAGGTAACGTGTCAGTTACTGTCACCCACATCAAATGATGTGGGCCATCAGGATGTGGGTGACAGAATGGCACGTTACCTTGGCCATCAGGATGTGGGTGACAGTACCTGGCACGTTACCTGGGACATCAAGATGTGGGTGACAGTGACTGGCGTGTCTGGCACGTTACCTCGGCCATCAGGATGTGAGTGATAGACCAACACGTTACCTGGGCCATCAGGATGTGGGTGATAGACCAACACGTTACCTGGGCCATCAGGATGTGGGTGACAGTGACTGGCACGTTACCTGGGCCATCAAGATGTGGGCCTCGGAGAAGGCGTTGTCATGCTCCAGACAGTGTTGCAGAGAGCTGTGGGCGGCGTCCACGTCTCCGGACAGGAACTTGACCTTGGCCATGAGGTAGAGAGCTTCCATGAGGCCAGGGACGGCCCGGATGAGGGGATCCAGAACCATCGAGCACCGTTTCAGGATCGGGTCCGGAGGCTGACCCTGTCCAGCCGGCTGCAACCAAAGCCAATCCGGCAACAGGTCATTTCACTAAAATCTCCTAACTTTTGTTCCTAAAATGTGAATCTGGTATTGCGGGGCCGACGAAGGAAGAAAAGTGCTGAATTTATCATAATACTATTGGAACTATTGTACGGGTGATCCTAAAGGGGAAATTAGGTGATAATAAAGGTCATACAAAATGCTCTGCTAAAAGTTGAAATTATGGCTATTCTAATGGAAATACACCATGTGGAACAACCGTATTAGATGAAGAAATCCTTTATAAGATGACGCAACGTCGTCCTAATGATTAGTCAGGCCCAGGGTCACGCTATATCTTAGTAGGAAACCGGATAGAGGATCAGCCTCGTGGACATCGTTTGTCGATGGCTTCCAATCTAGGATTGGGTTATAAAGGAAGAATGTTTGGCGGTATGCTCGTTTACAGATTTCTTTACAGAAGTCTGCACCAGGTTCCATGCTGATTATGCAAAACCTGACAAACGCTTGCTGTTCAGTGAAGATGCTCGACTTACCTGCTGCGGAGCGAAGGTGAGATAGCTTTTGACAATTTGGAGCAAGAAATCGGGGTTCAAACGGTAGAAATAATCTGTACCCAGAGGTAAACCCTGCAAAATATGAAGAGGTAAATTGTGAATTTTCGAATAGAAAAACACTTTTATTTTCCAATATGAGTATAATACTTAACACAGTACAGTATATAGATATACAGTATACATGAAACAGTAGGTCAACCAAAATTCTTTTTGAGCTGTGTCTATCATACGTCGCCAATATGCAAGCTCACCTTCAGTCCGGCGAAATGAGCTTCGATCGCTTGATTGAGCAGCTCCACAATTTGTTCTTGTGGCTGTTGCTTCTTTGTTGCCAGCACGGCGCTCAAGTAGCAGAGCTCCTGGAATAAAAACAAGACTTGATATCAGGGCTGAGGCATCAGAATGACAAGGCGAAGTGGACTCATCCATGTCTTTCTAGACACTTCTCTCATGAGTCAACGCAGAATTGTCTCATTGCCTCATGACTCACCGCAGACTTCCCCAGACTCCCCTTGCCTCATGACTCACCGCAGACTTCCCCCGACTCTCCTTGCCTCATGACTCACCGCAGACTTCCCCAGACTCTCCTTCCCTCATGACTCACCGACGACTTCCCCAGACTCTCCTTGCCTCATGACTCACCGCAGACTTCCCCAGACTCCCCTTGCCTCATGACTCACCGCAGACTTCCCCCGACTCTCCTTGCCTCATGACTCACCGCAGACTTCTCCAGACTCTCCTTGCCTCATGACTCACCGCAGACTTCCCCAGACTCTCCTCGCCTCATGACTCACCACAGACTTCCCCAGACTATCCTTGCCTCATGACTCACCGCAGACTTCCCCAGACTCCCCTTGCCTCATGACTCACCGCAGACTTCCCCAGACTCCCCTTGCCTCATGACTCACCACAGACTTCCGCAGACTCTCCTTGCCTCATGATTCACCAGACTTCCCTAGACTATCCTTGCCTCATGACTCACCGCCGATTTTCCCAGACTCTCCTTGCCTCATGACTCACTACAGACTTCCCCAGACTCCCCTTGCCTCATGACTCACCGCAGACTTCCCCCGACTCTCCTTGCCTCATGACTCACCGCAGACTTCCCCAGACTCTCCTTGCCTCATGACTCACCGCAGACTTCCCCAGACTCTCCTCGCCTCATGACTCACCACAGACTTTCCCAGACTATCCTTGCCTGATGACTCACCGCAGACTTCCCCAGACTCCCCTTGCCTCATGACTCACCGCAGACTTCCCCAGACTCCCCTTGCCTCATGACTCACCACAGACTTCCGCAGACTCTCCTTGCCTCATGACTCACCAGACTTCCCTAGACTATCCTTGCCTCATGACTCACCGCCGATTTTCCCAGACTCTCCTTGCCTCATGACTCACTACAGACTTCCCCAGACTCTCCTTGCCTCATGACTCACCGCAGACATCCCCCGACTCTCCTTGCCTCATGACTCACCGCAGACTTCCCCAGACTCTCCTTGCCTCATGACTCACCGCAGACTTCCCCAGACTCTCCTTGCCTCATGACTCACCGCAGACTTCCCCAGATTCTTTTCGCCTCATGACTCACCGCAGACTTCCCCAGACTCTCCTTGCCTCATGACTCACCAGACTTCCCTAGACTATCCTTGCCTCATGACTCACCGCAGACTTCCCCAGACTCCCCTCGCCTCATGACTCACCAGACTTCCCCACACTCTCCTTGCCTCATGACTCACCGCAGATTCCCAAGACTCTCCTTGCCTCATGACTCACCGCAGACTTCCCCAGACTCTCCTTGCCTCATGACTCACCGCAGACTTCCCCAGACTCTCCTGCGTCTCATTCAGGAACTCTAACTGCTGCGAAGCGTCTTCCAGTTGGTTTTCTTCCAATTGACAGCGGATAATACCTGAGTAGACACAAAATCTTCGTTCATTTTCCAATTGATCAGTTTCTAGTTAAAATAACTTTGAAAAAAAAACCACAATCGCAATGGTTGTCAACAACGCTACTGCGCCTTTGTGTGAGCGATATACGTCAGACGTCGATGAGAGACGTTAGCTGAACCGTTAAACTGGGGGGAGGGTTTCGTTCGTTTGGTTGTATATCCAGAACGCTTTAATAAATTCTGGTCATATCGCGTCAATGTGACAAGGAGGGGAACAGCGCAGCCACGTCCCCCAGGGTAAACCCCTACTGACTCTTTGTGAAGAAGGACATAGGATCTTTATACTACAGCGGGGCGCGAACCACCGATCCACGCGCCGTTAGGCTCACAGGTGGCCGGTGCTCAAAGCGAGGGTTCTAACACACTGACCTATTGGGGCGGCCCTAATTAAGCGGAAGGAGAGGCCTCGATACCCTCCTATCGATAGATGCGCAATGGGCGATGGTCAGTACGTAACCTATAAGCTCCTCCCCCCCCCCGCCCCCCGGACACCGTACACAAGGCAAATCTGCTATCAATGGTTGTTAACAACGCTACTAGTAGCTGTGCCTTTGTGTCAGCGATATACGTCAGCGGTCTCGGTCCTTACCCGTCAGCGCCGACACGCTCGTCTCATCAATCTTCATGGCGTTGCGGTAACACTTCAAGGCGTCCTTGACCTTCCCTTGCATGACCAGCTCGTAGCCCAGCTCGGTGACGTACTCGGCGGCGCCGACCTCGCTGCTCACGGCCCGCTCGGCCAGGTAGTAGGTCTGCTGCAGGACCAGCGCGCTGCGGCCGCACTGCAAGCCGGGACGTCACGGTTAAGGTGAGGAATAAGTTAGTAAACGTGGTGACGTCACTGGTAACAGAGAAAGGACATAGCTGAACGTGGTGACGTCACGGTTAACAGAGGAGTAACAGAGGACTAACATGAACGTGGTGACGCCACGGTTATTAAAAGAATGACAGCAGAAAACAAAAGACCAAACAAATACCAGACGGTCGTTTTGAATTGATGACACGGGTCAGGACCCAATACAATACAAAGGATGTGTGTGACCACATCTAGGCAATACAGCAGAGTACAAGAATCCAATGATTACGAGAAATGACATGCGATGGCTTAAAGCGAATTGATCAGAAAGTTTGCTCTGTTGTAATTAGGACATATAGGACATGTAATTAGGACATTTTTCATTTGTCATCGTAATACCATTGACAGCGCCGTTTGGGCTTCAGTAAGACCTTATGTCATTAAAGACGTCCAAGACATCTACGCTACTCACGATTCTTGAAAAGACTTTGGCAAAATCATGGCAGAGAAATCCATTCTTCGGTTCGATGCGATCCATATCTCTGGTTAGGTCTCCTACTTTCTCGGCCGCCTACAAGAGCAGTACATTAAATCAGTCCCCGGGGTAACCCCCAACACTTTGCGAAGAAAGACACGGGATCTTTATTCTGCGACCACACAGAGATCACCACAGCGGGGCTCGAACCACGGATCCACGTGCCGCTAGGCTCTCAGGTGGCCAGAGCACTCAAGGCGAGCTCTCTAACCCACAGAGATATCGGGGCGGCTCCTCTTCCCATTGGAGAACGGGACGCCACGATGGCAGTGGCGCCCTCCGCCCTTAACACACAACGATATAAGGGTCATATTACCCGCAAAAAAATATCTATAAAATGTATCAAATATTTATAGCAAGACAAGCGTAATAACATTGAAAAGTGGCGCCACATAAGCCCGAACGTAATTGTTATCAAATGTAATGTTAAACGATGAAAAAGATATTGGCCGCTCGATGTAGATCTACTTTTAACCATATGTCCAACTAAAAATGTTAAGTTTGCTCACTTCTTGCTGATTCCCTTCACGGCACAGGAGGTACAGGATCAGGAACCGATTAGCTTGAAGACAGTGAGGATCCGAGGCCAGGCATCTAAACATGGAACAGAAGGTGGTCAGTACATAAATGTCAAACTTCAAGGTGGGTCGAACTAATCCATCTCTTGCGTATTGCATACGAAATCCAAGTCTGGCCTTGTTGTTAAGGGTGATCTGCTCATTATCGAACTTGCTATTCTGACTGAACAACTGCAAATGTTTGAGTTTCCCGTTCATAATGCCAGTCTCTCATGTTTTATCTTTAGGAGGACTTCCCTGTAACGGATGTTGTTATTCAGTGTGGCTTTATCGCTCTTTTACCGCTTAGAAAGACGTTCCCCTCGCGACCAATCTCACTTTCTAGAATGGGATACTCGTCACAAGTATTTTGTGCAATGACATTTTATCACAGCGGAGAATATTTACAACACTGTAACAGTAGACTGTAGAGCGATCTGCCGTCGATGTAGGGAACTTACTTACCGTTGTGCTGTTTCCACGGTCTGTTCCCAGTCTTGCATTGCAAGCTGAAGTTTCATTTTCTCCACCAGGGCAGGAAGGAAGTTAGGGAAGGATACAATAGCTTGATTGATAAGCTCAAGCGCGCCTGTGAAGTTACGCCTTGACTCGTTGTACTTAGCCTTGCCAAACATGGCGTCTATATCCTTAATGCCCTCTTGGCTGCAATTGAAAGTATAGGGACATAATTCATTTAAAGAGCAGTCAGAGGAAAAAATAGAATGCATATATGTATGTTAACCTGCATTTATATATATATCTATATGTGATAAACACACACAATAATGCTGCGACGACAAGAACGAATGGCTGTGGTGGCTATTGGAATGAGCTGAAACATTAAAGCGTTATAACAGCTTCGATGCACGCTCATAAATTGTCAGGGATAACATATTAGGTCATAAGAAATCGAGGTTCACTTGTGGCGTAGTCCCGTCTAAGCCATATATATCGTTCATTGCATGATTGTTGTAAGTATATATGAACTCTTTGGCCCAAGGCCTAAACGGTACAATACAAGATAACTCTACTTATATAACAACGGGCAGGACCAGGGTTAGTAACCTGAGGAATGTTTCACTTACCCCAAGGCCTCGTCGAAGTATTTAACGGATTTCTTGGCAGATGCATCTCTTCCACAGAAGAGCTCAAGCCACCCTCTCAATGCCAGTCCCTTCAAAAATGAAACAAGTAACAAGGCATTGTAACTCTCACCCTGCAAGCTATTGTTCCAGATAAGAACAATAAACTCATTAATACACGTTCGTTTGTGAATGCTATTACTTACATGGGGCGTACATGCAGGCCTTTTCGGGAAGGTATCACTCGCCTATGGTATTGCTTAAAGGGGGTGTACAGCCCTTCTCAGGGAATTAAGGTATATCCCTTGCCTATGATATTGCTTACATGGAGCGTATACAGGCCAGGCTTGTTATTTAGGAATCAAACAGAACATGCAATACATTCAGATTAAAATGGTGATTACAACCTTCTAAACCTGATTAAGTTGGTGAAGACAAGATCAAAGTAGACAAACCTCTTTGGATTGGTTGTTCATCTTCAGCATGCGGTCGATGTATTCCCGCGCTTTGTCATATTTGCCGGAGTGGAATAAAAACAGACCAGCAAAGTACAGGCCCTAAAAAAACGAACGGTATAATACCGGGACATCATACATATGATGAACTGGTGTAAGAGCACACACACAGACGCACTAGCCTATGTCCTGTGACCCAATAAAGTAATTCATCATACTTAGCTGATTTTACTTTACCTACCAATTTCGCCGTACGATCTATACCAAAATTGCTCTTTTCACTGATATAGATGTGTTACATGTAAGAATGTATATGTTATATATCATACCTTTTCACCAGCATGCTTTCTTTCTTCTTTCAGCTTTGCATCAAGATCAGTGACAGCTTCCCTATCTATAAGGACATAAATACAATCCAACTAAGTCTAAAACATGGCACTAGCAAGAATCACTGCATAAATCACTTAAACGATACAAGGTATTCCATACTCCCAAGCTATCTCGGAACAGATCTATATCTACATATATCTGCCAGTCTAGAGCGTGGTTCGAGTTCTCCCAAGATTTCCTTGTCACCTTGCCTATTCGCGGAACGTTAGGCGAACTTTTCCCAGAACTAGTAAAACGTTCCGAGGACGCTACGTGGAAAAGTTTTCCCGACGTTATGCGAACGTTACCAGATAACGTTAGGGCTAACGTCCAAATAACGTTGAAAGAACGTTTCTATAACGTTTTCGGAAGAGTTTCTTGTAACCTAAGAGTTTGCAACCTTCCTAAATCGTTTGTGGAAGGTTACATCTTAACCCTAAAATGTTTAGCCTTGCCAGGACGTTTTAGAAGGTCGATCATGTTATAACAGTAATCAAGAAATCCCTTCAAGTGACGGTAGCGGAACTTTAGGTGAGGTAAAGTTGCGTAGGCCTTGGGCTAGCTCAGAAGACATGGGCATTTTACAATCAACCACTTTTCATTGTTCTGAGAAGTTCCTTGGCTCAGTTGAACCTTCAGGCGCACAAAAGTCCCCAACACGTTCTTATCTTGTTTGCGGTATTTTAACGTACTCACCAACAGTTTTAGCCTTTTTATGGGCAAACATCAAAGCCATGATGGAACAGAGATTAATGTCTCTCTTCTCCCTCAGCATGTCTAGTTCCCTCATGCCCTCTGACACCCTTTCACCTGCAAAACGCAAAAGAAGAGCTTTAATACCGGCCTCCTAGGGTACCGTCAATAGTAAATTATTCGGTATTAAAATGTGTATCGTTCCAATTATGCATCGTCACATCAATATTTATAATTTTAGATATTATACGATCACTTCTTGTATGTGCTTAAATTACAATAATTCATCGTCGCTTTGGCTCCGATTGTGGATTGAATAACCGTTCCACGAGACTAGCGTGTGTGAGTGAGGCGGGGGGAGGGGGGGGGGGGTCGATCCGTTCCGGCCGTGTGAGGGGAGGGGGTGAGGGTACTTCCCAGGTGTCTGTGAGGGGAGAGGGGGGCTTCCCGGGTGTGTGTGAGGGGGCCTCCCCACCCACCCGCCGTGACGGCGGTTTGACCGACCGGTGGCGGGATAAAACTGCGATCGGTTCGGGCTAGCCCCATTATGGAAGCGACCTATAATACCGCGTATTATTTTCGTCCTTAATAATCCAGCTAATTATTGTTCATTACGTCTTGCTAAATATCAAATATATGGATTCATATGTACACATAATATTGGACAATAATTAACCTATTATGCCCAACATGTCAGTCGTTATAGCTCACCCGTTAATATGTATCCATAGGCCTGGAAAAACTTCAACACCGGGTCATTGCCGTATTTCTTGATACCTTCCGTGACCACCTGAAGCATGTGGTGGTGGTGCTTTTCTCTCCACCAATAGTTGATTTTCCCCTGAAAAACGATACATATGAAATATATTTCTATTTACGCATAATTAATTTCTACCTATCTGCGTTAGCTTTTTTCATTCTGTATTGATTTATGTATATAATAATGCGAAATCAACTATAATCATCATATAAGAAAAATATGCCATGTAAGAGAGAGAGATGATTTTCATATAATTTTATCTACATGCATGTACTAAATGAAGTCATGAGTACAAGTGGAAATTTATACTACAGATGGTGGTAAAATGAAATGTTGTCACATACCAATGTCACAGAATCTGTGTCTCCCATCTTCTCGATCTTGGGTCCTCTGCTATATTAGTTGTATCTGGCATACACTGGAAACCAAAATTACAGGTACATAGTATCAACCGGTATATGTTTGATTATATATTGATTAATCACTGGTATGATGTGTATCATGGTCCTTTGGCATTACATTAGGATTAGGTTATTACAGGAACATTATCTTTGACAATATATCCAAGTTGAGAGAGCTAGGACGCTGTTCAATTTGTAACTCACCACAATCCCAACCGCCATTGTGCTATTGGTATAGTTTGAAACAATGGTTCAAAATTGGAGTTCTACCACAGTATTTCGACTTCCCAGATATTTGAATTTGCGGGGGAAATCATGCATGCCAGAAATGACATGTGATAGGGTGTTCCTGTGTGCTGTGGGACTTGTTTATATGCAGTGCAAGACGAATTGTGTGGGGAGGAGGGGTGGGGGTGAATCCATCCTGTGTGTGTCTGAGGTAACGGGGGGGGGGGTGCATCCGCCCAGAAAGTATTTGAATGGGGGGGGGTCCATCTCGGGTGTTTGTGTGAGGGGAGGGGGGCATCACATTCCGAAAGGGTTTAAAGGGGGGGGGGGGGGCTCCAAATGTGTGCGTGGAGGGGGATCCCAGGTGTGTGTGAGGGGGTAGGAGGGGGGGCTGTCCCGAGTGTGTGTGTGGAGGGGGTCTGTCCCGGCTGTGTGTGAGGGGGTTCATCCCGGGTTTGTGTGAGGTGGTGGGAGGTTGGTCCTGGGTGTGTGTGAAAGGACAGGGGGGGGGGGTCTGTTTCGGGTGCATGTGAGATGGTGGGAGGTAGTGTCAGCCCCGGATGCATGTGAGAGGATGGGGGCCCATCTCTAGTATGTGTGAGGTGGTGGGGATTGGTCCTGGGTGTGTGGGAGAGGACGGGGAGCGGGTCCGTCTCGGGTGTGTGGGTGGGATCTGTCTTGGGTATATGTGAGAGGATGGGGGGGATTTATCTCTGGAGTATGTGAGGTGGAGGAGGGTCCATTCTGGGTGTATGTGAGGAGGTGGTTGGAGGGGGAGGGGGGTGGGGCTGTCCTGGATGTGTGGGGGGAGGAGGTTCCGTCCTGAATATGTGTGTGAGAGGATGGGGGTCCATGTCGGCTGTGTGTGTGAGATGTCTGTCCCGGGAGGGGTGTGTGTGAGAAGACAGGGGGTTCAATCTCGGGTGTGTGTGATTTCATATCTATATCTATATATAGCTAGAGCTTCATGCTATATGAATAGTCTGCCATGTCATTCGTACATAAAGAATTAAATCATTTCGATGTCTATATAGAACTGAGTGCCGTATGAATAGTCTATTGTATTATTGGTACGTGAGGAATTAATCTTGATTGGTTGGCTTGTTAGGGAGGTGTTGGCGCAAGTGCCTCTGCTTTCTAGGGATATAACGGTATCCATGCAAAGTTCTTTAGACGCCAGTCGGGAATTGACTATAGCTTTTATCATAATGTATGCGCTTAAAATCATAGTGTTTACATAACCTATAACTTTGTATAAGCCTTACCGTGTTCTATCTTCTAATTCTATATCATGAATAGCAAACCTGCTTATTCATACAGACTCATACAATTATAGCGACGGCCTACATTATTATAACACACTGAAAACAGAGTATCATTGCAATGTCTGCAGGCGTTAGGGACCGTCCACCGCCCCCACTCCCCCGCCCGTGTGAACGTCATTAAAGAATAATGCCAATAGGCCTACTGAATTTGAATGTCCGATTGTCAACCCACCGTCCGAGACCGAGTAATCCGACTTATCGTAAAAATAGACCAGCCTGATCAATCATTCTACGTGCACATGTGACTAATGTAGATTATCAACCACTGATCCTAAACAGGCAATTTGCAAGCTTCAAGATCGAGAGTAATAACTGTAGATTTACCTCATTTACCTGCACTCGTTGGACGCGTTGGACGTTGCCAACCAAGCTTATCAGGAATGCGACCGGAAATTTGGCGTGCAGATGACGGTCACTGACGGTCACATGACTTTTGTTTATCCGCCCAAGCTCCCCGCACGGTGGCGCTACTAGCGGAGCCGCCGCGCGAGTGGACGGCAAGCCGTCTGTTTTTTTAATTGTGTTAATGGTTGTGTTTGCAGAGTTCCCGGGGAAGATGGTCCTTTATTTCTAGCTGTGCATTCGGGTCTCGTAATAGGCAGGGCTAAACCGAAGGTCCATCATTCTACCGATTTCCAGCAGACAAGAAAAGGCTGGCCAAATCGAGGGGTGGGGGTGGGGGGGGGCAGTGGGGGTGGGATACGTACTCTACCTTACTGGCCCTTACTGCAGACCGTTTAATGGTGGGGGGGGGGGGGGGCGCTCATGCCATACACCGCCGGATACAGGGCATGGTATGTAAAGAGCCTTTATTTATGCGTCGTAGGCGGCGGTCGTCACACCAGCAGATCTGAGCGCGGGTGCCTTGATGCCTGAGAGAGTGCCATGTCGAAGAGGGGCGGAGGGGGTTTAACCGCGGACCCCCCCCCTCCCCCCCCCCCTCGGGATAGGCCTACTGCGGTAAATCTAATAATCGTAAAATACAAAATCTGCTTATAAAATCTGCTTTATCGGATCGTGTTGATAGCGAACAGTCGCGTCTTTTTCCGAAAGATGGCGCCTTACACATCAAAACCCCCATCTCACGGGACAAGTTTTTGCGACGTTTGCGTTTTGATGTCACGGATGAGAAGAGACATTGAAAGCAGCAGTCATATTTATTTATTTGTATATTATTCAAACATTTACATAGTAATCACCTGACAAGACATTAACAAAACACCACATAACGCAATCCAATACAGACACGCCACCAACTAAGCAACCACGACCACACGGTAAAAAATAGGTTTGAACACATAATAAATATATGGTAGGGCTATAATAGGCAAAAGTCACGGGGTTTAGCCACGGATTTTTTGGGGGAGGACCGGACCAGGGGCCGTTTTCATTATCCACACGTAGCTTACGCACGAAAGTGCATGTTAGTCTTAGCCTCATCAGCTCCTGGTTGTGGTGCTCATGATCAAGAAATCCTCTTCGATATCATTTTACCACTTTCTTGATTAAGAAAATCCACACACCTCTAATAGATGACTACTTATATATTTGTGATGAAATTAACTCGGATATCCCGACATGGTTTTTGGATTGTAGCGCTTTCATTATCTCAGCTATGCCGAGATAGTCCAAAGGTAGGGGTGGAAGCAATATAGTAAACGCCGAGGTCGCTGGAAGTGATTGGTTTCCGGTTTCGCGGTTATATCTAAAGCAACCTACTTACAGGCGCCATCTTAGATCTTTTACATTGTAGTTTATATCTCGTTAAGTCTGTAAAACAACAATTTCAACAATGAACTGCACGGACTTGTTTATCACGCGCGGACGTCCCAGCGAGTCGCGGTCGATCACGCAGTATACCGAACAGCGAACAGGCGTGCAAGGATATATATAAAGAGATTGGTAATATCTAAATTACAGAACATATCGCTTTAATATCAAACCGAGGAACGAAGATCCCCCCCCCCTCCCCCTCCTCTGACGCAAATCGTGATACGCAAAGGAAATCATTGGTATGTCAGGAATGAGGGTAACCAACCTGATTAGCTTACTTTGGGACCAGGGCTCTGGGACTAGGATCGAGGATACCAGAACCGGTCAATTTAGAGCTCATGCATCCCAAGCAAAACTTTAATTTAATTATGACACATTTTAAAAGTAACTTAATCAACTTATGACACATTTAAAATAAATCTTTAATTTAATTATGGCAAGTTTACAATTAATCTTCAATTTGATTATGACACGTATAAAAAATATTATCTAATGTAACTTATCGGGTTCTTTCCTGCCAAAATTAAAGAGTTCAAGATACAATAAGAATCAGTCCTTGAATCATCCCAAATTTCGTTTATCTATATTTCACGCATGCCAGACTGCCAACAACTTAATTGCCGCCCCCCCCCCAGGCACAGTAAATCAGTGGAGGGGGGTTTGGGGCCCCACAGCATATACAAAACACACGTGCTGAACGTCCACTGATTTACTGTACCTGTGCCCCGCCACCCCGACAATCCTATGGTTTTATTATAGATTTTTTTTTATATCATGTCATTACTTCTTCAGCAGCATTTTCTGCTCCTGGACAGTGAAAGACAAATAGACAGAAAAGGAATTTGGGAACATTTGGGAACATGAGCATGCATTGTAAAAGTCGGGTATCCGACCCCCCCGCCCTCCCCGGTCGCAGGTTTTCATAGAGCACCCCCCCCACCCCCGTCGCAAGTTTTCAGACGGCAAGCCCCCACTTTGCAAATTCCAAGATCCGCCCCTGAAGGTGATATGGCAAATTACATATCTACTTTGTTTATTCCGGGAAGAGTAAAGCATAACTTGTTTGTGAACAATAACGGTGATATCACGAATATCAAGAATTAATTCACAGATTGCTATAACGTATCGCAGTTGACAAGATTTTCCGGGGGACTCGCACGAAGTGCCTCCTGGTTTGACGCGAAACTAAGCGCGAAGCTAGGTCAGCAGTAGCCCCAGTTCTGTGGCTGAAGGACGGGCAAAAATCTGACAGGGCCAGATTTTTGCCCGTCCTAAACCCGCAGAACTGGGGCTAGGCCAGTCGTAGCTTGTTCGTCACATCACGTCGCGTAAGGCGGATCGCCCTCTGTCGGGAGATTGAAAGCTAGGCCCAGGAACCAGGCTTATTAGAGTGATGGTACCAGCTTACTCTAACAAGCCGTAAGGGATTCGGCGTCTATGTTCGACTATAAAAATATTCTGTTTTATCATTTAACCTATCGAACATGTGTTATCTGTTAATATTAAGTACGTAAATACATTTTGGAATGGATAAAGCTAGCATTTGATATCTCTGAACTGACGTAAGCTAAAATTGCAAGACACTAAAACAATACGACGTTTCCAAATTTCCGTACGAAGCGGAAATCCCATCTTATTCACCATGACGATCTTTGACAACAACCCAGTCCCAGGGTTGCCCGCGATTCGTTTATGTTGATGTTACAATAAGTAAGCTTATAACTGCAAACACAAATTGGCATTTGAGTATGCCTGTTTTATCCACAACGTACCGCGATCCTAATCGAGGAAGCATCAACCTTAACCATGACTGTAAGTAGCTTATCTGGGAATCCTGAAACTACAGTCGGCACGAAACTATTTGCCGCCTCGTTTTCTAATTTGACATGAAATGTTTCATTGACAAGCCTAAAATCAGTTTATATTTGTCAACTTGAACCAAAGACCCAACAGAATTTGGCGTACTCACAGTCCTATTGTCAAAAGAATTCATATGATACCAACATTATGACTTTCACGCAAACAAAGCGGACAAGTTTAGCTATAGCCTATGGCTGTCGCTCTGTTTACCTTGTCATCTGTCATGTATGTGGGCGATAGTATTGCTGGTATTTTGGGCAGGGGGGCTAGGTTTTGTCAATGTCAAGCCGTAACTTGAATTAGGCTTACATGCATTTATAGTTCCTCTCATATAAATGAAATTGAAGCTACAAAGTCATTGCTTTTGCATTACTTTTGCTTTGAGACGCTAAAATTACTCTTAGTATAGAAACTTTGCATAGGCACATAATGCTCTGTCCCCTTTTATAGTGCCTGATATTAGACCCTTCAGTGGGCTTACTTCTTTTGACCAATGAAAACGCAGTTATATGACCTTCACCTTACAACATCATAAAAAGGCGGCTGTCAACACATCTTCGTCTGCAATACTTTATGCTAGAGACTATCGTGTTGTGCTGTTATTAAAGAAGATACACTTTCAAGTAAGTTAAAATCATATGGGTCTAGTGTAATGAAGCAAATAAATATATAAATCATGGCTGCAAATGGTACACGGACAACAATATTTATGAAAGCGAGGCGGCAGATATTAAACGCGCCGACTATAGTGAAAGTTCACGACGGTCACCGCTTTGTGCCAAGCATTGGCACGTCTGATTTTCAGGCTGCATGGGGCCAGTGTGCATTACCCATTAGTCCCATATGAGACAGTTGTTGCTCCGCACAACAGTCCCATATCAGCATGTAGAAAATGAGGGTATAAGATTTGTTTTTGTGGGCAACTTTAAGTGTTGTTAAACGTATCAAACCCTTGTCATTTTGTACTCTGATACCTAAACTTCATATTTACCACAAAACCCACATGCATATGGACTAACAAAGTATCACATTACTATCAAATCTGTTGCAATGAGACTTTCTTGTTGTTTATCGCGTCATTTCGTATTTGGTCATTCTTCACCAGCCGCTTTTGCCAGGTGGCGTTTCGCTTATTGCTTGTCAATGGCTAGGTGTATAAAGCGCCACCAAGCGAATGGTGTGGTTTTAACGACGTGCACGCATGCGCAGTTTCTCCACTGGGTGGGCAAGGTGGCGGACAGAACTGAGTGGTCTGCTGCTTCGAAAAATCAACAGACGATATCGTCGTAATCACGGAGACTTCAACCAAAATAACAAGATAAGTTGTAAGATGCATACTTTTAGAAACTATTGCCATACCTCAAAAAGTTCTCGCCATCAGCAACGCTTCTCGCCACGCGTATTTGTAAAATGCTGTACAGGATTTGATAAACCAGATATGTGGCTTTGATTCCCAACAACGCCACATGAGGCTAAGTATGTATTAGCTATATCTTATGTTTACTAGTTACATTAAGTAATTATATAGCAAATATATACCGGCCCCAGGACATCCATCCCAAGAACAAATGCCTGTGCTGGCCAGCCAGAGACCAGCCTGGTCTATATGCTATCACTATACAGTCGTAACGGAAACTCTCCGGATGACGAAATTTGCCATTTACGAGAAAATATTCACTAATTTGAGGAAAAATATACTTTCTGTATGAACTTCAAGTCAGGGGCCCAATAAGTATATGTCAACTTATGTTTCCTGAGACATTTACAAATAAACTATAAGCAAATGTTACTTTGCTGCATTTCGAAGCAGCCGCTCTACTTGATGGCGCCATTCACTGTTTACTGTGACATCAATGGGCGATACCATTTACATCTCTGTAAGGGGTCATAGGTTTGAAATCTTTTGTAGCAGTTTGTCATTAACTCTGTTTTTAAGCATCAACACATACCTAAAGTGACCCAGAGTAAACTTGAAATCAGTTTAGTATCAATTGAGGCTAAACTTGGATTCATTGCACAAAAGCAAATCCCTCTTGCAAAAGTGGATACAGCAGATCTACTACAACCCCGTGACCATTGCATTCAACTTCGGTACCCTCGTCAAATGATACGATGGACTTTACCAACCTGACCTAGATTTTAAACCAATCCGGTGGCAGTGGAATGACCTTTACCTTTGCATGACTGACAAGAGAACGATAAACATCGTCTGCTCTATTAAATAGCATGGTAGGCCATGTATTGTGAAAATAGGAATCAAACTACAGATCAGATAAACAACTGTTCAGAATTTCCTCAGTTCATAGGTAAGGAATATGTCTAGATTTCATCCTCAACTCAATCATACAGTAAACAAATAATTTGGAAATTTCAGTATCAGCAGGCCCTTGGTTCATGGGATAGAAGTCCTAACAGCTACAGCCTATGTATATGCCATTATTGAGAATGTTCATATGAATGCTGCTGACCTAGAGCTGACTCTGCGGCTATTCTGCCATTTATGCTTAAGAAAGATTTCAAGTGAAATTTGTATAGATCTCAAACTTGCATTAACATATTGTTATCAATCAACCATTATGATGAAGTTGTTGGTCCTTATCCTTCTTTATGATCTCTTGTATACATCACTAACATTGTGCATATACTCCCCTTCAGGCCGTTAATTAGTCCTAGTACACCGCTGCCATAGATACCTATTCTCTCATCCTGCCACCTCCCTACCCCTACTAGCCACCAAACCCCACCCACCCTAACCTGTACAGTTGAGTTGGTAATACATCTGACTTATCTATATATACTGTCTTGTACAAGTGTTATTACAGTACAGTTATAAGAACACCTCTCAAGACTTTAAGCTTTTAACTTTTTTATTTATTATAAGTTACTATGCAGTCATCTGCACATATATAAGCCCAGCCTTTCATTGTCATAGTCTGAGAGGCAGAGCTTAGGTGGAGATAATGTGCCCTGATACTGACTACAAAAATTTATATTTCCATCTACCTTGCATTGAAAGACTTTGCTTCCTCGAACCTTTTTTTGATTTTATTTGCATGGATACCTTCTGTCACTCTCCCTAGGTGTTCCAGTAGCTGTTGTTCCCTGGCGAATTGATAACCATCCAGTGATGATTTTTGTACGTACATGTCACAGCCCAGCCTTCCTCGCACGTACCATGCTGTTGTCATAATCATTAGACTCACTCTGGGCAAGTTGAAACTCAAGAATGTGTATAATTAACCCCTGCAGTACGGAATAGACCTTGATGTGGCTTTCACATAGGGTTATCCAGCCCCACTGCGTATACAGTGCTATTGGATGGAGTGTATGTGCACATGCATTACTCGTTAGAATGTTATGCGGAGAATGGCTGAACAGCAATTAACAGCTTATTCATAATGAAATTATCCATAACCAATAATAATAATAATGAAAGATTTTTTCAACTTAAAACACACTCCATCCACCCTTTCACCCCTCCGGCCTCCCCACCCCCTAAAATACTTCAGCCGTTTTGCCATTAATTAAGCCATTATGAGTATATACACCACTTTTTGTGCCAGCATGTACACTAACCCACTAATTATCTAGCCAGGAGTGTTTACTCTGTCAGTGATCCTGACTAACTGTATAAGGTTCATGTATGTTGATCATACTTTCTTACTTTAAGTGATATGGACTTAAGGACAATTCCAGCATGTATGCCTTTCATTCTTCCATGCTACCAAGATGTAATTAAGTTACCCATGCTCACAGCTGCTATCTACTTCTTAAGGCTTTGCATTGAACTCCACAAGATAAATTACTGTCCGTATATTCATTGTGTGAGGCATCTATATCAGACTGAGTGATGATCTGTCTCATGTCATGATCTGTGTTTTAGTGACTCCAAGAGACTTTATGAGCTACAAGTCCTCTACAGAACCTTCAGAGGATTTGAAGTACTTTGGCTTCAGAGGTTTTCCTGGATTTGGCTTTGAGCGGTCTCGCGAGAGGGCGCCCGTTGCAGTTTCTATAGCAACGCCACTGTCGCGCTGGCCTCAGTACGGCCGTCCGCAGTATTTCGACCCGAGTAAGTAAAGGGGCTCTGAAAGATCCACCTGTTACAGCAGTAAGATTTAAGACTTTTACAATTTAGAATTAAACTTTAACCTTCTAGCCCTAATTTTCAGATGAGACCCAGTTGACTGCTGTTTGGACGCATGTAAATATAATTAACCTACCCGAAACAGTGCTATATAGTATCTTTTGGGCCTCAATGGTCGTCTCCACAAATGTGTACTTGATTGGTAGAACTTAATAACGTTCTTGTTATATCTTATTATTACAGGGCACGCCAAACTGTTGGGCGATAACGGGGGTTTTAATTACGGTAGCGGTGGTGTTCTTCGAGGGAGTCAAGAGCCAAGAGCATTGAAGAACCCAAATAAAGGGGATATAGCGTAAGTATACCAGTCGGGATCAACCTATCAATTAGGCAATGGATAAGGCAGGTTTCCATGCTGAGGCATTGGGTTGAGACAATGAATAATTAAATGCTTCTCATTGCAATGCACCGGGATCGAAACGTGCTGATATAATAGCAAAACACTCTATAGTGCCGGGCGTACGTGTCTCAGTGCAATGCATCGGCATTCAATAAGAAACCTGCCGGTAAAATAGCACCAGTCCATGACGAGCGCTTTGAATAAAGTGACCTTATAAACAATAGCCATGCAATAAGCGGCGAGAGCCGGCAAAATAGTCCCACACAATTGGTAGCCGGTCACGGTCAAATATCCACTGCCTGTCAATTAATATTTGCTCTTTATATATAATATTATCTTTACTTCGCGTAATTTAGTCATAAGTATAATTATGCTTTTCTTTTTTCAGAGCTACTGATATTGAAAAGTTCAGACTTCAGCAGATGGACGCAGAGAAAGATATTCAGAGTTATAAGCAAAAGCAGCTACAGGGACTGATAGAGGCTGACCAGCGGAAAAAACACGTACAATTATTTGAACCATATTTCATTCTTTACAGATTCACACATAGATATTCTAATGTAAAAATCATAGTTACATGCACCATATTTCGTTTAAAAAAAATTCTATTTGGCATGGCTATATATGCTGTAGAATGTTTAGCATTATACACATTTTACTAATTCCAATAATAAAAATGTATCCCACGTACGTACGTCTGACTTATCCTCAGGACCTGGCCATGCTGCAGGATTACAACCCGTGGGGCCGTGCCGGGGGCGGTGCTCCTAATGTATGTATGCAACCTAACCGCAACTTAATTCAGCCTCCTCACCATTTCATTCGAATTCACTGTTCCTATTGCTTAATATGTAGTATATATAACGCTTATTTCCGTTGCTCGATGTGTCTTAAAAATAGCATGTAAATATTACGAGCTCGTAACTCTTAGTGAAACGATTTCTGATTTACAAGATTTAATTTTGGCAGAATCAGCTCACTACTCACCATGGCAAAGCCGGACTCCAAGAATCTAAACTGTTTCACGGTGTCTCCAGCAGTAAGCACGAGGAGGTACGTATATTAAGACGGAAGAAACCTAGCTGCCGCGGGTTATGAGCGGGGTCAGTTATTGTGGAGATGTGATGAATGTCTGATTAGGATGCTGAGTCACGCTAGAAGAAATCACTTGCGGTTTTGGTGGAAACCAGAATGAAACCAGCGAAAAATTAAGTGGCAATGAGGACCACAATGAGGCCCCACCTTGAGTGGTAGTGGGGACAACAATGAGGCCCCACCTTGAGTGGTAGTGGGGACCACTATGAGGCCCCTCCTTGAGTGGTAGTGGGACCACTATGAGGCCCCACCTTGAGTGGTAGTGGGGACCACAAAGAGGCCCCACCTTGTGTGGCAGTGGGGACCACAATGAGGCCCCACCTTGAGTGGTAGTGGGTACCACAATAAGGCCCCACCTTGAGTGGTAGTGGGGACCACAATGAGGCCCCACCTTGAGTGGTAGTGGGGACCACTATAAGGTCCCACCTTGAGTGGTAGTGGGGACCACTATGAGGCCCCACCTTGAGTGGTAGTGGGTACCACAATAAGGCCCCACCTTGAGTAGTAGTGGGGACCACAAAAAGGCCCCACCTTGAGTAGTAGTGGGGACCACAATGAGGCCCCACCTTGTGTGGTAGTGGGGACCACTATAAGGTCCCACCTTGAGTGGTAGTGGGGACCACTATAAGGCCCCACCTTGAGTGGTAGTGGGGATCAAAAAAGATTCCCCACCTTGATTGATAGTGGAGACCACAAAGAGACCCCACCTTGTGTGGTAAGGGGGACCTCAATGAGGCCCCACCTTGAGTGGTAGGGGGACGACTATGAAAGTCTTTCACTAAGTAAACCCATGTTAGAGCATGATATGACCATTTGAGTGTGATTTCTTGTAGGCAATGCACGAATATGGTGATTTCCATACGTTTTTCGGTAAGCCTGGGGCCGGAGCTCCCTTGCTGACACACTCTGGTAAGCCAAATCCCCTGATGCGGTCCGATCCCGCTATCCGATTCATGGACACTAAAGGAGGCCGGCAAGTGTGCGACACAGAAATGCGATACCGAAAACCATCCGAGGAGAAAGAAGAATATCGCAAAGCTTTAGGTAGATTCGCATTTGCTCCCTTCATTGAAATCTACTTTAATTGGCATGCTGCTCCCTCGTAGATTTCAGTATAATTAACGCATATTTTATTTTGTGTCGCTGATTAATATATACCCTGAACCCGTGATAAAAATATGTGGCAGAAGCCATTATAACGAACACTCCCTCCTTGACATATAATCTTAATGCTATGCGCAAGTATATGTCTATCTTGTCGTCTGTTCATAGTTCATGTTATTGTCTTGCAGAGGGTCAGGTGGAGAAGAAAAACGTTAGTCTCCAAGAACAGCGACTTCTGAACCTGCGGAAGGAACTTGAGATGGTACGTTATGCTTACTAGTTTATTATAAATAAATATATTAAAATAAATGTCGATCCTGGTAGCTCAATGGGACCCCGAGTGTCAGTCAGATGTCAAGGGTCAATGTCATTCCTAAAGCCCCTTATACTGGACGATAAAGGTGACTTCAGTAAGTGGGTCGGGCTTAGCCCTGTAACATGGCCCATGGTGTAACATGGAGTTCCGATCACGGCCTGCCGTCCAGTGGTGACAACAATTTCTGGATTTCATTTTTTTTTAATGTCTGTCGGATATATTTATGTCCAGTTTACCTTTATAAATAGCTACGAACAATGATTGAAGGCCCCAAGCGCTATTCGCGAATTCATCAACTCACAAGATATCGACCACAGCGAATCTTCTGCCACTCACAGGAAGCATTTTAAAAATATGGCTAGGTCGGGCTGTGCTAGTCGCATCCCAAAAGGAGTACAGTTTAAAAGGGCAGCGAGTTCCCGTCGTTCAGACTCCACGTGTCCTACAGTTCTGTCGCAATTGTCGGTCGAATCTGAAAGGATTTTTAATAACGGAAGAACTATAATATGATTTGCAAGTACAAGTTGTCGAAGCATAAACTCGAAATGTTGGATATTGCAGCTTTCACATGACCCGTTCGGCAAGCCGGGTGCCGGCGCGCCCAACAAACCAACACCAGGTACGTGCTTCGTCATTCCGCCAGTGTCAGAAATGCATCTGCAGACATTTTGTAATTGACAATGCTATTCTGGTCGTGTCAGTGCATTTGTAAGATATGCATTTTGTATAATGTTCGATTTGTTTTTGTGATCTTTTGCCCACCGTTCTCCATTTTATTTCAATATGACTGTAGTTTTATTTATTATTAATGTGATGTTCTGTATTCACACTCGCAGTTTTATCTGATTGTTCTCATTATCAGATGCAGACGTCAATCAACATTCCCGTGCAGCAAGTGTGAGTAGAAGACAGTGTAGACAATGTATAAATTCGAACAGCTAGCGAGACGCCACCGTAGCTTGTGCATTGCGGCCGCAGATATAGCCAGGGACCCACCGCACCATGACACCCTCCGCTTTGTACAATTGTCTCAAGTACCGTGTTTCACGTAATATGTTTGGAGATCGATCCCCTCTCATGCAAAACCATGAAAAAGATGAATTAGAGTATGTGTAGTGAGGGTTTTTCATGACACTCAATACGGGCAATTGTTTACACCTGGGTCAGTGATCGGGTGTGCGCATGCTCCGTGTCGCTTGCCGTGCGCCGCGTGGCCGCACGCCCCGCGTGCTTCGTGCCGCGCGCCGCGTGCTTTATGCCGCGCGCCGCGTGCTTCATGCCGCGCACCGCGTGCTTCATGCCGCGCGTCGCGTGCTTCATGCCGCGCGCCGCATGCTTCATGCCGCGCTCCGCGTGCTTCATGCCGCGTGCTTCGTGCCGCGCTCCGCGTGCTTCATGCCGCGTGCTTCATGCCGCGCGCCGCTGCAATTTGGTTCCGGCTGTGGTAGGCGCTGCACATGAAAATAGTGCGGAGCGCCGTCGTCTGAGTGGATTTTAAAACCGCGAAAATAAAAAATGTAACGTGATTATATACGTTTCGGACTGTACAATGGTTTAATGAATATTTTAGTGTCAGTGTCCGGACAGCCCAAGAAATAATTCTTTATTTAGTGTCAGAACATACACGTGAAATGCGGTAGTTGTACCGGCCAACCCCTTCCTATGTTCGCGCTGTTATTTGTGGTTTGCCTAGAAACGGTTGCTTAGTAATTGTTGCCTGGTAACTTAACCAGATAATGTGGGCCTACTTCTAGACCCAGTTCTGCCTGGCTTTATGATTGATATCTAGTGACTTTTGTATAGTAAATGTTGTCTGGTGACTTTTGCATAGTGAAAGTTACCTAGTGACTTTTGCATAGTGACAGTTTTTTCAGACTTGCGTATAGTATCTCTCTAGTGTATAGAGTCTATGTATATTTGTATGTTTTTGCGTAGTGACTGCCATTATGACTATTGCCTAGTGACGATAGCATAGTGACTATTGCATTGTGACTATTGCATATTGACTATTGCATAGTGACTATTGCATAGTGACTTGCATAGTGACTTGCATAGTGACTATTGCATAGTGACTATTGCAGTGACTTGCATAGTGACCATTGCATAGTGACTATTGCATAGTGACTATTGCATAGTGACTATTGCATAGTGACTATTGCATAGTGACTAATGCATGGTGACTATTGCATAGTGACTATTGCATAGTGACTATTGCATAATGACTATTGCATGGTGACAATCTCATAGTGACAATTGCGTAGTGACTATGACTGGCACCGTAACATTTCCTTCATCCCTTTTGAATTGTGTCACTACCATGTATTATTTAGTTGAGTAGCATACACTAATATGTATTTTTGGGTTGAGTAGCATAGCATAGGTTTGCTTTGTTTGCCGTGCCTTCACTGCTTGGCCGCTGCAATGTCCATGTTTTCTCAGGATCAAGATTGCTACGACCCTTGGGGCAAAGGAGCCGGTCAGCCAATGAGAACAAAGCAGGGTGACGTCACACGACACAAGTTTTCTGATAAAACGTCACACGCTCCTTATACGGAAGTGTCGCGTAACATGGCTGAGGTATTACTCGTTAACATGGTGATGGTATTACTGGTTAGCATGGCGGAGGTATTACTGGTTAGCGTGGCGGAGGTAGTACTGGTTAACATGGCGGAGGAATCACTCGTTAACATGGCGGAGATATTACTGGTTAGCATGGCGGAGGTATTACTGGTTAGCATGGCGGAGGTATTACTGGTTAACATGGCGGAGGTATTACTGGTTAGCATGGCGGAGGTATTACTGGTTAGCATGGCGGAGGTATTACTGGTTAGCATGGCGGAGGTATTACTGGTTAGCATGGCGGAGGTATTACTGGTTAGCATGGCGGAGGTATTACTGGTTAGCATGGCGGAGGTATTACTGGTTAACATGGCAGAGGTATTACTGGTTAACATGGCGGAGGTATTACTGGTTAACATGGCGGAGGTATTACTGGTTAGCATGGCGGAGGTATTACTGGTTAGCGTGGCGGAGGTAGTACTGGTTAACATGGCGGAGGTATTACTGGTTAGCATGGCGGAGGTATTACTGGTTAGCATGGCGGAGGTATTACTGGTTAGCATGGCGGAGGTATTACTGGTTAACATGGCAGAGGTATTACTGGTTAACATGGCGGAGGAATCACTCGTTAACATGGCGGAGATATTACTGGTTAGCATGGCGGAGGTATTACTGGTTAGCATGGCGGAGGTATTACTGGTTAATATGGCGGAGGTATTACTGGTTAGCATGGCGGAGGTATTACTGGTTAGCATGGCGGAGGTATTACTGGTTAGCATGGCGGAGGTATTACTGGTTAGCATGGCGGAGGTATTACTGGTTAACATGGCAGAGGTATTACTGGTTAACATGGCGGAGGTATTACTGGTTAACATGGCGGAGGTATTACTGGTTAGCATGGCGGAGGTATTACTGGTTAGCATGGCGGAGGTATTACTGGTTAGCATGGCGGAGGTATTACTGGTTAGCATGGCGGAGGTATTACTAGTTAGCATGGCGGAGGTATTACTGGTTAACATGGCGGAGGTATTACTGGTTAGCATGGCGGAGGTATTACTGGTTAACATGGCGAAGGAATCACTCGTTAACATGGCGGAGATATTACTGGTTAGCATGGCGGAGGTATTACTGGTTAGCATGGCGGAGGTATTACTCGTTGGTCGGATTGGCTCATGGTCGCCTCGATCTTGAACGACCTACCAGTGCAGGTTCATATCCGCCAAACTATGTACATATGGTACAACATTGCTTCAAGATCCTGGGACTGTCGTTACATTATAATGCACTAACTTACTACGGTTACTTTTCGTTGAAGTAGAAACTTTCATATTGCTATCCCGGGACAGCTCTATTAGGAAGCACTGCACTGCTTGTGGCGTGTGAACCACAGTCATTTCTTTAGGTCTTACGTGTATTGCCTTATGCCGTGAGATATTATCAGTTGAACCTATGTTGCAGTTTGTCTCATGTTTTTATTCACAACGCCATGTTGTGGCAATGTCATGAATATACTATTATCTTATATTACTATTAATATTATATTTTACTATTAATATTATATATTATTATTAATATTATATATTATTATTAATATTATATTACTATTATATCACTTACTATTATGTATTGCTATTATATTAATATTAATATTATATATTACTATCATATTATATACTATGCTATATATGTCATTATACTATTATCTACGTCTATAATCTAACAACGTCTAACGGGAAATATTTTCCCACCAATGAAATCGGCCGCCGGGCGTATATTAGCCATTGTGTATTCAGACTTTATTTATTAAATTTATTCTTTCATTGGTTTAATGTGTAATGTAATGTATCGAATGTATATGAATGCCCCAGTGCCCATTAATAACGTGTCGATGGCTGTGTGTTCGGTCAGGGAGCCTCGCTCTCACTGGGCCAGGGACTGGGTGGGGCAGGCTCTCCTCTCAAGACCGGCAGCGGGCAAATCAAAACGAGGCACCAGATCACAATGAGGCGCAACGATAAGGGAGGTAAGACGACATCTCTTGTCTCATCATCTGTCGTATTATCTGCCGGGGCCGGCCCGGTAGCCCAGTGTTAGAGCGCTCGACCTGAGTGCTCTGGCCACCTGAGAGCCTAACGGCACGTGGATCGGTGGTTCGAACCCCGCTGTGGCCATGTCTGTGTGGCCGCAGGATAAAAATCCCATGGCCTTCTTCGCAAAGGGTAGGGGTTACCCCGGGGACGTGGCTCCGCTCTTCCCTTCCTTCTCCCATTGACGCGATATGACCAAAATTGTTTAAGCGTCCTGAATATACAACCAATCAGGTGCGGTGTGTGTAAAGGGTCTCGCCTCTATGCCGTATTGACCCTTACCGTAGTATTGTGCAGTAGATGTGGCGCTTGGCGCCGTCGCAGTGACTGATGTATATCCTTGCCCACTTCCCTCAGACACCGTTGTTCGGGAAGGCAAGCCCAGTACGCTGGGGCTCAGTGACCCCGATCTGGCGGTGTATGACCCATGGGGCCAAGGGGGAGGTGGAGCGCCTCTGGTCGACAGCGCCGGCGTCAAAAACAGCAGTGTCTTCGGCAAACTACGGCAAGAAGTAAGTGAATGCACCAACAGCATAGACGTGCGGCGTATGACGTACGCCTCACCATCCAATGGTCATTAACTGCTTTCGTGGAATATCATTATGTAAAAATATTCGTTTTAACTTTATATTAGGGAATTCTAGTTGGTTTATTAAGGTAATCACCCAGCAATTACCCGGTAATGTGAGATAATAATGCAAGTGTCGATGTGAATCTTAAGGAATATTTACTGAAATATTATTCCATGCAATCAGTTTTACTGGGACGAGGTCTCAAAAGATTTTCTGTACAGCTATGCCGGCAAATCCTAAAGGCGGCTTTTTATGTGTGGTTCTAATGTCTTTGTGCTATCGTACCTGAGAACCCACGGTTTGTTAACTGAAGTGTTTTGTGTTTTGCACCGACCCTTCCGCTACAGCGCCGAACGTCAGCAGACGAAAGGAAGAGAGTTGGAGCCCAATCATACCTGGCCGAACTACGTGAGTTATCGTTCTTCATTGTTCGAAATTAATTGTATACTTGTGCAATGTGTGTCGACCGCCACGTTGAAGGTACTGTGCGGCATTTCATAACTGACGGTGAACAAGTAGTGAACGGTAGTTTGTTTTTTACTGATCACATCGCGCCAAAAGATGTAAGACTTCAGGCCGTTTTTTTTTTAAATGTGAGGTTGAATATCTCACCCTATCAAGATTTAACATTGTCTCTTGTCGGGGGTTCAAAGTACTCAACCACATTTTTGCGATAGGACTATTTATAATATGCTTCCGAGAATAATACAATTTTATTGACAGGTCACCTGGCTAGTTATTTTGCAATGTAAGGTTGAACCGCCCTACCGGAACCTCCTATGGAAACTCGTCATTGTTACTAACGGAATTTCGAGGATTAAAAAAAAAATATATATATCCCCGCAGAAACGATGGCCGAATGTTCTCATTTTTTAATTTAATACTATTTGCCGTTATTTACATTTGATTCTAAGCCAGCTTATATTGTTCTATCGAGAAGAAACAAATATTTTTCTCCGAAGTTTGTGGCTGATATTTAACATTTTTTTTTGCAGAAAGGGGAGCGGAGGAACGCAGGAAACAGAAAGTGGAAGAAGAACACGATTTGAGAAACGGAGTAAGGTTACAACCTTGACATAGCTAAACAATCCGACAGACACACCCAACGCGACAGACACACCCAACGCGACAGACACACCCAACGCGACAGACACACCCAACGCGACAGACACACTCAACGCGACAAACACACCCAACGCGACAGACACACCCAACGCGACAGACACACCCAACGCGACAGACACACCCAACGCGACAGACACACCCAACGCGACAAACACACCCAACGCGACAGACACACCCAACGCGACAAACACACCCAACGCGACAGACACACCCAACGCGACAAACACACCCAACGCGACAGACACACCCAACGCGACAGACACACCCAACGCAACAGACACACCCAACGCGACAAACACACCCAACGCGACAGACACACCCAACGCGACAAACACACCCAACGCGACAGACACACCCAACGCGACAGACACACCCAACGCAACAGACACACCCAACGCGACAGACACACCCAACGCGACAGACACACCCAACGCGACAGACACACCCAACGCGACAGACACACCCAACGCGACATACACACCCAACGCGACAGACACACCCAACGCGACAAACACACCCAACGCGACAGACACACCCAACGCGACAGACACACCCAACGCGACAGACACACCCAACGCGACAAACACACCCAACGCGACAAACACACCCAACGCGACAGACACACCCAACGCGACAGACACACCCAACGCGACAGACACACCCAACGCGACAGACACACCCAACGCGACAAACACACCCAACGCGACAAACACACCCAACGCGACAGACACACCCAACGCGACAGACACACCCAACGCGACAGACACACCCAACGCGACAGACACACCCAACGCGACAAACACACCCAACGCGACAGACACACCCAACGCGACAAACACACCCAACGCGACAGACACACCCAACGCGACAAACACACCCAACGCGACAAACACACCCAACGCGACAGACACACCCAACGCGACAGACACACCCAACGCGACAGACACACCCAACGCGACAGACACACCCAACGCGACAGACACACCCAACGCGACAGACACACCCAACGCGACAAACACCCAACACGACAAACACACCCAACGCGACAAACACACCCAACGCGACAGACACACCCAACGCGACAAACACCCAACACGACAAACACACCCAACGCGACAGACACACCCAACGCGACAAACACCCAACACGACAAATACACCTAACGCGACAAACACAAGAATTAATATATACAGCAACAGTGAATCAGTGTTAAGACTGAAGTTCCCTTCATAGTACCGATGTGCTGTGCAATGTTTAGACTTGCATGTGTTCATTAGAAGCCCTGGTTTAATGCGTCATCGTCTGTCAATTTGTACATATCAAAGTGGTTACAAGTGACGGTTTTTTCATAAACAATTTTTTAGTAATACATGCCTCAGCGCTCACATACGTCATTGGCATGCACATTTCATGGTTACCTACGGTGATGTTTACATTAATTAGAGTGACTGGTTAAATGTGAGTGTCCACTGGTGACGCTGTTACTGATGGCGTTTACTGGTGACGTACGTTGTTTCCTGGTGACGTGTACTAGTGGCAGTGTTTACATTTGAGTGTCCACTGGTGACGTTGTTTACTGGTGACAGTGTTTACATCTGAAGGTTCACTGGTGACATTGTTTACTGTTGATAGTGCCTACATCTGAATGTTTACTGCTGAGTGTCCGCTGGTGACGTTGTTTACTGGTGACGTTGTTTACTGGTGACGTTGTTTACTGGTGACCTTGTTTACTGGTGACGTTGTTTACCGGTCACGTTGTTTACTGGTCACGTTGTTTGCATGTGACAGTGTACATCTGAGTGTCCAATATTGGCGTTGTTTACTGGTGACGTTGTTTACTGGTGACGTTGTTTACTGGTGACGTTGTTTACTGGTAACGTCGTTTACTGCTGACGTTGTTTACTGGTGACGTCGTTTACTGCTGACGTTGTTTACATGTGACCACACTACCTGTGATTGCAGCCCATTGAGTTGGCGACGATAATGCAGCAAGGCCGAGTGGGCCACCCGCGCCGAGACCCCACGAGCGGCATGCTCGTCAACTGCCACCTCCCCACCTCTGACGTCACGAAGGACGTAAGTGCCGTGTGCAAAGACCACGATTGGACAGTTTACGGAATGGGGGCGTTGTCCACTTGTATAAAATGTATCTTTTACAAACAATTATTGATATAGGACGGCGAGCAAAGAAACTCAGACCACTCAAACATTACTGTCTCCAGCCAGAATATACGAGTTCATGTCCCGAAGAGTAAGTGGTAAAGTGGAGCCAATACTGTGATACAGAATAGGTGTGCCGGTATTACAATACATACAGGGTGTGCCAGCCATACGATACATACTTAGTGTGCCAATAACCGGTAAGATAACGCTGTTTAATCGTTGTCGATCTCTATCTTTTCGTCTCGCAGAAACTGTCATCGCGAAGTTACAACATGGGTGAGAGCATGGCCTACCACACGGAGCTAGATCGGGCCGCGGAGAGCAGGAGACGCATGCACATTCTAGATAAAGTCAAAGAGAAAGAGGAAAGCAAACATGTAAGTGGACAGAGAGGGTAATATGGAACCATTCTTTTATGTATACACTTATTACAGTGCAGTACATACACTATAGTACAGAATGACCTCTTCCCTGCTATGCACTGTATTCCAGAATGAACCCGTCCCTGCTATGCACTGTATTCCAGAATGAACCCGTCCCTGCTATACACTGTATTCCAGAATGAACCCGTCCCTGCGATACACTATAGTACAGAACGTGCAAGTCAATGTCCAAAGAACCGTTTTCCGAGGACGTTAACTTACAAGTAGAAAATTAACGTCCTTATGACTCAAATAGGCTACATCACAGAAAGATAATTAATGTAGTGAGAGAACAATAGAGTGACGTCACTAGTGGATTTGACGAAAACTTACTTAACCTCATGAAATATACATTATGTTTAAAGAGCATTTTACTGTGTACATTTCAGCATCAGAGCCGAATGAATGACTTCTGGGGTCGACCTGGGTGTGGCGCCCCCAACACTGAGGGTGCCAGGAAACACAACCTGTCCGACCTGTTGCACTCACCAAGAAGAGAGGTAATGGTGGGACACGACAGCAGTGTGACGGCGACTACTTTAGTGGTCCATAGCAAAATAACCTAATTGATTTGTTATATGGTAATAGTACTACATAAGGCAAAAATAGAGATACCCACTTTTGATTTTTTGTTTTAAAGTGAATTTAATATCGTTAAAGAGACAATGATATTTGTCATTGTATTGTTTTACAGTCTCAGTTGCTGAGTATTTAGCACTACATATATAGTATGATATACCGGTACATTAAGAATAGTTTTTGACATTATTGCAAGATCGAGATGAACACTTCGTGCATGAGTGAAACTGAACTGCATGCGTCTGATATCACTCAATATGTTGGCCAGCTTATAATACTGATGCTGATAGTACAACTTAGGCTGACACTCTGCATGCATGTAGCAAATCTGCCACGTAGCAGAGATTTGAATTCCTACAAGCACCGATACACCTGCAATCCCAAGCGATATACTTTCCATCTGTGTTCCCAAGTGTATAGAGTTCTGAGTGCCTTCACACACAGAGCACGGGTCACTTCATGTTCTTTAGGCGTGAAAGTGAATTAATTTCTGATGATTAACCTAGGTTACCTTAGGATCTGGTGTGTGTGTATATGCTATATGTCTTCATGAATACAGTCCGTTCTCACCCGTCAAACTTCGGTTAATCTCAACAGTTTTGCTGACAAAACTGCTGACAAAATTCTATTTTCTGTATAAAATACAACATGGTCAATATCTTGCGCCTTTCACATACCGGGTAAAGTCTTTCGCTTTTATTGCGGTTTACAGCATTTTACGCTGTTTGTCACAACTACAGGGTCCACACAAGAAAGACGACCCGACGTATAATAACCTGGTTCGTTGTTCGGTCGATAGTACGCACACCAACCAATACGAGTTGCAGCGCCCCCTACGGCGAGAGCCCAAGGTCAGATAGGTGGTTTATGTCTCTGTGCTTCGTGGGTCTTCTTAATCTTGGCTGTTTATACTCCTCTTGTGGGTGTTAATCTTGGCGGTTTATGTTCCGCTTGTTGGGCTTAATGTTGGCTATTTATGCTCCTCTTGTGGGTCTTAATCTTGGCTGTTTTTGTGTCTCTTGTGGGTCTTGATCTTGGCGGTTTATTTTCCGCTCGTGGGTCTTAATCTTGATGTCTTAATCTTGATATTTATCTTCCGCTTGGGACCTAATCTTAGTGGTTTACATTCCGCTTGTGAGTCTTAATCTTGGCTGTTTATTTTCCGCTCGTAGGTCTTAATCTTGATGTTCTAATCTTGATATTTATCTTCCGCTTGGGACTTAATCTTAGTTGTTTATATTCCGCTTTTGAGTCTTAATCTTGGCTGTTTATTTTCCGCTCGTGGGTCTTAATCTTGATGTCTTAATTTGATATTTATCTTCCGCTTGGGACTTAATCTTAGTTGTTTATATTCCGCTCGTGAGTCTTAATCTTGATTTCTTAGTCTTGGCTGTTTTATGATCCGCTCGTTGGTCTTAATCTTGGCTGTTTATGTTTCTTAATCTTGGCTGTTTTGTGCCGCTTGTGGGTCTTAATCTTGGCTGTTTTGTACCGCTTGTGGGTCTTAATCTTGGCTGTTTTGTACCGCTTGTAGGTCTTAATCTTGGCTGTTTTGTACCGCTTGTAGGTCTTAATCTTGGCTGTTTTGTACCGCTTGTGGGTCTTAATCTTGGCTGTTTTGTACCGCTTGTGGGTCTTAATCTTGGCTGTTTTGTACCGCTTGTAGGTCTTAATCTTGGCTGTTTTGTACCGCTTGTGGGTCTTAATCTTGGCTGTTTTGTACCGCTTGTAGGTCTTAATCTTGGCTGTTTTGTACCGCTTGTGGGTCTTAATCTTGGCGGTTTATACTGTTATTGTGGGTCTTAGTCTTGGCTGTTTTTGTGGTAGGTCTTAATCTTGGCGGTTTATGTTCCGCTTGTGGGTCTTAATCTTGATGTCTTAATCTTGATATTTATCTTCCGCTTGGGACTTAATCTTAGTTGTTTATATTCCGCTCGTGAGTCTTAATCTTGATTTCTTAGTCTTGGCTGTTTTATGATCCGCTCGTTGGTCTTAATCTTGGCTGTTTATGTTTCTTAATCTTGGCTGTTTTGTGCCGCTTGTGGGTCTTAATCTTGGCCTGTTTTGTACCGCTTGTGGGTCTTAATCTTGGCTGTTTTGTACCGCTTGTAGGTCTTAATCTTGGCTGTTTTGTACCGCTTGTAGGTCTTAATCTTGGCTGTTTTGTACCGCTTGTGGGTCTTAATCTTGGCTGTTTTGTACCGCTTGTTTGTCTTAATCTTGGCTGTTTTGTACCGCTTGTAGGTCTTAATCTTGGCTGTTTTGTACCGCTTGTGGGTCTTAATCTTGGCTGTTTTGTACCGCTTGTAGGTCTTAATCTTGGCTGTTTTGTACCGCTTGTGGGTCTTAATCTTGGCGGTTTATACTGTTATTGTGGGTCTTAGTCTTGGCTGTTTTTGTGGTAGGTCTTAATCTTGGCGGTTTATGTTCCGCTTGTGGGTCTTAATCTTGATGTCTTAATCTTGATATTTATCTTCCGCTTGGGACTTAATCTTAGTTGTTTATATTCCGCTCGTGAGTCTTAATCTTGATTTCTTAGTCTTGGCTGTTTTATGATCCGCTCGTTGGTCTTAATCTTGGCTGTTTATGTTTCTTAATCTTGGCTGTTTTGTGCCGCTTGTGGGTCTTAATCTTGGCCTGTTTTGTACCGCTTGTGGGTCTTAATCTTGGCTGTTTTGTACCGCTTGTAGGTCTTAATCTTGGCTGTTTTGTACCGCTTGTGGGTCTTAATCTTGGCTGTTTTGTACCGCTTGTAGGTCTTAATCTTGGCTGTTTTGTACCGCTTGTGGGTCTTAATCTTGGCTGTTTTGTACCGCTTGTAGGTCTTAATCTTGGCTGTTTTGTACCGCTTGTGGGTCTTAATCTTGGCGGTTTATACTGTTATTGTGGGTCTTAGTCTTGGCTGTTTTTGTGGTAGGTCTTAATCTTGGCGGTTTATGTTCCGCTTGTGGGTCTTAATCTTGATGTCTTAATCTTGATATTTATCTTCCGCTTGGGACTTAATCTTAGTTGTTTATATTCCGCTCGTGAGTCTTAATCTTGGCTGTTTTTGTGCCTCTTGTGGTTCTTATTCTTGGCGGTTTATGTTCCGCTTGTGGGTCCTAATATTGATGTTTATGTTGTATGTGTTTAATCCCTAGTGACACATGTGTATTCCACCACCCGTGACGCATGTGTGTTCAATCACCCGTGACGCAATTGTATTCAATCACTTGTGACGCATGTGTATTTAATTCCCTGTGACGTTTTTGTATTCAATCACCCGAGACGCAAGTGTATTCCTCCACCTGTGACGTATGCTTATTCATCCGTGACTCATTTGTATTGAATGACCTGTGACGCATGTGTATTTAATTCCCTGTGACGCGTTTGTTTTCAATGACCCGTGACGCATTTGTATGAAAACACCCGTGACGCAACTGTATGACACCATATGTGACGTATGTGTATTCAATCACCCGTGACGCATCTGCGTTCAATCCTTTGTGACGCATGTGTATACTGCGGTTGTTACTGCCATGCTATATAATTAACGGTCACACGCCTGAGCCTTATTGTCATCTGTTGCTAAATGTTTTATCCACGGTGTTCAGTGCAGTTTTCTTCTTTTGTCTTCAGAAAGATTACAGTCTCAACACTCCGTATGCAGTTCAAGCCGACGAGATATTCTAATGGGAGTGAGACTGGGTGTATGAAAGTGCCGGTCCGGCTTGACAGATTACCATAGTGACACCACAGTGACATAGCTAGACACACTACTGAGGGCATAGAGAAAACACATTGAGGTCAAATAGACAACACATTGAGGTCAAATAGACACCACATTGAGGTCATATAGACAACACATTGAGGTCAAATAGACAACACATTGAGGTCATATGAAAAGACATTGAGGTCATATAGGCAACATTGAGGTCATATAGACACCACATTGAGGCCATATAGACAACACATTGAGGTCATATAGAAAACACATTGAGGTCATATAAAAACACATTGAGGTCATATAGGCAACATTGAGGTCATATAGACACCACATTAAGGCCATATAGACAACACATTGAGGTCATATAGAAAACACATTGAGGTCATATAAAAACACATTGAGGTCATATAGGCAACATTGAGGTCATATAGACACCACATTGAGGCCATATAGACAACACATTGAGGTCATATAGAAAACACATTGAGGTCATATAAAAACACATTGAGGTCATATAGACACCGCATTGAGGTCATATAGACAACACATTGAGGTCATATAGATACCGCATTGAGGTCAATTAGACACACTTTGAGGTCACAGACACCACATTGAGGTCATATAGACAATACATTGAGGTAATATAGACATCACATTGAGGTCCTATAGCTAACAAATTCAGCTTTGTTGACAATATATGTTTTGATTGGCTGCTTGCTGCAATGCTAGCGAAGGATATTAGAAAAAAATTGTGCGGCATATAATTTCTTTTATAGCGACCAAGTGACACTGAATGTTACTACAGAAAGTCAGACGCTAGTTTTTTATCATGTCCTATTTATGGTGCAAAGTGTTACCATGGTATCATGAAAGTATTTATGGGATACAAATTATTCATGAAAGTGTATATAGAATAAATATATTTGCCCGCTTCCTAGGGCTTTGTTAATAAGACTGACACTTGATATCATGCATATTGTAAACAAGGCTAATAATATAGTTTAATGCGATTGTAGTGTATTTTTTAAGAAATCTAGCATTATTTATTGGTGATATGGGTAATGCGCGTGACCAGTATAGGGCACTTTGACAGAACTGCCTTTACTGACCATGAACGCATTAGATGTGGGGCGATTAAATCCTCTAGACCCCCCCCCCCCCCTCCCTATCGACTTCTTCCACCGGCCTTTTACGTTCCTATCGAGTTCTCAACTCTTGCGGGCCCTATCAAGGTCCCACCTCTTGTTCCCCTTTACCGAGTTCACGCCCAATTTACCCCCCTAACGAGTTTCCGCCCGGTTTACCCCCTTAAAGCGGGTGTCCAACCTAATGTAATCGCGATATGCACCAAAAGTTTACATCTTAATATTAAATTGGCGAGTGTTAACGCTTCGTTTCGGCCGACTGGTAAGGAGAAAAAAATTAAGGCAACCCGCCCCCAGCAATGTCAAGCAGAGCGCCATTTTGCCGGAACAGTGACGCATATTGTGACTATTCATATGGCGCCGCCTTACGTTATAACTCGCGGAGAGAGAGATCAGGGCCGCGATTTACAGATGAACAGCGGCAGTTCCAAGCCGCGCAGTAGCGCAAGATCTTAGCGTTTCATGGAAACGTACAGTCCAAACAAATTGATATACGTCTTGCGACGATTGACTCTGCAACAATGCCATGATTGGAGTTAGAATCGCAGCTAGTTATATTAGCAATTATCACGCGCTCTTGTTTTGCTCACACAATAGGCGTAATTTCCGGTTTGAATAAATTAGAGTATCGCCTCCTGATTGGTCAATCCCGGACACGCCTCCAAAAAGGGCTGCCGCCTGGGTAGGCGGCGAAATCGTGCCTGGCGGTCACTTCTAATTTTTATTGTGAGCTACAGATAGAACGAAAAATTCTATAATTTGGAGGATAGATAATTAGGTATTATAGGAATCGGTAAAGCAGCGTTAGAGGCCAGGCTGGCGGTTCTTTTTAACGAGTTTCTGCCCAGTTTACCCCCCCCCCCCCACCTCTACCCCTAGGAGTTTTCACCTCTGTTACCCCCTAACCGGTTTTCACCTGTTTTTGCCCCACAAGAGTTCACTATTGTTGCACCACTTTTGATGTGTACCTCATTAAAACTTCATAAAGGAGTTCCCACCTCTTTTCATGTCATTGACAGGTACTCAGAAAAGAAATACTCTCCAGTCGATCAATTTCGGTGGTTTAACTACAATCGCAGATATCTTTGTTTGGTATTCATGTAATATTATTGTATGGACAAAGGTGCTATGTGTAAATGAGGTGAAGAGCGTGTCTGCAAATTTAATAAAGCAATCTTCGGTGCTTGTGTGTTGTTAATAATTTGAATAGTGGATAGTTTTCTCTGTTGGGTATATCTAGTTTCGCCCGATCATAACCGATCAAACCGTTCCGTGTATCAGTAGAACGTGATTTTTTCGAACAAAACTCCTCCAAGGCCAGCTTCTTGGTAAATTAATTTGTAAAATTAACAGAATCTGTACCAACTCTGAATGGTCAAAGCCGTCATTTTTGCACCAAGTGACGTACATGCAGCTTCCAGTTTAATTGCTAAATATAGGCAGGTAAAGGGTTTATGTAAATATTCAGATGAATTATTTTTGAGAAATGAGGTAATCGGTAGGTGTTCCGATTCATAATATTTGCCATAGCGTTTTAACCTGCGGTGTTTGGTAATTGAGTTTAAAAAAAAAAATCGCTTTACTGTCCTGTCTAATGCGTACAGCGCACCAGCTCTTCAGAGGGAAACCTAATTCTGTTTAAACATTTTTATTACGCAATTGGAAAGCAGGCCCTATAGATAACCTACATCACGAAATATCAAATGATCGCCGGACTATTTCTTGAGGTTTTAACGCGCCATATGGGATACTGGCCAATATCTATAGTGGCCAAGGTCACCAAGATAGTGTTCCGGAATAAAAGTTTCCTGTATATATGTATAACCAAATATTCGTATTTGGTGCGGGACTAAATAACCACTAAATAATTAACCCTATTTAGAAATAGTAGCAAGACCTGAATCGTGTAAAATATTGATAATTAAATAATACTGCGGATCGCTGTTTTCGGGTTATCCCCACTAAAGAATTGCCGTCCAGAGTGTAGCATTATGATGCGGAACTGCCCTCGCTCGCGGCGAACTATACCCCACTTCCGATTTTGAATTGTGCGCGTCCTTGACCAATACGCCAAGGTCACATCCGTATATGTCGTACGGTATGGCTGTTGAACGTGGTCGGTACGCACCTCACACTATACCCCTGGCACTGCGGCAGGCAGGACAAACCGCGTGCTTTCCTTCATCGTCACGTGATGAGAAAAAAGGGAGACAAACAAAGACTCGTTTTGTTGTTAAAGAATCACTTTGTTGCGCCAAGCCAAACATTACAACTGTATAGCGCGACATCAATCTGTACACCAAAGCGGTCACCGCGAGTGCACTGTTACAACGGGGACCAACATCACTCTGGTCCACACTCACATATCATTATAATAATTATATTAATACCCAAATACCTAAGCGTGTATATGGTAGAAAACGGGATTTACACGAGAGTAACAGCGGACACGAGAGAGACCTAGGACCTTGTGGCCATAACCAATTACAGACACAACATACGCCTTTGTACCCCGTGGATATTATTTACCACGTGGTCCATATTTGCCACATCGTCAGTCTTTTTTTCACCAAACAGAATCAATTCTAAGAACTTAAAACTTCGATATTAAACCTCATTCAAGTCTCGCCTCCTAGCGATGAGTAGTGAACATCAAGTAAACCAACATATATAGGTAACACCGATAACTGAAACTCTCATTTCATATTTTCATGCTTGTTTGTTGTTTGGTGGATGGGAAGTGACTTCCGGTTCAAGGAATGAAAAGCTATGAGTAAGACGCTTGAAGCAGTAACGTCTTAGCGTCATAACAGCAAAGGGTCAAAGTAGAAAGGACCCTTATCTCAAGGGGGTATCACCTCTCATTCATGTCGCAACAAAAAGAAGATTTGGGATATTGGTCGTGCACCAACATAAATATAGACGTTTGCACACTTGGGCCTCGAACCCAAGCTCGGTCGCCCGGCAAACTGGACCAGAGTCGCATCCCCCAATCACCCGCTACCTCCCGATTCAGGTTGTGGAAACTATGTCTATGCCCCACTCACCACGCCGGCGACACACAAGGCAAAGGGAGACCCAGCCACAAGCCCTGCCTCAGGTTATTCATTAAGCAACACATCTTCACACATCGCGTATGGCACGTTGACCGGATACCGCTGATGGCTGTCCAACCGTTGATGGATGTCCACCCGCTGATGAATGTCCAGCCGTTGATGGTTGTCCAGCCGCTGATGGATGTCCACCCGTTGATGGATGTCCACCTGATACCACTGATGGTTGTCCAACCGTTGATGGATGTCCACCTGATACCACTGATGGATTTCCAACCGTTGATGGATTTCCAACCGTTGATGGTTGTCCAACCGCTGATGGATGTCCAACCGTTGATGAATGTCCAACCGTTGATGAATGTCCACCTGATACCGCTGATGGATGTCCAATCGCTGATGGAAGTCCACCCGATGATGGATGACCAACCGTTGATGGATGACCACACGACACCGCTGATGGATGTCCACGATGTCACCTGACATCGTTGATGGATGTCCACCCGCTGATGGATATCCAGCTGACACCGCTGATGGATGTCCAGCTGATACCGCTGATGGATGTCCAGCTGACACCGCTGATGGATGTCCACCTGATACCGCTGATGGATGTCCAATCGCTGATGGATATCCAGCTGACACCGCTGATGGATGAGCTGTACCCTATATAACACAATTATTCTGTTCCAAATTGGTCGGTAAAGATTAATTTACCTTCTGCTAAAGACGCATGACACAGAATTTTCTGACAAGGGCGGGCGCAGCGGCTCGCAACGAAACGACATCGTTCAGACGACCAGGTCACCAAGGCTGAAGACAATGGCTCGCCCAGACGACCAGGTCACCAAGGCTGAAGACAATGGCTCGTTCAGACGACCAGGTCACCAAGGCTGAAGACAATGACTCGTCCAGACGACCAGTCCAGACGACCAGGTCACAAAGGCTGAAGACAATGGCTCGCCCAGACGACCAGGTCACCAAGGCTGAAGACAATGACTCGTCCAGACGACCAGGTCACCAAGGCTGAAGACAATGGCTCGTCCAGACGACCAGGTCACCAAGGCTGAAGACAATGGCTCGTCCAGACGACCAGGTCACCAAGGCTTGCTGAAGACAATGGCTCGTTCAGACGACCAGGTCACCAAGGCTCGCTTAAGACAAAGGCTCGTCCAGACGACCAGGTCACCAAGGCTGAAGACAATGGCTCGCCCAGACGACCAGGTCACCAAGGCTGAAGACAATGGCTCGTTCAGACGACCAGGTCACAAAGGCTGAAGACAATGGCTCGTTCAGACGACCAGGTCACCAAGGCTGAAGACAATGGCTCGTCCAGACGACCAGGTCACCAAGGCTCACTGAAGACAATAACTCGTCCAGACGACCAGGTCACCAAGGCTCGCTGAAGACAATGGCTCGTCCAGACGACCAGGTCACCAAGGCTGAAGACAATGGCTCGCCCAGACGACCAGGTCACCAAGGTTGAAGGCCAAGGCTCGTCCAGACGACCAGGTCACCAAGGCTGAAGACAATGGCTCGCCCAGACGACCAGGTCACCAAGGCTCGCTGAAGACAATGGCTCGTCCAGACGACCAGGTCACCAAGGCTCGCTGAAGACAATGGCTCGTCCAGACGACCAGGTCACCAAGGCTGAAGACAATGGCTCGTCCAGACGACCAGGTCACCAAGGCTGAAGACAATGACTCGTCCAGACGACCAGGTCACCAAGGCTGGCTGAAGACAATGGCTCGTCCAGACGACCAGGTCACCAAGGCTCGCTGAAGACAATGGCTCGTCCAGACCATCCAAATCTTCACTCGATGATTATCTGCAGTTCCCGGTTTCTTATCCGTAATTAGGAGGATGTGGGTCGTGTATCGGCTCACGGAGCCCGTCTGTCAACTGCCAAGGACAAAAAGGCAATACAGACATCAGCATAATTATACACAAATGCAATACAGACATCAGAATATACACAAATGCAATACAGACATGAGAATATATACAAATGCAATACAGGCATGAGAATATACACATATGCAATCTACAGATGCATGAACAAGTTTTTCAAGTGGCTAATCCCCACGATAAATAAATGAAATAGAGGAGCATGTATTCGTGCATGAGGGTTACTTTGTGACGGGTACCGGTAGTTGCAGAAACACGCGTACCTATTCACTTGCGGTATCGGATGCGAAACCAAAGATATTCAAGCACGGCGCCTCGTTGAGAACTAATTGTATATGGACATGCGACAGCCAAGATGATCATGGCCGCCTTGCCAATGTAGCCCTAGTGCCAGCCACCCTATAGCCCGGGTCAAACATCCTAAATGTCCAATTATGCAAAGGGTGTATCCACCATTTATTGTTGTACATGTACATTTAGGAAAATAATGAATCCCGGACTTTGACTCCGATATTGTGATTGCGATGTCGCCCATATTTAAATGGTAAAATGTACGGTGACCTTGACCTTACAGCGGCAGTCCTTATATAAATATTGCTCATTTGCATATACTAGACGCTGCATTTTCATTAATGATTCATGATATTTATCACGAATGGCAAGATTTTATATAAGACTTTAACATACCTGGGGTATCAACTGCTACTAGGCTAAATAACTGTATGTGTCCTTCTGTCCCTCGACCCGCTCCAGGTACTCCTTCTCAATCAAGATGTCAATACATTTCTGCAAAGATAAGTATTCATATATAAGCAATAGCCCGGTGCAAGACAGGGAGGGGTATTTGGAGGTTGGGGTGTCTAAGCGATCCTGATCGTAGGGTTGTGAGTTTAAAATGTTCTTTTTGGGGGAATTCACTGATGGCAGAAAGTCTTATTAGACTGAAAAACGATCCTCTTTCCCTATAATGATAATTTTTGAAGAAAAATCCTCAATCGTAATCAGTTGTTCTAAGACTAATCACAATAGAGTCCAGGTGAATAACTAGAAACAAATGGCACAATGATGTCTGCACACCCATAATCCATCTAACACGGGTCACAGAAGCTTAGGAATCACTTGCCTCTACGGCATAAACGAAAGACAAAGACTTTTGTTTTTACTTACAAGATTTACCTAGACCACAAACACAGGAGGCACTTACCTTGATAACAGGCACTCGAGGTTTGAACCTGGACGACAGTTGGTTGAGGACTTCACCTAACAACTGCTGATGCTTGAGCACCTTGCGCATCTTCATGATTCGCACAATGGCTGCCTGTTAGAACACACACAGCGCTCCACTAAACTACATTGTTCTGATGCGATTATAGCGTAACAACTGTCCCAATCGGGTTAAGGAATCGGTCCTTCTCAAGAAGCTTCATGTTTAGCATGGAATAACGTTAATATAAAATATGCATATATCAATGAATGTGACTATACTTTATGTATCACTTCATAATAGGCTGCTTTAGTATCGCCAAACAGTCTATAATCATCGGGTATTAAATACATTATCAGACAGTGAGCAAACACCATCAGGTAATGAACAAACACGATCAGGTAGTGAACCAATACCATCACATAGTAAACAAAATCCATCCGGTAGTGAACAAACACCACCAGGTAGTGAACAAACACCACCAGGTAGTGAACAAACACCATCAGATGGTGAACAAACACCATCAGATGGTGAACAAACACCATCAGATGGTGAACAAACACCACCAGGTAGCGAATAAACATAATCACGGAACATTAAGTGAAATAACTGCAGATGCCTATATGCTGAAACTGGATCAACGAATATATTAATTGGATCCGGATCACCAGACAGCAGGCATGCACACATACGTACCTGGATCAGCAATTTCCGGTCCTCCTCTATGTGTTTGTGAGTCACTTCCTGTTCCTGTCGTACTTCCGTCTTCATCGGAACGTTAATATTGACTCGCAACTTCTTGCTGTAAGACAATAAACGGACGGCTTAGTTGAAGAACGTGCAGGGCCCCCCACTGCCCGGTGTCGTCGGCCAGAGTGCCTGTCGCCATGGAAATGTCAAGTGGCGTTGTGAGTTGCGTTAGGCGCAGCGGGTTAAAGTTACTCATGCAGTACTATCTCCCTCGGAAACAGGAGAAACGATTTGAATGGAAATGATGTATTTGGGTGTTTAATGCATAAGTACACATACATAGTATGCAATAAACACCATGGTAGGTTGGTGGGACACTTTTTCCACCTATCTCCTGCGCGTCTTTTGCCTTTCAACATACGATATGGGTTCGAGCGAGTCGAGAACAGCAACAAAACCCTGGCCATATTTAAAATCTCCAACCGTTCGACGAGAAGTCAATGCGTGACCTTACTTTTTATACTGCAGGAACAAGGACAGGACTGAGTGCGGCTGAAGGTCAGCCTCGTCATCCGCACACACGAGGAGCTTTGATTTCAGCAGTATTTGTAGCACCTGTAGCAGGATATCCTACAACGACAAGAGACCGTTAGCGAGATGGCTCTACTGTCACTGTCAGCAGCACCTGCAATGTAAGCTGCATCGGCAACGCCTCCAGCAAAACAACAGCAGTGATTCCGATAGGTACGCCAGTAGGAGGGTCTCAATGTCCCAGAACTCCTTTAAATCATGGGACATACGAAAAAATAATGGGACATTAATTTAAATATTGCGTAGTCTGTACGCTATTTTGTTTGAAGGAACCCCCTTAAGTAATTACATATACAACGGTTCATAGCATGTATTGCATTATCAGCAGCTGATCCAGGGTCACCATGGCCAATCTGTTCCTGCATGGTGTGATGCTGCGATGCTGGACAGAGAACCCGCTCTGGCACCCAGCTGTCAAATTTACAATGCGTCCTCATAACCCCTCATAGCTCAATCAAATGCAGCATTTAATATTTTTGTGCGACAAATGACGCAGGACGCGTACCTATCAGACAGATTACATTTGTTGGACCAGATGCTAGGAGCCTACAGTTCAGTACAGTGCACATTACTTTTCTGCTATTGTCTTGTTATTGTCTGGCTCTTATTATCTTCATTAGGAATATCTTTGGATAGTATTGCGTACCAAATCGCACAAATTTTCTTATGCTTTATATTGTACTATTATTAGGCAATTATAACTGACACGTACTAAACGGACGGTGAGGGTTGTCCCTTTGTCGGCGATAAGAGATCACTTACCGTTTTCATCTGGGTACTTTCCTCCAACTGTTGCACTGTCAGACTGTCACTGAGGTTATACTGTAGTAAAACAGCCATCTGGAACGTGGAGGCCTGTAACGCCAAGTGAGGGGTGATTATACCAAAGGTCCCAAGTAAATGATGATATCCAGGGTCCCAAGTAAATTATGATACCCAGGGTCCCAAGTAAATTATGATATCCAGGGTCCCAAGTAAATGATGATACCCAGGGTCCCAAGTAAATTATGATACCCAGGGTCCCAAGTAAATGATGATACCCAGGGTCCCAAGTAAATGATTATACCAAAGGTCCCAAGTAAATTATGACATCCAGGGTCCCAAGTAATTGATGATACCCAGGGTCCCAAGTAAATGATTATACCAAAGGTCCCAAGTAAATTATGATATCCAGGGTCCCAAGTAAATGATGATACCCAGGGTCCCAAGTAAATAATGATATCCAGGTTCCCAAGTAATTGATGATACCCAGGGTCCCAAGTAAATGATTATACCAAAGGTCCCAAGTAAATTATGATATCCAGCGTCCCTGGTAAATAACGATACCCAGGGTCCCTGGTAAATTAAGATCTCCAGGGTCACAAGTAAATTATGATGCCCAGGGTCCTAAGTAAATATGGTCATATTTAATTTCCAACGGTGTGACAAGTAAATGTTAACCATACTTTTTGTACTGCAGTAACAAGGGCAGGAGTGAGTGCAGCCGAGGGTTCGCCTCGTCAACAATTTTCATTTTGTAATGAAACAAGCCACCTTCCTAGTTACACGAAGGGGACCCCAAGTAACAGAAAGAGGCAGTCTGGGTATTTTCTCGGACGGCCGCAAACATTTCGGAAAGACACCTAGTCTCAGTGTCTATATATGCCATCTGAATGAGGGTTGTAGGTTTCAGAACTGGCGTGGGTATCGGAGACTGAATAACCAGCCGATCCGCCAAGATATGTTACTCCTGTTAAAAATGGGGTAACATATTTGTCAAGATAGTCGCGATATACGTTACTCCCCATCCAACAGGTTGGTTGGTTGTATATGCAGGACGCTTTAACCACTTTTGGTCATATCGCGTCAATGGGAGAAGGAAGGGAGAGTGGAGCCATGTCACTGGGGGTAACCCCCTAGTCTTGGCGAAGAATGACATGGGATCTTTATCCTGCGACCACACAGACATGGCCACAGCGGGGCTCGAACCACCGACCCACGTACCGTTAGGCTTTCGGGTGGCTCGAGCACTTAAGGCGAGCGCTCTAAGCCACTGATCTATCGAGGCGCCCCCCCCCTCAACCTCCCAACGCGGGTTAACATATAAATAGTGGCGGATCGGGTGGAATAACTACCTGTAGCGTGTATCTGTTTTTAAAACAGTTGGTGACCAGTTCTCCCTTGGACATGTGATACAACCAGTTCAGTTTCCGGCCGCTGTGCTGACTGCTGTAGAACGTCGTAAATCGGTGGAAACTTCGCTCCAACTGAATAGGAAGACAAAGTCACTCATACAGCAACATTTTCCTTGAGAAAGTGCACATATTTTTTGACAAGAAATGATCGTACTTAAATTCTCAGCATGTGAGCGGACATTCATTAATTGCAATAAATAACCCGACATGCTAGCGGCAGAAATGCTTCTCACTAAACGACAACTGATTTATACGATATACAACGCGTACAAATACGCCATGGGATAGCAAGGACAAGCGTGTGCCGGATCTCATATCAAAATTACTCAAGCAATAATATGTTCCTTGAGGTGAACAATTTTTGGACTAGAAATGACGTATTTATATTCTTAGCATATAAGTACATAGATATTATTTGCAATAAACAACCAGACATGTTGTTAGGCCACTTTCTTTTTGTCCGATCGGCGTATCTCGTTTGGGAATGTGTGGCTTTCTTGTGTACTACGTCATCAAAATTCGTATATTATGGTACAACATCTGTTTTAAATTTTAACATATAACACATATATTCTTCAGCGTTAACATTCACACTCAGACAATGTGGCCGGAAAGCTTTTAGAAATGTCTTCGAAATCACCATGAGGGTGGAAAATTGCTGTATAAGCAGCATTAATAATCTCACTTCAGTGCAAAATTAACAATGTGATACATATTTCAGACTGCAAAGAGCAAACCTATTGCGTCATAGCCCACAGCACTTACCTCAAGAGGCAGAGAAAACGAGCACGACTGCTGGAAAGGCCAGGACCCGGAGCTCAAGACCTGGATACTGAAATCAACTACAAAAACAAAATTAAGTTAAGTTACACTACATATGTAACTAACAAGTGTCAATTTTAGTCGCGGGCGATTCATGGGAGTATTATGGGCTCTATGGGGGCGTTATGGCTATATGAGAAGATAATGGGCTATATAGGGTGATTATGGGCTATATAGGGTGATTATGGGCTCTATGGGGACATTATGGGCTATATAGGGTTATTATGGGCTCTATGGGGACATTATGGGTTACATGGGGACATTATTGGCTCTATGGGGACATTATGGGCTATATAGGGACCTTATGGGCTATATAGAGACATTATGGGCCATATAGGGACATTATGGGCTATATAGGGACATTATGGGCTATATAAGGACATTATGGGCTTTATAGGGACATATGGGCTATACGGATACACGTGGCCAATGGAGAACTAGCACTAGATGCGAATACCAGGGTTCGAACCCACGACCTGTTGATCAGACGCTCAGCCTGCTTACCTATGGAGCTAGGGAGGCTCCCGTTCTTCCAATGTTGGGGTACGAGTAGCTTTCGACCCGGTAGAAGCCAACCCTGCTTCACTGGCAACAATGGTCACCTTCTTACAGAGAAAGGCATCACACTAGAATATAGCTATGGCCGGGAAACCGAAGGAATGGAATGGAATACTCACTGTCGAGAGGATCCCCTGACTGCTGCAGGTGCTTTTTGAAGGCCTCATTCAGGTCCTTGCTCACACCAACATCTTGAAACATTCGCTGCAACTTGGATGTGTACTCGAAGCCACAGGCTTGCTACAATTGAAATAAACACAAAGCTAAGATGTATACTAGAAGTCACAGGCTTGCTACAATTGAATCAAATGCAAAACTGTATAACTCGAAATGCATACTAAAAGCCACAGGCTCGCTACAAACAGAAAACTAAATAACTTAGTTGCATAGTCGAAGCCACTGAGCTTTATTACAAGTGAAACTAAGCAGAGAATTTTTTTACTTTACTTTTTCAAGGCTATTCAAAGGCAATTACCAGAGCACGGGTTGAGCCAATTTTTAAATACTGCTTGAAAAAACCACAATCGGTTCCCTGTAGTGTCACCCATAAACATCTCACTGAATTTCCCTGTACCACGTGGGATACAGAGATAAGACACTAGAGAGTTTCTCTATACCACGTGGGGCAGAGAGATTAAAGATTAGGGGAAGGGGGGGGGGAAGGGCAAAGGGGACCGAATATGGCCGATAGACCATACCAACCTTTAGTTTTGAGATCATACTGGCCTCTGCATCATCTGAAGCGGACATATGTTGCACAAGGCGCTTGGCTAACATCTTACTGTAGAACTTCTGAAACACATCCTTGTCCTCGATGTATTTGAAGACTATCATCTGCAACAAATAAACGTATCCTTAGGACTAAGCGGCCAACTTTAGTGACATCAATGCAGGTCGCCACAGTCAGGACATCAATTAATGATAGGTCGCCACAGTCAGGCTAGATGATAGGTCGCCACCGTCAGGTTAGATGATATGTCGCCAGTCAGGTTAGATGATAGGTCGCCACAGTCAGCACCCACCACTTGATTCAGAGTGTCCTCCAGCTCGGCTTCCTCGGGATTCTTCGAGCTCTTCTTGAGCAGCAGGTCACAGTATCTGGCCAGGAGCTCCGGGGACTTGCTCGACGAGTTGGCGACCTTCGTCACGGCGTTATTGTTGATGAATTTACCACAGGCCTGTTAATGAAATGTTAATGTTAATGTAAAAGGGTGAATTGATTGCTTGATTTACCGTTCATTTTTAATCAGCAAAGAACATTTAACACAGGTGTATTGCATGCGTTATTACAATTGTGGGACGTTCACAAAGTGGCCTCGCTGTTATAACTATATTATAAAGTAATACATGTACACAGACCAGAGGAACCTTAGTCTGAAATCAGAGTTTGCCTACAAGTCGAGGTGTGGCTTATACTGTATATGCTGCTACAAAACTACAGTTAACGGGAATTCGTTACCTAGGGTGCAGAATCCGAGATTGTGACAGCTTTGCCGGAAAATACTAGATATGTCGATAAGTGGATGTGGTCACCTTGCGATAATTGGCAGCTAAGAACAATGAGGACGACAGGTAACATTACCTAAGGATATGTGCGTAATTAGCCCATTTTAAGGAAACTCGCAAATAATAACAGTTGATCCTTATTAGGGGATTCGACAGGTGATAATTACCTTATCCAGAGCCGCGACAAAGCCGGCGTCGTAGTTAAACGCGGTCATCACCAATGCATTGTACTTCTTATGGACATCCAATATTGTCTGGACGTACGTCTTCGGATCCTGAAAGAATGCAGACATTGATTAAAACGAGTCCACACGTAAATACATTCACCGGTCTTGGCAATGCATGTAGCAGTATCTGCGGATTGGTCAAAGACGCCAACAATTCAAAACCGGAAGTGGGGTATAGTTCGCGGCGAGCGAGAGAAGTCGCGCGTCGTGGTACTAAAACTCTGGACGACGATTTTTGTAGATGTAGATGGGGAAAACCCGTATGCATCGATGCGTAATAACGATTCTTTAATTATCAATATTTTACACAATTTTAGAATGTTTATTTGTACGCAGCGGTCGACCGCAATGCAAAACTCGGCCCTGACGCAACACTTTTGGATTCAAGGCAGAGCAATAATGCGACCTATTCAACCTATTCACAGAGGCCTAATTAGTGTTCAGCGTAGTGTAGACAGACTGTAGACGCCGTTTCATTACTCACATTGATGGCAGATTCACCACACTTCTCGATCGCTGTCAGACCCTGGTTGGTGATGTGAGATTCTAGTAGGTTCTTCAGTTCACCCAGACCGTCTTGTATGCGAGATACCAGTTGGTACATACGCCCAAGGTCTGGAAAGCCAAAGGAAGCAAAAATGTTCAGTCAACTGATCACATCTATAGTTGAATGAAGGCAAAGGACATAATCAAACATTTGTTGTGTGGCATAAGTTATACGTATTTGCAAATCAAAATACAACACAAATTAACAAGCCACTGAAGACGTAACTTAATACTTAAGCCGTGTCAATCAAAGTCAACATTAAAATAATCATTACCCGTCACGTTAAACGCCCAGCCACTCACCATAATTTTCGTCATCACCCACGAGGTTTTTTTTCACCTCAATCTTTGCATAAACAACCAGCCACTCACCATAAATTTTGTCATCATCCAAGAGGTTTTAAAACTCACTCAATGCCCAACCAACCAGCCACTCACCATCATTTTTGTCATCATCCAAGAGGTTTTAAAACTCACTCATTGCCCAACCAACCAGCCACTCACCATCATTTTTGTCATCATCCACTAGGTTTTGAAACTCAATCCTACCATCATTTTTGTCGTCATCCAAGAGGTTTTGAAACTCAATCTTACCATCATTTTTGTCGTCATCAAGGAGGTTTTGGAACTCTGAGTGGAATATCTCGAGGTGCTTGTCGATGAGGACCTTCTCGCAGACCCGGGCCAGGTGGTCCTGTGTGCTCTCGTGCAGGTAGATGCGCACTCTCTTCTGCTCCTCGTACAAGCGACACTCAGCCTGCAACAGCGGCAAGGCGAGGACATGTTGGTGTTGTATATAGGACACTTTGGCGCACATGGAAGGCTAAACTGCGTCCAGAACTTGAGTTTGGACGAACATCTCCCAGATACAGGGGCCAGAAACAACACACCACAATGCTCAGTGATACTGCTGTGGGCTTTTGCTTCATTTCTCATTTTGGTTAGACGTTAATTATATGAAAGCAACTCATGACGCAAAGCAGACCAATGAATTAAGGGATGAAACCCAAATAGTTGGAATAGAATAGATCAACATTTGACGACGACCAATCCTCCCATTAGGCTGATTGGTTGTATATTCAGAACGCTTTAACCAATTCTGGTCATATCGCGTCAATGGGAGAAGGAAAGGAAGAGCAGAGCCATGTCCCCAGGGTAACTCCCTACTCCTAGGACATGGATTCTTTATCCTGTGACCACACAGACTTGATCACAGCGGGGCTCGAACCACCGATCCACGTGACGTTAGGCTCTCAGGTGGCCCTAGCCATTAAGAGTTCTAGTTAGACAGATAAGCAGTTGGGTTTTGGCGAACAAACATACAACTTGAGAGAGGGGATTTGGCGGAGGAGACGACTAGGCAGCTAAAAAACGTGTATGCGTTTGAGGCCGACAACATATCTTTACTTTCTGAGTGGTTTCATTTGTAAAACATAACAGATAAATTCGACGAAACGATTGATGTGTATGCCACAAGCCGGTCACTTTTAGAAATTTCTCCAATCGCCACATATACGACATAATGCTAACCTTCTTCATGTATTCTGTCACTGGGTTTTGACGCAGGAATTCCGAGCTTTCCCTCGTGTAAAATCGCTCGGTGTCTTCCAGGAAGCAGTTTTCGAAGTGTTCCTTGTAGACACTCAATGTGGGACCTTTAGCCGTGGGGTCATCCTCGTTCAGACCAAGTTCCACTAGAAGCAAATCACTTTAATATTAACAAACAAAGCTACTCATCCTATTTACTCAATTACTCAACGTGTACTCCTGAGTTAATTATCAGTTGTTACAATAGTTACAAGAAAGTGACATGCTGCTTTGTTTGTCGGACATAACACACGTGGAAGACCCTTTTCGCCGCATGATTGAATAAAAGCAACCGTGACGTCAATAAATGATGGACAGCGTGGATCGGTCTGTACACAAGACCTTTGGGAAAAGCGCTTCTTGTCTAACGGCACATTCAAGTATCAAACGTCACGAAATGTATAACGTTTTCCATCAATGGCTTCTTAATTAGCATTGAATAAAACGGAATAAATATGTTATTATTATTACATCAGTAATAGATTGAACAGATCCCGTCGGTTGCACCGAGTACATTCCTGTCATGAGAACATGCCTCTGTTTGTCACGATACTCGGCGTCTTCATCGTGAACCGCAGATACACGTACACACTGCAGTCTTATAATGTAAACATTTATTGTACTGCTGTTGCCAGTTTGTAAGATCACAACCTCGTTATAAACTGTACTTACCGTAACAGTTAATGACTCCACTGACGAGGCGCGTGTTAATCGTCTCGCCATTACGCTCCCGCTCAATCAACTTCAGTACTGCGTTTGTAACTTGCTTGTGAAGTACTTTGAATAAATGATCCCTCCATGTTACTAAGGCGAGCTTGAAAAGAATAACATTTAAATTTATATTATCGGAAACCTGTATCTAAAAGCTCCTAAATTACTTTCCAGGAAGTAGTTTATTTTGATAAAAAAATTCATAACATCGTATCCAAATCTAACTAAATAGTGACTTTACCCACGTCTCCACAGGAAACAAAGATAGCTTAAGTGAAGATAATCTGAACCTGGTGTAATCATAATCAGTAATCGATTACATTTTTCAAGTAATCGTAATCGTCGTGCTCAGACTCGAAGCACGACGTAAAGACCTACGTTGTAAGATTTATCTACCAATATGGTAAATCTTGTTTTCATTAATATAGTTCATAATCATTCACACAAGTAATAGAGACAATTGCAAGCACACAGTTATTATTATTATTATTATTACCATCTGTATTATTATTATTATTATTATTACCATCTGTATTATTATTATTATTATTATTACCATTACCATCGGTACCCGCTAATCAAGATAGGACTCATCAAAGCGGTTAATCTAAACAATAATATCTGCTTGGATCAAGGCATGATTTGATCGCAACGAATTGTAAAACCGTTCACTGTGCAACGCCCTTACAGAATAAATTTCGTAGATTCCCTTGCGGCCTTCATCACACTCCCGTCGAACCCAGTGTCGATTCAGGTAAGCGCAGACACCGTTGAGCACTTTGCTAGAGAACTGGTAATCCTCCCACTGTTTGGTGTAAAATTCTAGCACTGATTCACCCATCAGGTCTGAACCATCCTATAGGGTAGAGGAGAAAACAATTGAAATGCATACATGCATACAGCGATTAAGGCCAGAGTACATTTTGCCTCTATTATGTCTCAACGAAGCATGCACACGCAATATCACTTTAAATTCAATTAATTCATCCAGCGATATGTGTAATGGTTTATAAGAATTTCACAGAAATTGGTGACTGGCCATCAAGATATATCACTTAAAGGGAACCGCCAGCCTGGCCTCTAACGCTGCTCAACCGATTCATATAATACCCAATTGTCTATCCTCCAAATCTACAGCTCACAATAAAATTTAGAAGTGACCGCCGGGCACGATTTCGCCCCCTACTCAGGCGGAGGTGTGTCCGCGCTTGACCAATCAGGAGGCGATACTCTAATTTATTCAAACCGGAAACTGCGCCTATTGTGTGAGCAAAACAAGAGCGCGTGATCATCGCTAATCTAAAGAGCTACGATTCTAACTCCAATCATGGCATTGTTGCGGAGTCAATCGTCGCAAGACGTATATCAATTTGTTTAGACGGTACTTTTCTATGAAACACTAAGATCTTGCGCTACTGCGCGGCTTGGAACTGCCGCTGTTCATCTGTAAATGGCGGCCCTGATCTCTCTCTCTGCGAGTAATAACGTAAGGCAGTGCCACATGAATAGTCACAATACGCGTCACTGCTCCCGGCAAAATGGCGCTCTGCTTGACATTGCTGGGGGCGGGTCGCCTTAATTTTTTTCTCCTTACCAGTCGGCCCAAACGAAGCGCTAACACTCGCCAATTGAATTTAAAGATGTAAACTTTCGGTGCAGATCGCGATTAAATTAGGTTGGACACCCGCTTTAAATAACCCCAGAAAAGTCAATGTGAAAACAATTAGTTTGTCATCTTTAACTAAGACACTATGTGTACAAACTGATGTATACACTGACTGAACAGTAGAGGATTTAGAATTATTGTCTAATGTGGCAGACAAATCTTAACAGACTGCCGAAAATTTACAATTACATAAACGAGAAACTTCCAAACATTACTATTTAACGAATTTAACGACAGGAATTTACCCCAAAAAACATATATAGACTTACTCTTAGCAGATTGACAAGGTAACTTTTCAAAAATTCCTTGAGTCTCTTGTAAAGTTCCAGTCCAACAAATTGAGCCCCTCCATTTGGTTGGTTCTTTCGCCGTGTTCCACCAGATCTGGATGCTCCCTGTCCAGACTGCCCAGACTGGTGCACGCTTGTACAGTAATTATATACATGTCTGCACAAGTCAAGGTTAACACATGCTGAATAAAGCTAAGAGAAAGTTACCATTATATCAAAGTTATGGTATCGATCAAACCTAAATTCAACGAGGCATTCATTTGAAGGCTTATACGATATTCCGGCCACTCTGCAATATACCGCGGGTGAATCTCACACCGACGGCACGACTTATACAACGGTGCTACTTATATATGACTTAAGTCTAAATATTTCTCAAAATCGGCGGGTACGACTTATACACCGGTACGACTTATAACCTGGAAATTAGGGCACATGGATAATCCAAATGAAGGATTCCTTTACAGAAAAGGGTAATTTAGCAAACACTATTAGGCATCAAGGATGGACTTTGGTGAGAGATGACTGATGGCAGCACTGTATTAATAAAGGATACGTGTAGAGTTCCATGTAGCGTGGACGGGGCATATACTGCCTGCGATAGACATGCTCGATGCCATCTTTCAAATCATCCCAGATTTGGTCCAAACCAATCTGCTTCAGGCCATGTGGATTTGTATTGCGCCCTGCCATGTTGTCTCAAGGCGGGCTATCAGTCATCAATATATTGTTATATAACTGAGATGCAGTCGTATCAGTTGAACTGGTGTTGAAGAGAGGCGCTCACAAGAGAATAACACTCCTCTCAGTGTTCAGACGTAAAACAAAGACATATCCATTGTTGTCTATGGCTGTCACAGTCAGCTTTCGACCTACAAGGAGAAACAAAAATTTAAGTGAGTCAAACATAACACACTGGTAGATTGTGTTATCAGTAAGAGAAGTTCTAGGAATTACTGATAACAGAAGTACACTACCCTTGACAAAATGGACAAAATTCCAATAAGTGTTTGAATGCATAGGGTCAGCAACCCACATCAGATGGATATGTATCGAGTAAATCACTTACCAACATTTTATTACTGTCTTTGCAGTTTTATCAATATATGAAATGGACGCAAACATCACAACTAATGTGGTAATCACTTTTTACAGTGTCTGAAAACATATGTATGCATGAAATTATCCCTGCGTTTAGTGGCCAAAAACATGCAGTACATTAAAATCATCACTTTCCTGGCTCTGCAGGGGTATGCGAATACCTGATATTGAGGGTGGCTAAGTATGGTAGTTATCCAAGGAAGTAGTTAATGCACTGACTCTAAGACAGCTACTTCCCACTCTCCCCTGTCCATGCAATCACTGAAGTTCAATGATGATGCCTAGTGCAACACAATAACAATGGAGGCATTGCTTTGTTTTTAGCTCAGATCGGGTGAAAATGATAAAAATAATGGATGTTAAAATGAAGTGGATATGCATGTTGCACAGTGGCAAACAGGGTAGGTTGTAGGAAGTGCTTAGAAATTAATGATCAAGTTGATCTAAGCTAGCGTACTCCAATCGAAGATGTGAAAACATACCCCATGCAGACAGTATTCTGGTCTATAGGGACCAGCTATGTCCAGTGTTTACATATATTGTATTGGGCTGATGGGAATATTAACTTCACTTTGGTATAGATTCTTAATTTCTGTAGGAAGTGTATTTAGAGAAGAGAGCAAGTCTAAATGCATCTTGTAATTGGTAGTTTTCCGGGAATGGTTATCAGTACCATAATTTCTGGGGTATAAGTTGCATTGGTGTATAAGTCACACCTACAGATTTTGAGAAATATTTAGATCTTATCGCATCAAAGCACAGTGTGCATGACAGTGCAGTCGAAATGACGTTATGTTATAGAAAAGATTGATTTGTAAATGCAGACAACACATAAAGCACTGTAATTCGCGTTTATCATTGCAATGAATTATATTATATTTGTACATTTTACAAACTCACTGCCCTCCTCGCTCATTCTCCAAGTCTGAGCCAAACCCCTCAAACTTGGTTGCGGTGGGCATCAGTATACATGTACCACCACAGTTCTGCCTTGTGGAAGCCGGACTTGATATTCTGTCATGTGCCAACCATTGTTAACTATTGCCTGTGATTGCATTTAACTCAGCGTTCCCGCACTGTTTGTCATATGTTTCTTTGATGGGCACTAGAAGCACAGTTTTAGTGACACTGGGTTAACAACCTGTGGCTTACAGTCGATTGATGGAGCGGGCGAGTCAATTAGGCATTGTTTATATAGATGACTGATGCATCGCATTGTCAGTAATGCTGTGTTGCATTTGTAGAGATGGAGGTGTCAGTCGTCATTGGCAGGATGCCCAATTTTGACTTGAATCATAGAGTAAAAATTCGGAAAGCAGCATTTAATGGTGTAACTAGATAAAACTGCTGCTGTCTTAGACTAAGTGGGCCAGACAGAAACTTGACGCCGGGTAGGCGTGACCGGGCAGTGGAACCAAGCTGGAGTAATTGGCTTCTTCAGTCAGAGATGGTGCATCAGCAACTCCCACACTCCCGGCTGGCTAAGTAGGTCGGGGTGGGGGGCCCAAAGAGGCAAACTTTGACTTGATCCATATATACCGTAAACTGCCTATTTGAAGCTGCGGCATATATTAGGAAGTTTGAGGTTCCACTTTCCGGGTTTGAGTCGCAAGTCAGGGTGCGGCTTTAAACAGGGCCTTTTGCCGATTTTAAGTGAGCGTGGCGAGACAAGCGTGGGTTTGGAGGAGGGGGGGGGGATTAATGTGAAAATTACTGGTGTAGCCAAAAAAGTCGGGAGATAATTCAACTTGAAAGCTGCATTGTAAGATGCTCTTTTTCCAGGCATTGTGTTACTTACTGTAGCAATCCAGACTGGCAATTAGCTACTTACGGTTGTGTTATTTATTACTACTGCCACGCGACTCCGCCCACACCTATTGTAGACCAATGATCAGAGGCTAGGTTTCAGGCGGTGTAAAATGATATGGCTGCCGCCAGACTCGCACCAAATGCAATAAGTTAATTGTGCCAGACAGAAACTTGATACTGGGTATGTACGACAGTGATTCATAAACATGCAGTAAGAGTCAGCCACTGGTGTGACACTTTTGATAAGAGCTGCGATCGGAGAGGGAGAGCTGAATGTTGTTGGTATAAACAATTAATTGGTTTGGTTGGCCGGATGGGATTAAGCAGGGATACAGGTGGGGGAGGGGAGGGGGGGGGGGGGGTCTGGTCGGGTCGGGTCAAGAGGCCAAAGTCCAGGTGCGGCTTATAATATGTAGTTTTCCGGAAATGGTTCTGGGTGCCTGCCAACTCGGGTTGGGGGCCAAAGTTGGGGTGTGCGGCTTCTAATAGGTATGCAGCTTCAAATAGGCAGTTTACGGTAAGTCGCACTGGTGTATAAGTCGCATCCCTCAGCTGAGGATACAGCTTTTAAACTTACTTATACAATAACATTTTCTCTGAGAAATATATATTTCGAATGCAAATGATATAGTTAAGTCTTTGAGTAACAGGGAAACATATTTATTGTCTGCAAAAAATAATCTTGCATTTTTCATGGGAAAGTAAAGCTTTCTTATGTATTATGTCATAAAAATTCTGCCATCGCTGCAGTTTAATCTTTTCCTCCTTATCCATGGTGTTGCAGCACTGCTACTTATAACAAAGCACAAAAACTAATGACATATAACACTGTTAAAAACCTATGGTTCATTGATATCACAGGCAGATTCTATAAGAGATTCTATTTGGCAGTCTGGTATGCACAGACTTGATTCAAGTACTGATTGTTATATGTATTTTTACCTGCTTAGTTTTGACGGGAAAGATGCAACTTTAACTGCTATGCTAACTTTTCCTATTGGGTAAGTGGAGAATAAATTGTACTTGCCCTAACCAAAAATACATGTACCTCATATTTTTTATTAGAACATCAAAATGCTAAACTTACTCTGCTGTGATTGCTGCAACTGGTACACCAAAATAAACTTTTTCTGCTTGAGAGTCTAAATGGAAGTTTGTGGCAAGATGCAGGGAAGAAACAGCCATTTAGACCTGCTTCTACCCCCAGCTTTTGAGCACCTGGCTCAAACATCCCACATGAAGCGTCAATGGTCACCTGCAAGGGGAAGTGGCTCTCTGGACTCTTCTATAGTCATATAGTCAATAAATAACATGCTCACACATTTATGATGTTTCGCCACAGGTACAAGTTTTGACTTTCATGGAGGAAAAATTTAAGAAGCTAGATTGTTTTAGGTCATTGGCAGATAATTGATGCTAGATATAGTAGGTTTATATAATTTGTCATAAACTTTAAGACTTTAGGTTTATATTTTTATACGTAAAATCAAAATTAACAAATGACAAAACAGCTTGAATTGTTGGCGCAAGTGCCCCAGGCTTCTTCATGAAAATATAACCGAAACAACCTAGTATTGACATACTTTCTTGATGTCAGAAGATAAAGCAAGGTATATAGAATACGTAAGGACTATTATTGTACGCGCACACATTATGATAAAAGCTACAGTCGATTCCCGACTGGCGTCTAAAGAACTTTGCATGGACACTGTTGTACCCCTAGAAAGTGGGCTTGCCTGAGGGCACTTGCGCCAACTTGAATTGTAACTTTAAAATTAAAAATTACAATATCTGATTTGTCATTAGAAATAGTTTCATCAATCAGCAGTCCTGAGACAGATCGTTTAGCCTTCTGATAGCAAGAATGTTTTTTTTAAAGATGTGAGAAGATTAGCCCGATGCCAGCATTTATCAGATCTAGATATAGTTCTCAACCAAATTCACCTACCCCTGGTTATTGGGCAGCTGTTAATGTAATGCCCTGTAGCAGATATTAAACACAGTGACTATATCATAGTTTAGCCTCTGAATGACTACTGTACTGACGGTGTATACTCGGTTCGGCCGAACTGCGAATCGGCCGAGGTATTTAAGGGGGGTGGGGGGAAGGGGGGATGGGGTGGTTTGGGGGGGGGGGGGGGTCGTCGAGCTGAGCCGAGCCGTCAGCGGATTAGTCTGCGCCTCGACGATTGGGTGTCTGGCTTGGCGTCGACCCTGTTGGCTTTGGCATCGGGTGGGGGAGAGGGGAGGGGGCTGCATCCGGCACGCGTAGATTAATCTGGTGTTTGGTGTCACTTTTGTTTGTGTTGCTGGCTTAGTAATCACTAAATTTTGGGAAATTGTCAATGGCCCCGTAACGAGCATGGATAACGTTCATCACGCGGCCCGTAATGAGCATTGATAATGCAGAATTTGCATGCGTCCCAAAACATTTTTCACACGGAAAGCTTCATTCATTCTGATTTCACGCGATTTTCATTATTCAATAATAATAAGTAATGATAACGCAGAAATTTGGTGTGTTACTTGGTTTATGCAGCGAAAGATAACGGAAACTTATAAAGATGCATAAGTCTGCTATGTTTCAGACAAGGAATGATAGCCCCATATGCTAGACATCCTTTTATACCCATTTTATCCATAACCCCAAAGAAGAAGCCAGGATTTAATTGCATGCCAATGTGACCATGGAGTCAGAAAATATGTTACCGGACTGACCAGAAGCCGAGGCTTCACAAGTTGTTATCAAAGGCCGCTGTTGCTGATTGCTAAAATCAGAATTGGGGCCTCGTAAATTAGGATTCACTGAAAAATATTTCGGGTCGCTTGGGAATTGTCAACGGTGTTACTGTTATAAGTTGTTATCAAAGGCCACTGCACATGTGTTATGGATTCCTATAATACCAATCAAAAATTAAATGGTCATTGAGAATGCCACGAAAATGAAATCGTGTGAAATCAAAATGAATGAAGCTGAGTTTCCGTATGAAAAATGTTTCGTACCGCGTTATCAATGCTCATTACATGCCGCGTGAACGTTATCTATGCTCGTTACGGGGCCGTTGACAATTCCCAAAAATTTAGTGATTACTTTAGTGGCTCGGCCGTGAAGATTTCTCCTAAAAAATCAGTAAATATTAGTCCCATCTCCATCCCTCCACCCATACACACCCAGCAACACAAACACAATTGACACCAATCGCCAGCTTCATCCAGACAGACCCTCCCCCCCCCCCCCTCTCCAGCCGATGCTGAAGCCGACACCAAGCCAATCGTCGAGGTGCAGACTAATCCGCTGGCAGGCGGCCTTGACGACCCCCCCCCCCTCCACCCATGGTAGGGGGTGGTGAGAGCGGCTCGGCCGATTCGCAGTTCGGCCGAACTGCATGGCATTCGTACTGACTCGGTGACAGGCTAGCCGATTCAGAAGGCCCTATATTTTGATAGGGGATATATACATATCCATCACATGCCATATGGATAGGGAAAAAGTATTTGTCAGATAGTTGCGATATGGGTTACTCTCCTGTTACAGGGGAGTCACAGATGAAATAGTGGCGGATCGGGTAAACAGGACTGAACAGTTTTTGGATTGTCACCCACCATCCGTTTTCATGTCAGTCAGTCACAGCCAGAGCAAACACAACCCATCCACAAAGACATTACTCAACTGTCGTTATCTATAGCTGCTAGATCAGGTGCCACGTTCGACATACAGCAGTGAACATATTGTTAGCTTATAAAAGCTGGTGTTTTCGGACTTAAATTGAGAACAAATCAAATTTCAATCAACCAACACTCACAAACTTTGTTCCTTCCATGTTTCAAATCTCGCTATGGTCTCGTGACAGAGGACGATATTTCTTCGCATTCTCAGTTGGAGCGGTGGCACCAGCTTATACGAACCGAAGATAGTAACCTGGTTCTTGGTCACTGCTCAACTACTGTTGAAGCACCCATTCGCTAGGTGGCGCAACTGTAAGGAATCACTCTTCCTCTTAAAATCTTTCCGCTCCAGAGTCTACCGCTAGCTAGGCCGCGGATCTTGCGTAGCGCCATCGTGCGGGGAGCGGTGACGAACAATTAGGACCGGGACCAGCCAACTACTTTGCATTCGCTAGGTGGCTCCGTTCCCCCGCTCCCATTTGCCGTGGTGCTCTATTCTTTTGGTCACTGGACGTGTCAAACTGTTGGCGCAAGTGCCCCCAGGCAAGCCCGCTTTTCTAGGGGCACAACGGTGTCCATGCAAAGTTCTTTAGACGCCAGTCGGGAATCGACTGTAGCTTTTATCATAATGTGTGCGCGTACAATCATAGTGTTTACGTATTCTAGATACTTTGTTCTATCTTCTGACATCAAGAAAGTGTGTCAACACTAATTGTTTCGGTTACATTTTGGCGAAGAAATGAGCACACAACTTTTCCCGACCAACAGTCCGCCATATTTGTTTTTGGCGGATGCCGGTACCTGTGAAGTTTTTGTAATTCACACCCGGTTGGCCCTTCCGGTTCCTCATAATTTTGCATATTTTAATTAATCATGAACACTGATGAATATTCAGTACGTCGCCGCAGGCAGGTAAGGCCAACTTCTCTCCACCAGAAACTGTCAGTGACCGTGGTTAAACTGGCCACTTCGACGGAATCTTCACCCTGTCCGGAATTATCTGACCAGCAACAGCAAAACCGAAAGGGAAAGTGATACAGACAGTGAAGCTGAAGGTGTCAACAAGATTAATGTGCTTTTAGAGACCATAACAGGGGCGAAGGGGAGACTGACAAAGCGAGACAGCCAGGCGGGCAGCGGAGTTGGCTGCCTGTGAATCACAGCAACGAAGTAGCGAGAGCTGGGCCTGGGCTCGAGACAGGACTGGCTTGCAAGCGACACTTCATTGCTTCCATTCTTCAATGAAGTTGTTTTTCGATTTTTCGACCCTCGATCAAACTAGCCCAAAAGCAGGTTACCCAGCTGAAGTTGTTAGTAGTATGCATTGGCTTAGTCAACAACATTCACAATGTGACATCGCTCTACATGCAGTCACAGTAGGGGGGGGGGGGGGGGGGGGGGAGGCACCATAGTAAATCAGTGTAGGGTGTGGTGATGTGCCGTTATAATATTGTTGATCAGCGACATATCAATATGTGCATTAATTAGGCCGGTCTTATTCAAGAAAGAAGGGGTGAATACCAGTTTTTGAACACAATATAACAAAGAATAAACAATGTTTATTTAGCAACTAAAATGTTATCTTATCGTAATTCACCCAAATTATATGTATCAATTAATTTAATAATAATCTTGAGAACAATTTAAATTAGGTCTATAGGGGTCTAGAAGGGAGCGTCCAGTATCCAGTCTTGATTTTTCAAAATTCGCAGTGTCAAATGTCGATTCTTCAAAATTCGCAGTGTCAAATGTCGATTTTGTAAAATTTGCACTGTCAAATGTCGATTTTTCAAAATTTGCAGTGTTAAATGTCAAAAGCGTGGCTTTTTTCAGTGTCTTTTTTTTCTAAAATGCCACTATCCGTGTGGATGTTTTCTTTTCAAATCCTCGGTGTCGGAATTTGGGGGTCAATGTCGAATGTCGATTTTTTAAATATGCCTGTGTTGCATGTCGCCAGTTACCCGTTCCAGACCCCTGGCTATATATGCAGCAACGAGTGGACATTTGCAACCATCTTAGACCATGTCCAGCCACGTACATGCCCATCCCCTTATAGTTCAGTCATCTAGCGACTAACGTAAACATATCAGTCACACGCTAGCTATATCTAGCGAATGCCGGACAAAAAACGGGGGTGGGGGGGGGGGGGGGGTCAGTTGCTTTGAGATAACAGGCACAATTTCAGCGGATAGTCAGCTCTTTCCAGGAATCTGCTACTCGCCGATACCTTGACTGTATCACCTGCCTTCACTTTCAAGTGACGTATCTTTTTTGGCACCTGAATTTTCGAGATAAAACAAAGTTCTTTAAACCGCAGTAAAACGTTTTGAATTACGAGCCTAGTAAGAATTACACCTAAAACGTATTTATATGGTAATAAAATCGTTATGGTTTATTATAACCACATAAGAACCCCAAAAAAAGTTCTAAAAAGGTTCTAAAAACGTTATGTGTTAGCTGGGAAAGACCTGGTGATGCATATTTCCGAAAACAACGCGCCGAAACGTTTACGTTTACTGTTCCCGCCCGCATGCAGATATCTGTTTGAATATTCATAAGAAACTGCGTAATCACGGAACCGGAAGTGCCAACCTGGTGTGAATTACAAAAAACGCGTGAATGCAACTTGGTTCCCCGCTCCGTTAGCATATTATTCTCCGCTAGAGGGCGTTGTCAGTCGCTCACTTTGAACTTGAGGACAACAGCAGCGCCCTCTGTCACAGGTAATTCACGGTTACAAAGTTTGGGACCCAGGCCACACATGATTTAAATGATGGCGGGACTCGCCAGGTGGCGCTGCATACGCATGGCGGTTGATCGGGAAAAAACTATGCTCCAACATTTCTTCGCGAAAATATAACCGAAACAACCTGGTGTTGACACACTTTCTTGATGTCAGAAGATAGAACAAGGTATATAGAATACGTAAACACTATGATTGTACGCGCACACATTATGATAAAGGCTACAGTCGATTCCCGACTGGCGTCTAAAGAACTTTGCATGGACACCGTTGTGCCCCTAGAAAGCGGGCTTGCCTGGGGGCACTTGCGCCAAGTCAAACTGATGATGTAAGGCGCCGGCCTCCACACCGGACGTGTCAAGCTGATGATATAAGGCGTCAGCCTCCACACCAGATGTGTCAAGCTGATGATGTAAGGCGCCGGCCTCCACACCGGTTGGTTGGTTATTCAGGACGCTTTATAACCATGCATTTTTGGTCACATCGCATCAATGGGAAAAGGAAGAGAAAGTGGAGCCATGCCCCCTGTGGTAACCCCCTACTCTTTACGAAGAAAGACATGGGATCTTTATCCTGCGACCACACAGACATGACCACAGCGGGGCGCGAACCACCTATCCACGTACCGTTAGGCACTCAGGTGACCAGAGCACTCAATGCGAGCGCTCTAATCCCCTGAGCCTCCACACCGGACGTGTTGAGCTAATGGTGATCATAGTCCAACGCACACCTGATGCCTTACGAATAACGGCGCTGAATGGGTCTATTTATTAAAGTTGCATTTGGAGCTCTTTCCCGCCTAAACTAAAGAGGTCAACATACAAATAAGAATCAGTCCTTGAATCATTCAAGATTTCTTTTGTCTATACTCCCCCCATGCCAGATTACACGGGGCTCCCCATACTTCATTACAATATGAGGGTATGGAGGTGCAAAACAGTTATATAACATTCGCCGGGTGTCATAAGTAATTTTGTTCTATAGTAAATGTATAGGCTTCTTGGATGCGGATTTGGGCTGTGAAAAGGGGGGTAGGGGGGCTTAACCGCGGAAACACCCCGCCCACAGCAATGTATTAAGTGACCCCCCCACCCACGGGGGGCTTGGTGCTTCTTACTATCCCACTGTTCGTTTGTTATACATTTCACAAACTTTCAATATTGGGCTTACTCCGATTCCTTTTAACGACGGTAATTCTGTCAACAGTAATCTGAACATATTGTGATATATAAAGCATAGGCAAATGATCTGTAATATCTGTATACACAAGGCCTTTTTAGGAAGAGCTAATATATATCGCACTCGTTCGTGAAGATATTTTCGATCAGCGTAGCTATCGCATTCCTTACCCTTGTCGGTTTACTTACGGCTGGTAGAAATGCATGGCTAAACACTGAATCGATGAAATCATCTGCGTTCAGATTACTGTTTAATTCTCCTGCGAGATAAGAAACCACCTTTTCTAATTGCTCATTATATATACAAAAAATGTGGGTTTCCGGTGGTCTGTTAACTACACCTTACTAACATTGGTTTCTGGCCCGTATGAGCCCCGTTGTCTAGTTGCACAAGTATGCTTCCATATGTTCATGTAATACATCTATCCGGCCTTCTGCTGAAATTAACTCTGGATAAACATCAAAACCCCTTCATCATTTGTCCTCATTTTCAGCGAAACGAAATTCAACAGTTTAAAGTTGCATATCGAGCTCTTTCCTGCCAAAACTAAAGAGGTCACAATACAAATAAGGATCAGTCATTGAATCATGCAAAATTTCTTTTGTCTATATTCCACGCATGCCCGACTGCCACATGGAGCCTTTTAGCTTTGCCCGTGTCAATCACCCGTGTTAATCACAGTTAATCACAGATTTTCAACTTAGTGGTAAACGTCATCTGTTTTTGCGCTTCGCAATGCTTTGTTATAAGTAGCGACTGAGTTCTGCGGTGTTCCGGGATAGACACGTTTGCCATATCACAGCCGAAACGACAATGTTTGTGCCGTTTCTAGATGTATAGAAAGAAACAATCGAGTTTTCTGCAAAATGTGATATATATGTCGCCTGGGCTTAGTTTTTGTCGGGAAAGAGCTCGATATGCAACTTCAAAGTTTTTCAAAAAGCTGCTTGAGATGTAACGTAAAAAAGTGCCGAAAAGGGCTCCTTTTCCTTACCTGTCCCAACTTCTGAATGATTTGGCAACAAAGAAATATAAAGGTATGAAGGTTTAGTTATACATGTCGCCACTGGGTTCGACCCTGAGTTGAGACTGTTCCGCGGTAAGGACCCCCCCCCCTCCCCCCCAAATGTTGCCCTCCAAAATCCTCTCGGAAGGGGTATCTTTGTCTTCTCATTGAGTTTTAAAATCTCACTTTTGTCTTTTTCATTACAAATGTCCGCTCTATGGGGGTCTCTCAGGCATCACAGGGCACCCAGGGAACCCCGCACCAGATTTGTATAATACACCTCCCCCCCCCCCCCCGGAGTTCGACCGCACATGTTCCTGCTTTTAGATGAATACGCCCATGATGTAAAGCCATATGTCAACAAGATTCCCTGCACCGTTCACTTTTACGGAAATCCCGAGGTCAAAGTATCGTTCACCATACAAAAGCTTTATTTATCATCATAGATGCAAATAGCGCGCTTGATGCACCCATAGACATAAGTGATTCATTTATGTCCATGATGCACCTCACATTTTAACATTCACAGGTTTCATTCAGTCACTTTCAGAAATTATTATCAACACCTGAACTACGTAAGTTTTATGACGTTATTAAACTTTATTAATTCGAAATCCGGCTCGTTGACACGTGTAAAATATTCCATAAAATAAAGCATATGTGCTGTGAACAAAATCGCCCGGTTATTGAGTAGCTTTATGATGGCGTTTCCTGTCAACGCCATGTCCTTGCAATGCTGGTCTCCACAGCCTGCTTCAGTCCAGGTGGAATCACACCCAACTACAATAACAGCACGGTCCGTGGTCCATTTGCAGAACCAATGTCGACCTCTGCAGTCACAAACCAGTCTAGATGTGTTCTTATATCTGTTGATTACGTACAATTAATGCGCTCCTGATCGACATATGCTACGGTGGATAAATTTGCTGCTTAGCCCACTCACTCTTGAAAAAAAAATTGAGAACACTTCGAACTGCAACTAGGGGTATTGTTTTCATATCCTATACTGTATGCATCTGAGTACGATTCTATATATTTGAATATTTGTTCAATTTCTGGCGTCTTCATGCGCAATTATAATGCACAATGGGAGTGTTCTGACACCTTGCATTTCTCCAGCGCCCAAGCCAATTCTATTGGGCTTATCACTTGTCAGACCTATCCGTAATAGTCGTAGTCGTTGTAATACGCCGCGGTGAAGGCCCCTGTGAAGTAAAGCCCCAGGATGACCCCGATGACAACGAGGCCCAGGATGAGGCCGGCGATGCTGAGACCCAGGGAGGCCCGAGCCAGCTGTCTCGCCGAGGACCTGTCGGCGCTGGAGGTCGCCACCACTGGAAGGGAAAGCCATTATGCATTATAAGGGGTCTGGAAGAGGTAAATGGCGACACGCGACACAGGCATATATAAAAAAATCGACCTTCGACAGTGACCTCCAGATTGCGACACTAGTATTCACTAACCACAACTGCATCATTAAGGGCAGTATAACTTGTGTTCCAATTAAAGAAAGTAATATTATTGACTGATGTCACCTGTCGTTTATATACTATTATTATTGAGGGAAGAGTTCACTTGCGTATCAGCGCGAATTAGCAGGTAACTCACTGGCGAGGATGAAGGCAATGAGGCCAAATAAGCAGTTACAGAGCCAGAAGACGATACAGGAGAAGGCGATGTGCCCCGCCAGGTTGGGTTTGGGCTCTGGACTCTGCTGGATGATGATGGTCTGTCCGCCGGGGGGCCCTGTCATATACTGCACCCCCGGCTGCTGGACCACGGCGGGGTACTGGGCCTGGGTGTAGGGTGCGCCGCCCTGGGTGTAGGGCGTTCCGCTCTGAGGGTAGGGCGCTCCGCCCTGGGGGTAAGGCGCTCCCACCTGGGGGTACAGGCCCTGTTGTCCTGGTGATAGGTTGACGTCACCCACGTCCACGCTGCCGCCCTTCTCATCCATTGTAGAAGTGTCTCGTTGGTACACTGGACCAGTTGTCTCGGTTCCCTCGGTGACCTAGCTTTCTCGTGATACCGCACGGGCTCCTGGCCAGTAGCTTCTTGTATCAGGCGGCAGTCTGGGGGGGAAAGGGGTAGAAGACACCATGACCGATATGCCGACATAGCTGCTGCTCAAACCGTCGCCCGCCCCCTCACCCCCCGCCCCTCATCCCTCACCCCACCGTCCCCTCACCCCTTACCGCAGCCTCACCCTCCCACGCCCCCTCACCCGGCCCCCACACTGAATACCCACCGCGAAGTGTCGAGTAGCACTAATCGATGGATCGTGCATTGAATGTCATCGGTAAATTAAGGTGTGTTTGTGGGGAGGGGGCGGGGTCGGGGTATGGAAGTTATATTTACCCCCTCCATGGAAACCCCCTAACACATGCCATTTTTTATATGGGCGACCCAGGTCGCTCCAACAGGACTCTTCTACCATGCCAAGGATATCACGCTGGGTAAGCCCTTAACCTGAATCGCGCACATAATCATCTGAATCGACCACGTAATCAGTTCAGTCGCGCACGTAGGCTATTCATCTGACTCGAATGTAATAATTGAATCGCGCACGTAATTATTAGAATCGATCTTATGATTTAAATCGCGAACATAATCATATGAATCGCCCACGCAACCATCTGAATCGCACCCGTAACCATTTAAATCGACCACGTAATCATTTAAATCGACAACGTAATCATTTAAATCGACAACGTAATCATTTAAATCGCGCATGTTCTCACCTGATTAGCATCTAATAATTGAATCGCGTACGAAATTTCGATCATTAACAAGTAATAATTTAAATCGCTAACGTGATCATCTGAATCGCACACACAACCATATGTAGCACTCAGCCATCTGAATCGCACACGTCTTAACCATTTGTGGTCACTTTAATCGAGCACGGTTAAATCATTTTCATGGAGCACCTATCGCTGTTTACGTCGCGGTGTAGTAGCGGGATTTGGATTTCTGACAGATGCAAAGACTGAGACAAACCTGATAGACGTTGTGTAATGGTTAGTAACAATACCAGAAAACAATGAAAACATGTCTCATCAATTCTCCTTTTAGAGCGACTTTTATCTTATGAAGATCTTGTGGCAGCCCGCTATCCGGCCTATTATAACAGACAGGTGGGTTGATTACTGTAAATCCATCTTTTGCTTGTTAAAACCACAAAGTAAATCAAGGAATAAACACAAATATGTCACCATATGGATTCAATCGTGACAACATTTGGACAATTCCGTCGAGAACCGGGTGTTCTCCGCCGAGACCGGGCGTGTTCGCCGAGAACGGGATGGTCGATTACTGCATGTTTATCTACCGCGGCGCATTTGTCTGACCCATTTACGCAATGCCACTCTGGCGAGCCAGATTGTCAACAGCAGCATATCAAAACTAATAAAATGAAGCTGTCTCTCCCACTATGCCGCGGCATGCAAGAGCCCATTGGCCCCAGCAGCCGCCTTGAGAACCTACGCCATGAGAACCTATTAATATCCAGCCGTCGCTCTTAGATGTGTCAAAGATATCGCATGTGTCAACACAACCGCTGGGTCCTTATCACCTTATATCCCGCGGCCTGCGACGGGCTACCTAGTCTCTTCCGCAGACTGCCGCTGCGCGGCGCTACCGCGACTCCGCGTATACAGTCTGTTATTGTCCACCATTTTCTGTAAGGAATTCCGTACAACTACGTCATACGCGTCATAGCCTCCTTCTCAGCAGGGCGGTAAACAATGGCGGAAGATGGATGTTCCACAACCAGCCACTCGAATCACAAATGTGAGTCAAATGAGATTAGGCAGCGGTTGGCAGTTTCGGCTGCCAGAGCAGAGGAAGCGAGAAGGGGTGGTGGGGGGGTGGGGAGACGTGCGCCGTGCGGGGGGATGGGTTGCGAGAGGGATACCTGTGATCGAAGAAGGGAGTGAAGAGGGTCGCCTCTTTAGATGGCAATATAACATTTAAAAGGTATATTTTAATTACTGGTAATTAAACTGTAGGACATTAATTTACTTTTGCAAGGGGGAGGGGGGGTGGTGCATATGTGGCAGGTATGCATGGGTTGTTAGAGTGATAGATATACCCTCGAGCTGAGTCAAGATGTGCCTATTTAGGAGGGCAATAGATTTAATATCAAATAAATTAAACCAAAAAATTTCAGTCTAGATATGATAATTGTATTTAAATTATTTTTAGTTAATTTATTTCACAAAAAAGAAAATAGTTGCTTTTCAGCTAAGAAATATACAACAATTTTCAAGCTTCAAGGGAACAATTATACTGCCTGCAGTTGTGGAACTGATCAAACAAGTCTATAGTCTGCAATAAGTTGCACAGGAGATATATGTATGCTAGCCTGAGTTATTTAAATATTGTAAGTGAGTGCCGTTGTTGAATAGTGTAGTTCATGTCCAGTCAATGGACTTGCATTTATTGAGTTAATTCAAGAATTGAAACATTTCTAATTTTAAATTAGTTGTAACTTTTGAAATGTAGCACTACTAATTGGTATGTGAGATATCCTAGATTATTGGAATATTTTGTCCTACTGGTATTCATAATGAAGTGGCTGGGAAACAGAAAATCATAATCTTTTGCTCTATTAATACTTCTTTATAGGTCCTAACTTTTTTTTCCACATGAAAAAGTAGTCTTGCTTGTTTGTTAATTGTATCACACATTTAAATTTAATGTATATATAGATTAAAGAAGTGACAGAAAACACAGCCACTCCAGGATTATATTGAATAAAGTCATATCTGCATAAACCACATGAATGAAAAGTGGGTTCTACGTCATTGATATGTGTATTATCAGTGTTTATGTTTGTGATGCATTATAAATGTAAAATAATGAAAAACAATGATTCAATTCAATACTTACTTTATTATTTATTTACCATCACAGACAACCAATGCCATTTACTACATCAATTAGTACACTGTATTGTAACAGCTAGTACAGGGCAAATTATTTAGGTCAAGGCCCATTGATAAAGATGACTGCCTGTGGTATATAAGCTCATTCCATTGGAAAATTATTTTCTTGCAAGAAATTTATATGTGAATTATGTTAGGGCCAATTAAATATTCAGATTCATTCTTGAGAAGGACTGGCTCTTCACTAAATTCTCCTGTGGCAAATCCTGATTATAGAAAACTGTTGCTCAGCTAGGCCATTTTGGCAAATAGTTTACAATCATTCAACCAACTTCAATACAAGATCATACAGGTGCATTGTTTTGGCTATCTTTGTCTTACATGATTAGCCAAAATGACCAAGCCCTGTTAATTTTGAAGAATTTATTCTTGAACATTGAGCTAAATTATAGCTATAATCAATTTTAGGCTAGCATTACTCCAGATATGTCTTCATTTATAACACACTTGATTGGGGTAGTGATGGGGTGTAGGATGGATGAAAATGAATCCTTACCAGGCTAACTATAGGCTGGAGGTTTGCACTTTTTGCAATATTTAATCAACATGTTGATATATATGCATACTTTAGGGCTTTAGCACTAATGACACTTAATCTGAACCTTTACCAATTTTGACTGAACACAACCAATAAGGCAAGCTCATTTCGGCTAGAGGAATTTGTTATAGGCCTTGCCTGCTTTCAAATTGCAAAATAGAAATATATTTAAACCAAGCTCATTTCATTCTTAATATATTCATTTGCAAATCCACAGTAAATAACAGTTTTGCAACATATCATTTCTGTTTCCATTGTCTTCTTTTCTGACTGCTCCACATAGCAAACAGCTCTTGAATGCTGAACAATTTAAAAGCAGTCCAATTATATATCCAAGAATCAGTTTCTTTTCTGTTGTTTTTATCATATGCAAAGCTGTCTTTGATACAGATTGTTGAGAAGAAACCCATGTAGAATTCATATCTCTAGGTTTTTTTTGGTCTCTTGTGTAACTCTATCTGGTCCATCTTGTCTGAATCTGTATGCAGACTTCTTAATTATCTGATTGATTAATTCCAATTGATTACATAATCTGTAAGAGAAAATTAAGGTAAATATAAACATAAATTGATGATTAATTTTATTTATTATTATGTTACACCTGGTTACATGTAGACTATGTAAGTCTTAATATGAAAGTATTGTATTGATGGAACAGGATATAATAATAATAAATTTACAAGTAAAAGATAAAGATTTAATTTTTTTTAATCTTCATATAGACACAGCTATAGCTAGCTAGAGGGGTCATTTCACCCTAGTAACTTACCCTCCCCACCCCCTCGCCATCCAGGTCATAAGTTACTCAGAACCAAAATATATCATTTTGTCAATGAATTTGGTGGACTATTACACACAGCTTGCTAGATTATATAACTTATAATTTATACGTTTAATTTGACTATATTTCTTAATAATAAGATTAATTTCAGTATTCTTATCAAGTTATGCAGCTGCTTTTTTTTAGTTGATATGAATCCCAGATTAGAATGAACACATTCTATCAAATTATTAAACAGTCTAAACATGTTCGTGGATGCCTGTACCTTTTGTTCCCTCTCTGTGTCCTGTTCAGGGGCAGATCTGGGTGGAGGGGGGGGGGGGGGAGGGGCTGTTATGGGGGTTGCACCCGCCCCCCCCCCTTAGAAATTTAAGCATACACTGTATTCTGTACAAGTCAGGCTTAATTTCCAACGATATACATTGAAAAGAGACATTTTGTAAATGCAACCCTTAGGCAGATTACATTTTCAGCCCCCCCCACTCCCCGCGATTTTTTTTAGTGAGCCCCCCCCCCCTTTCCACAATGTTAGACCCTCCCCTGCTGTTACTGTTTGGTTAACAGATTAATGCGATCTGCTGATCAGTTTGGATTCTCCTTTGCCGTTAGCTTTGGTCAAGGTAGTGGCTGTCTTTCAACGTATCGCCGCACATGAAAACTGTCATTTTGTTTCAAATACATGAAATGCATGCTTAACTCTCGATAGATCGAAATGTGCAAGACAATTCTGTCCAAGATAAAATAATCCCAAAGAATTTCTTTCATTTGTTCATCAGTGGCAGTGTTTACTTTTCGTCTGCACGATACTTTCGAAAGGGCTTCCCCGGTAAATATAGCTCAGCCAATGAGAATGCGCGATATGGCGGGGTCTCCGAGCTCGGCCCGCAGCCAATGACTGCCTTGCACAAATTGGACAGTGACGGACTCTCCTCGGGTGAGGGGAGTCCGTGGAGCAGGCTACGGGCTACCTGGCTTGGTGCCAACAGTAATAATATTTCTCCCAACGCCTTATCGCCCGAACCGTCATCAAAACAAACAAATCCCGTACTGTCTCGCGTCCACAACTTCCCATTAGTAGCAAGAGCACGAACTCTGCCCGGGGAACCTTGCCTATTTGAATTGATTTGATCTTCTTGATCTTTGATCAAATTTTACAGTATATTTAGGCGGTCTACACGTCAATTGTATAGACCAACCAGGACGTCAGGCAGATTTTATCCACTGAAGGTAGTAGTAATACGTTAAATGACGAACAACGGACGGGAAACAGCCCCTTTTTTAACTCAATCAACCCTTTTTTTTACTCAATCAATGTATGGGCTTGGGCCTTAGTTTTACTGGACTGATATTCGTTTATATCGTGCTTTAGCCGCAATTTGAGTATTCTGTACTGGATGCACAATAATTGCGCAGGGTTTAAATATCCTTAACATGTATGTCCCGTTATTCCGTAGCTCTCGGTCTCAATTTATGTCCATATGATTATCGATATTATTTCTGCCCAATGTCTACCTTCTGCCTGCTACTATTTGACGTATAAAACAAAATACCGTCATACTGTTATTTCTTTCGCTTATTACTACGAACGCCGCGAGCGGGGCGGCTAGTATACAGTATAACAGGTACAACGCAGAGCCCAGAGGGGTTAACACCAGGATGATGGAGGTACTTCCCACTCGAATTCAGCAGGGGCGGATCCAGATACGCTGGATAGGGGGTGGGGGGCGAGAAATTTCGAGAGATTTCCTGCCCTTTGGTTTTCAGGCGTTAAATGGTACAACGCAGTGCCCCAGATCCGCCCCTGGACAGTTTTCATTCAGTGTGCACTGCGCAATGCAAGTTGAATACCCGGTGTGAATATACTCAATAATATAATCAATACAGTAAACCAATTCTCTCGGCTCTTCACCTGCAACGATCTTGTTTTCGCTCATGATAGTAATGCGGGTACTTCGGTATTAATTTGTCATGCGGACAATTAAAAACGATTGATCATTATTTTAAGTAGCGATGTGTTTTTATCCCATCAATGAGGCAGCAGATACTTTAATTTATTATTTTAACAGACAAAGAGAAATGACTTAAAAGTTTCTTTAAATTACTTGAAAAGCCTTGTAATTCTGGCTAACATTTTAATATATAGTCAACATTGTCAATGTATGGTTAAAAACACACATATATGGCCATTGAACAAGCGACTTACCCGGACGGCTGATTCCACGTCAAGGCTTCCCTAGACGTCTTTCAGGTCAGTCAATACATTCGGCCGGCAAAACGCGCTTGACTGCACACACCAAGTCACTAAAGGGGACTGCCGGGGCCCCGGTGTGTGTGCTGAAGGCCTTCCACGTGATACCCGCCCTTGGCCGTCAAGTGACGTCTGTCGTCGGGTCAACACACACAGTGATATAGACATAATAGAAGACACGTCTGTCCGACTCATAGCGAAATTTTCTCCAAAACACTCGAATTATAGGTAGGAGAGACGAAGTCGTAGTTCTTGACTGGTTTTAAGAATACATTATGTGAAGTGTTTTTCCGGGAAGTGAGGTTTAAAGGTGATGTGTGTGGGCGGGGGGGGGGGGGTTAAATACTGTATCCTGCAGTAGGCAAGGTGAAAAAGGAAAAAGGTCAATCTCACTCAAAGAATGACTAAGGGACGGGTGAGTCAAAGGCCGCCACTCGATGTTTCGTGACGTAAGTGTAGATTCCCCTTAGCTGAATAGAAGAGTTATGTGTCGCTAAGGGTTTATTTCCTCCTTCCTATTCAGGTAACATCCAGTTACACATTACTAAGGCTTTACTGTAACCCCCTTCCTTTGTCCCATTCAGGTAACACCCAGTTACACATTAGTCTGGGCTTACTGTGACCACCTTCCCATTTCCCATTAAGGTAACACTTAACTATAGGCATTACTAATGGTTTACTGTGGCACTGAGTGGCGAAGCGATTACTTTTGTATATTTACATGTGCTGTATGTTACTTCTTTTAATATTGAAGAATATTTCAGGGAGGGCGGTCTATCACTTTGACCTTTGAACTTAACATTTGGCCGTGGCCATATTGGTGGTGGATCTGGCCTGGTTTTCATAACAATGGCGGACGAAATGTGTGGTTTCGTAGTAGCTTCACCAGCTTGAGGCAATAGTATTCATTATCCACAAATGAAATTTGTTTAAGACCTATCACCTTCTAATAGAAGTTCTAAAATTCTAAAAATGATTCTGATCAGTGGAATATGATATGTATTTTCTTTGCCGGCGAAACCGCAGTGCAGTGTTCTTCTTGGCGTTAAGTAGTATTGCCTAGCGCTAAAAGTAAGGTCTATCAATATCAACCCTATGAGATTCGATGTGTTGGGGGCCGAATCGCCTCCCACTCCTTATGCATGGCAACCACTCTCACCCTCGACCCACACCAGATAGGTCACAAAAAACGACCTGTCGTGTCTAGGCGCCGCAGTCTCGGTTGGCTGTATATTCAGGACGCTTTAACCACTTTTGGTCATATCGCGTCAAAGCAAGGGAGAGTAGAGCCATGTCCCCGGGGGTAACACCCTACTCTTTGCAAAAAAAGACATGGGACTTTTATCCTGCGACCACACAGACATGACCACAGCGGGGCGCAAACCACCGATCCACGTGCCGTTAGGCTCTCAGTAGGCCAGAACACTCCAGGCGAGTGTCTAACCCAAAGAAGGTTTTTTACGTGCGTTATGTCCGACAAACAAGTCCGACAAACAAAGCAGCATGTCACTTCCTTGTCAGTTTCAGAGATGAGTACTTCTAACTTGTGCCTGCCCTCAGGTATGATTGTCAATTTCATACTCACGATTAAGGGAAGGACTCAAGCGGTGGGCGGGGCTTAGCGTCCGAGTATGGATCGGTCTATTAAGCTGGGCGAGATCTTACTGTCGCCGAAAGCAGCGATTATTGCTTTCAGGGATGTACGTGTTGTCCCAGAAACCGACATTAATTTATCATATTTGTTTCTTCGAATGAGCGTCCATCGAAGGACGTTTGTGTATAGCCCATCTGAGCTGGTTTGTACGACATGAAGGAGACAATTCCCGTGTGTCACGGCGTCAGGGCTGGGTTGATTTTCCATGTGAGGGCAAAACCATTGTTTCAGCATAGCTCACGTATTACTCCCGTCTAACGTTTACTACAATAATACATTTCGTGGGTTCTTACATGGAAGATGGACCTTGTGGCTGTCGGCCAACATATACCAAGCCTGGGTCAGGGGGATAGGGCGGGCGTGTGGGGGGGGGGGGTTACTTAAAACATTGCTGGATTTGCGAGGGTTACGCGCTCCCCCTTTTTAAATTTAAAAAGCTCTCTCAGTAAGGTATCTTTTTATAAACAAAACGTCAGTTCTATACAGACATTGTTTTATATAGATACAAATATCACCTCTCTTTTCATCATTAGGCGTCGAGAGACCCCCCCCCCCCCGCCCTCTCCCCAGACCAGATTCGTATAACATTGCTTCGCCGCCCCCACCCTCCACCTACTCAGATATGAATCTCGCAGTCGTCACTGGTACAAATACAGCTAGACAAAACTCCGTCAAGCATGTCAAGATCGTATTCTCCATATAGATCAACATTACCATAGTATAATATTTACTCTGTGACGACACGCAATGGAAATTGCACGCCCCGCCACCACTCAAGCGAGCGAGCTCGCCAGGCCTCGGGTCTAGACCCCCCAGTCCAAAAAGTCGCTTCACATTATATACACGGCTTGAATCACTGTTGTCATCAAATAAGAATATCTGTGAATATTATATTAATATTGAAACACTTGAACGGTAACGATGTGTTCGGCCTGAGGGGGGCCAACCTGAAGGCCATCTACAGAGGTGATTTGTTAAAGTGGCGTAACTCTACACATGTTTCTGCTTTCAGATGAATACGCCCATGATGTAAAGCCAGATATCCACAAGATTCCCTGCAGCGTTCACTTTTACCGAAATCCCGAGATCAAAGTATCGTTCATCATGCAAAAGCTTTTTTTATCATCATAGATGCAAATAGCGCGCCTGGTGCACCCATAGACATAAATGATCCATTTATGTGCATGATGCACCTCATATGTTAACATTCACGGGTTTCATTCAGTCACTTTCCGATATTATTATCAGCACCTAAACTACGGAAGTTATATGACGTTATTAAACTTTATTAATACGAAATTCGGCTCGGTGACACGTGTGAAATATTCAATAAAATAAAGCATATGTGTTGTGAACAAAATCGGCCGGTTATTAAGTAGCTTTATTGTGGCGTTTTCTGTCAACGCCATGTCCTTGCAATGCTGGTCCCCACAGCCTGCTTCAGTCCAGGTGAAATCACACCCAACTACAGTAACATTACATCAACATTTGTTCAATTCCTGGCGTCCTCATGCGCAATTATAATACACAATGGGGGCGTTATGACACTGTATCGGGCAAAAGTGGACCCTGAGCGCCCTCTTACTTGTAGATGCGGCCCCTGGCGGATGTTGCTGGAAGCGGACGCACTCCCTGGCGAGCGGGACTGCAGGCCGGCAGATTGGCACTAGACGGCAAGCAGCACGGCGGGACATCAAGTTCTGTAGTGTGAGCCGGCAGCCATCTCAACAATTCCCAATAGGATTGGAACTGCACAACCAGTGAGTAAATCCCAAGAATATCAAATATACAACATTGGTGTCAGAAGTCCATGGATGAACGCCTATTTTTGGGGTTTTATCGCATGATTATTTTTGACTTTTACAGTCTTTGTTCGGGTGTTGACACTGACCAGGCCTGAAAGGTTTTCACCGGCATTGGTCACATGGGTGTACATCCATGAAGGCCGCGCGGCGTAAGGGCCGCGGGATCTCCCCACCCCTTACATGGGGGGGGGGGGGGGGCGTCGCGGCTGTGGGCGAGGTGTGAATTGGGTCTGCAGGAGATTATGCCTGATACCTAAACAGGGAGGCTTTATCCCATTGTTCAGTTGTTACACCATGATTAGCTCTGATATCAAAACATCCACCTTGGTGGTGGTCTTGATGTCTGAGCTACACCGGGATATCCTTGATTCTTTAAGATTTTGTAAAGATACTTTAAAGATTAACTACCAGACTTTGCAGCCAAAGATTTACTGCCTATTTTTTGGAGCATGATAACATGTCCTAGACAATGAACTTTAATGCCAATGGAATACATGTAGTTGGCAGCATTTCTTACAAATGGTAAAGAGTATTTACGTTTGATGTTATTGTCAATTCTCTTGATTCAAGGTTGATATCAGGATAACATGGATAACAGGTGATCAACATCAAACCCTTTTTTTCCCACCTGATTAAAACTACCAGTACTAAAAATAATTTATCTGGATTTTGGAACTACATGTAAGGTGATGTAAACTTAGAACAGCAAGTTTTCCCATTAGAAACCTTTGAATTATTCAAGTGGAAGTGATGTATTTTATTGTGTAGTAATTCTGTGGCTCACAAAGACATCCGCTCCATCCCCGGCAGACAGGCCCAAACCAGATGGGTGAAAACAACAGACCAGCTCAAAATGAGCTCACCACCATGTATATAACCAGCTAGACTGCCAGCTAACTCAAAACTCAATTCAAGTCTGCATACTATAATTGGATCAAACCACATATTTAGTGTGAAATAAATAAGAGATACTTAGATGCTTCATGTTAGATACTTTATGCATCTGGCATAGCAAATGAATAAATATTATAATATAACCCTTTACCATACCATCAAAATTTAGAAAGCAAGCACTACTACTTTTTTATCTTTTAAAATGATAGTGGATATGAGAGTAATACACTAAATATTATTTATACTTGAGATATTAAGTTTTTGATTCTCTTCATGAAGCTGCAATTAGATGCAAACAATCTTTGTCTACGATGCATATGATACCCTGTATTGCACATAAAAAGGTAAATTTAATATAACTATTTAATCTCATGAAGAGAGAGAAGACTGTGAGAAGACTTAATTGTTTCAAGTATTAGATATAATAATGATAACATGTACAAGCTGATACAAGTTTATAGAAAATTAAAGCTATATCTAAAGAGGTTTTTACTCTCAAATCAAGCCAAATTGGCAATATTTCATTGTTTGATTGCACTGTTTGAATAATGCATTCTTGTCACTAAACTTCATTCTCTAAAACTGTGTCATAAATCGTTAGAGTGTAAAGTAATTTAACTTATAAATTGTCTACAATTAGACAACAACCAAAAAAAGGTTTAAGTTTGAAATGCATGCACAATCTTCTATCTCCTAACCATATAGGCCTAAATCCTTACTATCTATTGCTATTGCATGATAAATCAGATACCTAAACATGTAACACCTAGCTATTTCAATGTATAGACAGGTCAGCCAAGTCAGACAACTAAGCAGGCACCACCCCACTCTCCCCATCCCCCAGATATTAATTACAGACCTAGATTCTATAACAACACTATCATAAACTGGCCTAACAAGATCCCCTCCACCTGCAGCTGCTGTCTAGAACTGAGACCTTTGTCTAGACTTGATGTGAAGCTGCAAAGCTGATAACAACCATCCCCCCCACCTCCGCTACGCATCCCACCGCCCCACCCTCCCCACCACCCCTATCCTTCGTCCACACCACCCCCAAACATCCGCGCGGCCCTCACGGCACGCGGCCCTTATGCCTGACATCCGGTCACATGATGTGTTAGCTTGGTCTGACATTTTTGCAGCCTGGCGGGTTATTGACTTGTGTAGTATCGGAAGTTTCTGATTCTCACTCGTTCTTTTCCTAGTCAAATTACTATTTGTTTGTTTTGATAGTTTGTTTATCTTGACAACCAACTTTTGTGCATAATTGATTCTGTTTGCCCTGCTGACCATCTTGTTCTAGGCCCACCTGACACTTATCTGAATATTTTGGCTTGCTTGTTGGTGGACAATGCCTCCTTTTCTATACCACTAACTAAATATTACAAAAATGGTTTTCTTTTCTCTTTTTTATATTTACCTTATAAAGTATTCTTATAATCAATATGGCTTAAACATTAATTTTGCAACTTTGGAAGAATTACAAACTTTAAAGGGAATTGGTCTAAATCGTGCTACTGCTATCATCTCTTTGCGAGATGATAAACAGACTGCTCACTGTTGAAGATTTGTTGACTGAAATTTACATCCCTGCTGCTGTTTTACAACCATTAATTGATCAAAAGTTGATTGCATTTGATACATGTTCTTCATCCGATGAACTTGACAATGCTGCAAATGCACATCCTAATGTGCAGTGGCAAACCTTCAACAAGGTAGTAAGTCACTTTGATAACTTTAGTGTTGACATGATAATTAAAGAACAACAGTTAGAGAAATTGGAAGGCCACCTGTTGCAATCGCAAGAAGTTAAAGGCTGAAAAGAGTGAGAAGGAAGAGTTGCTGAAGATCAAAGGCAGAATAGAAGTAGATGCTCAAAAACAAATAAATAAACCACGTGATCAGTGGTCCCAGGATAGAGAAAACTTAATTAAAAGCAATGAAGCAATCAAATCTTAATTTGAGAGACAGTCAGCTGAGATAAACAGGATGATTGGTAAATTACAGGAAGAATTAAAAGACATCGAGGCATCCTGTATTAAATCTCATGAAGACTCTTCCCATTCCATGGTGGACAGTCTAGCACCTGGTGGTGTGTATGGATTGGGGAAAGTCACCAAGAGAGATGTAGACAATAAAACCCAAGTTTTCCCACATATGGAACAACAATCTCAGAAATTCTCTGAATCTGAGTCAGACCAATCCACTCGTAGAAAGAGAATTGAAGGGCCACCTCCTCCAAAGCTGGCCACGTTTGATGGAAGGGTCCAATTTAAAAGAATGGCTCAAAGATATGCTTGGGACAATATGACCCAATTAGATAAATTAGTAGAATCACTCCGGGATAGAGCTCTGAAGGTTTTTTGTTCTCAATCCCAACTGGTGCAAAATGATATTCATCTTCTTTTTGAAAAGTTGGCCACCAGATTTCGCAAGAAAGATCACCCTTCCACTCTGCGTCAACAACTACAATATCTAGAACAAACTTTAGAAGAACCCCTTGAGGAATTTGCAGGTGGAGTCCTAGAACTGGCAACTGATGGGTTTCCAAATGCTCCTGAAGAGATCATATAGGTCAGGGTAATGAATTCTTTCTTTCGAGGATAAATCGACAAGAAAGCAGCTTTGACTGCTTTAGAGAAAAACCCTTCCACATTGGATGAAGCTGTTCAGATGGTGAAATCGTCCATTTACAATCATCGCATAATTGTGGGTTTTAGATCTGAAATCAGGAGGGTCGCATTTGGAAATGATAATACCTCATTCGATATTGAAAATTACCAGATTAGAAAACTTCATGCTGAAAAACAAGATCCTCTCTCAGAGAAGAATTCTCCTAACAGCGTACCGGAAGATCTGGTTGCTGATTTTGAGTCCTCCTCCTTTCCCTATCATCCTATCAGGCCGCCTGATCCTCTCTTGGAGGAGAGTTCTAACCGCGTATCGGATGTTCTGGTAGTTGATTTTGAGTCCTCTCCTTCTCCCTACCATTCTGTTAGGCCACCTCTCTTCGATGGGATTTCTCCTACTTTGATACCGGATGCTCTGGTTGAATGTACGGATTGCCCTATGAAAGAGAGTCTAACTAAATTCTTAGCTCCTCGTCAGCGTTGAAGCATATTTGAGAGTTTTCAATGTATAAAGATAGCAAACAGTCTGGTCCTTGTTTAGTCGTTCCTTTATACATCAACGGTGAGAAAATTATGTCAACTGTCGATACGGCGGCTCAAGCCACAGTTATTAGTGTTGAGTTTGCCAACAAAATGAAAAATCCTCCCGTCTACCATGAAGATATTATGCTTAAAGGCATCGGACGAACAAATAATATTGAAGCCTATTTGACCAAACCAGTACATATCTCTATTGGAAAGGGAAAGTACCCTTGGAGAGTCATTGTAGCACAGATCGCTGATCCTGTGATATTGGGGCTTGATTTATTGAATGCCATGAAAGCAATTATTAATCTGGAAAAGAATACTATCCAAAAAGATGGAGAAGAGACCAAAGCACAAGTTATTCGATCAAATCTGGACACGAAATATTACGTAAATCGTGTGTCTCTAAAGACGAAATTAGTAGTCCCCCCTTTTACGGCTAAAAGGGTCCCATGTAAAGTTGATAACAATATTGAGAGAATATTCGTTATACAGCCATCTAAAACGCCGAGAGGTCTGCTTGTGCCAAATATTGTTGTGCAGGGAGGACCTGAAATTCCTATTTTATTTAGGAATTCTACTGACCGTTTCATCAGTCTGAAAAAAGGTCACTTTATATGGAGTGGAATCGAATTAGAGGAAATACTGACTGAACCTTATATCTTGGATGAGTTAACTATATATCAAACCATAGGCACAGTAAATCAGTGGAGGGGGGGAGGCCGGGGGGGGGGGTAGGGGGCCACACAACGCATACTAAGGACACAAGGTGTCCAACTCCCGCTGGAACTGAGCGACAGGCACCCGCTTCAAATCCCAATATCGCACCTTTACCGCGCTTAACGGGCCCCATAAATGCCTAAGTCCGATATCTAAGTAATTTATTTATTTCATCAGTAAGTAAACGAGACCTGTACTGCCGTGTAGTCGCGACAAATAAAGAATTATGCAACGACAACAACCAACTCCGGAACAGATTGAGCAAAAATGTAGCATAATCGAACAGCTTTTATCTACTGACGGGAAAATGTGTGTTGTAAATGAATGAATGGGATCGGATGCCTCCGAACCTTACATTCCAATTTCTTTCAGACACAGATCATATAGGAATCTGCCTTTGTACCTGATTATGATGAAATCGGGCTTGGCGAGTCTCCAACTTCCCAACCCAAGCCTAGTAAGGCTTCCTGTTGCCCCCTTTGTCATCAAAGACATAAGCATCTCAAACGCCATGTGTTAAAAGAGCATATGCCTTGGTTTTTGGGTCCCTTGACAGCATTTTGGTTATGCCATAAGCAAGGAAGTCAAAAAACCTTTTAGGATCGCCACATTAATCAATTGCCCATTAGGGTGGTGTCTTTTCAGAAACACATTTTGAGGAATAATTGACTGACGCCAAAGAATTCATAAACAAAATAGTTACCTGTCTGAATTTAACAGACATACATCAGTTGGTAACGCTAAGTGTGTCCCGTGACTTCATCCCTCCGACAGTACTTTTTGAAACTCCACATGATGGTTTGTTGGCAGATTTGGACTCACGACTGGGCATAGACCTGAATTCTAGTGCGGTTGCTTCATTATTCTCCGTTATCCCATCGCCACCTTCTATCTCCCATGTATTACTCCATTGGAGAGTGTTGGCAAATGTTTGTGGTATGGAGCCTGGCATAATCGAGCTAGTCAGTAGTGTTAACCCGACAGCTGTTGCAGTGGATTCACATTTTTTATTTAGATTTGTTATTAAAGAGAAGTGGATATTCGTCTTTACGGGATTTATTACTAAAGAGTCCCGTCAGTGATCCTAAATTCAAGTTGGAGTATTGTGTGGCCAATTATTGTTTACCTGGGAACTGGCCCGACACTGCCACTCTAGAATGTGTTTGTAAAGATGGCCAGATAGGTCACACAAAAAAGACCTCGTGTCTACGCGCCACAGTCTCGGTTCGCTGGGGTCGATGTATCCCGAGGACTCGTAAATTTATAGGGAACGTTTTTGCTGGAAAGGATTATATTTGCATAATAAATTATTACAGTTCAGAAAAGACACTTAGGTTTCAGGGGATAGAAACGCCCAAACCAAGAGGGTGTTGGTTGACAAGAATATGAAATATAAACCGACTTCAGTCAGCTATTTTATTAGTTTCGGAAGCGAGGGATGCAATGTGCATAATAGAAAAACTCTTATTCACGATACGGGGAACAGGTGAGGCTCACCGACCGTACTTTGCGGGAGTGGCATTCACCTTGTACCCCGTTAGGGTACCTGACGCCTTTCGGCAGGTGGGCTTGGCAGATGGCTTCCGTGTGAGGGGTTATGATGTATTGCTTTGTGGCACAAGCCGGGGTGGGTTGATGAAGGGATATTTTCTTTGAGCCAAAATCAATGATCGCTTTGTATTTTTGTAGAAAGTTGGTCCCCAGGATCATATCCTGCGCTAGTGAGTCTAGCACAGCGTACGTAACGTTGCGTATGACGCCGTCTATTGCTATTGGGAGCGTCACGTTGCCGAGAACATCGGCCAGTTTGCCATTGGCGATCTGCACGTGTTGGGTGCTCGATGTAGTAATGGCGGGTGACTTGCTGAGGGTTGAAAGAAGTGGTGCCCCGATGGCACAAATGGTAGCACCCGTATCAATGAGAGCATGATACTTTTGTCGAAAGACATATACAGGGATTATGTTCTCGACAAAGGGACGGGTGGCCACAGTATGTGCGGAGTTCGCGCTGGGTTGGGGTTGACTCCCAGCACGGGCAATTAAGTTTCCCGAGCCCTGGTTTGGGGTGGGTGGGGCAATTAACTGTTGGGGCCCTTGGCTGGAGTGAGACCGGGCTGGTTCTAATCCATTGTTGCGGGTGGGGTTTGTTTGAGATTGTTGTGACAGGCGGCGTCGGCATTCAGCCCATTTGTGGCCTTGAATGCCGCAGAAGTTGCACGTCACTGAGGGCCTCGTGGTTACGCAAGACTTAGTGTAATGACCACCACCGCACTTCTCACATTTGGGGCTGTGCGTGTTGCCCTGCCTCACCGTGCATGAGCGGGAGAGATGGGGGCCGCCACAGTTATAGCAGGAGGGTGTGAACTCGGGATGGGTGGGGTGGTAGGGGGGATGGCGGAAGGGCAACGGGTGCGTTGATGGGCACCCCCACAGTAGGAGCAGCTTGGGAAGGGGGCTGGTGAAGCTGTTGCCCCGAGGTTGGGGCACTGGACGGAGTAATGGCTTTGACTGCAATGCTCGCAGCGTGGTGAAGGGTGGGGGGCGATGGCTTGTATCTGGGCTGGTTGGGGTGATATGGGGTTGGCAGAGGGGCAACAGGTGCGCTGATGGGCACCCCCGCAGTATGAGCAGTTTGGGGAGGGGACTGGTGATGCTGTCGCCCCGAGGGTGGGGCAGTGGGCAGAATAGTGACCTTGTTGGCAATACTCGCAGCGTGGTAAGGGGTGGGGGGCGATAGCCTGTACATGGGGTGGTAAGGGGTGGAGCCGGTAAGGGCAGGTTTTAGTGAAGTGGGGGTCCCTACAGTATACACATTGGGGTCCAGGTTCTATACTGGACGATGAGGTGGTAGGGGCTGACCGGTTCATTTTTACTGTCAAATCGTGAAATTGATGTTCAATTTTGGTCAGTGCGTGGACGATAGCGTCCGGGGGATCGAGAGGGCTTTGGGGTTTCGTTTCCTGTGTTGAGGGGTGGGGTTTATTAAATTGCTGGTGAATCAGCAGCGAGGTGTCCACCAGATCCCGTCGTTGTAGACGATGGATCTTCTCTCCTTTCTCCGCCAGCTCCATGGCCTCGGTGAGAGTGGCCGGCTGGTGCTCGTAGAGATAGGCCTGGTAGTAGGGCTGGAGGTTACGCATATATATCTTTAACTTCTCTGACTCGGGCAGAGCTGTCAGGGCGAAACGGGATTTGATATCCGCCGTGAAGGCGGATACAGATTCATGGGGCTGGTGGGAGCGGCTCAGAAGTTCCGCCTCACGAAAAATGTCTAGGGACCTGGGGCCAAATTTATCCAAAAACGTTTGGTACAGGGTGTCCCATACCCCTGTGGTTGTCTGAGGAAGGGTTTGATACCATAACTTCACTTTACCCTTAATTATGAGGGGGAAGAGGCGGCATTTCTTTTCCTCGTTGAGGTTGGGGAACAGGGCAAATTGATTGAAATCCGTTATAAATTGCTGTGCGCTTTCATTGGTCGTGGCCGAGAATGGTTTGGGTAACAGGTGTATATACTGGCCCAGTGTTTGTGTCTGCATGTCCTCTTGGATTGTTTTTAGTGATTCGTCTGTTGCTGTTGTGTATGTTGTGTCATTGTGTTGTTCATTGGGTTTACGCCTCTTTGGGCCGCTGGATGTCTGGGCCGCTGGACATTTAGGCCGCTAGAAGGGGTGGAGGGTAGGAGGCGGGGTGGGGGGGGGGGGCGGGGGGGGGGGGTGGTATTAGGCAGAGGGGATTAGAGATTAAGCGGAGGCTGAAAGGGCGAACCGATCAAACGGTTATTGTTTTGCTTCAGGCCAATTAGCGATAGGGGAGAGCGGGGCCTCGGAGCACGTACAAAGTGATGCGCAGATTGATGCAAATAAACGCTGTACCTTACTCCTTTTGTTCGTTCGTATTTCTCGTCTCGCCAAATATATACCGGGTGCAAAAATACGGGAGCACGCGCAAATTGATGCAAATAAACGCATGCGTTGAATGTGTTGAATAAAATATAGTGTATATAGCGTATAAAGGTGTCCGCGATGTTTTTTAAGCCGATTATCGAATAACAACCAGCCCCGCGGCTCAGTGCTTAACACCCAGCCGTCGTCTATCGTAATCCCCATGCGACCTGGGCATGCCTCCACCCCTTCAAACATGACCACCAAACCCCCCACACCGTACCCCCCGCACCAACGCAACCCCCTCCCCCTCCCCCACCCAGCCCCCTACCCTCCACCCCTCCATAGCGGCCTAAATGTCCAGCGGCCCAGACATCCAGCGGCCCAAGGAAGCATACACCGTTCATTGCTGTGTGGCTTCCTTCAATTTCGTCTTTCACGTTTTGGATGCCGTTGTACAGTGCTTCGAAATCAGTCATCGTGGCGGTGTGGGTGTGAGTGCTTGTTTTGGGGTTAACGCGGGCGGACGAACGTAGCTTACGACCCAATTTAGATGAGGGAAGGGACATAGATATTTAAAACATGTATACTTATACACAGTATGCACATAAATGGAAGGGCAAGTTGGGGCAATGTGTGACGAAACACAGGCAACAGACTGGAAGGGAAACCAAGTATGTGAAAATCCAAGTAAATATGTTGGCCGATAAAGTCAGGCTAGCCGATCGGGGTCGTCCGAAACACTGTTTATGTTTCGGTCAAGAATTCTGCACCAATGTTAACTTTGCTATTCGGGGATCGGGGATTAAGCTAGAGGGTGTTTAGCAGCCTGGGGAATTAGCTACTAAGGGAGTTAAGCAGCCTGGAAAATTAGCCACTAGGGGAAGTTACGTAGCCTGGGGAATTAGCCACTAGGGGAAGTTACGTAGCCTGGGGAATTAGCTACTGGGGGTAGAGCGGTCGGGTACAGCTAGCCTGGTAAACTGCCAACGTATATGCAAAATCAACACAGTGGTAAGTTTAGATATAATATATTTCGTAAGATAAAAACTATGTGGGTTAATGATACAAGAACTTATAAATGGGCTATACCTTGCAGTCTGTCGTGGGTCCTGGAGTCGTCGGGGAAGGGAGAGTCTTGTCGTCTTCAGGTCGTTGGTAAGTGGAACCCCGAGTTCCTGGCCTTTGCCCTTTTTGTACCCGTTCAGACTGACCAGTGTGGGCGTGGCGATACCCCTCATTGGTCAGTCTGCCCGAGGTCACCGAGCTGGTGATTGGCTGCTTAGGCCGCTAGTCGGCCACCATGCGTGTCCGCCCCTGCGGGCGGACCAGGCCCCGCATGGCCTCGCTGAGCCGTGTAACACCAAGTGTAACAAAGGCAATGAATGTCAATGAACTAACTAAAAAAATAGTACAATATATATATATAATATTACATTAAGAAAAAAACAACAGTAAATACCTTCATTAGAATTGCTCACACATTCTATATCTTGCAGAGGGAGTCAATAGAGAGTTATTGCACTACGTTTCCGCGCCACTGTTATACGTTTGCGTTTCGGTTTTTCACTCTCGCGCGGCGCACAAATGAGTTACTGCAGTCGGTATTCTGTCGACAACCGTAAAGCGACGGCTGGCGTTCTTCACAATGGACGAAGGCAACCACAATAGACGCATAATAATGCACAGGTAATTTTAAGAGTTCTAACTTCAGCTTGAAATAGAAGTTACCTGTGAAGAGACTATATCACAAGAGATATGTTACTGATATATATACTAATTTTCACATTAGTCAACGACAGCGGGATATCCTGATCGTAGTGGCTATTCGTACGGGTCCGTATAAATAAGGGGCGCACCATTTCATCTCAGGGGTGGGGGGGGGGGGGGAGGGGCTAGAAAAATAAATTACCATGCAATTTTATTTAATTTTCACAAATTTATTGACTTTTTTTTTGTATCTTTGTCATCAAATAAATTTTACCCTGGTAATTCCATTCAAAATTTATTTATACAGTGTCAAACATTTTTTTTTTTAATTATGAAAGCAAGTTATGTTTTTGTAGCATCTGAAAAGCCCAAAAAAAATTTCCCCCAAATAGTCACAACAATCTCTTTTTTTCAAATATTTTCTAGCCCCCCCCCCCCGCTGATATGAAATGGTGTCCCCCTAAGCGTCAACGTCGACGTAAGATATATCGTAGATCGTAGAATTAATAAAATTACGAAGCTATTCTGTATGAGCAGCTCTCTTAAATTTCCCTGCAGAACTTGATACGTTTACAACACTATTTAGAATGTTGCATTGTTGTCAACGTTGCTTATTATTTGATCAGCTAACACCGCAGCGCTTTTGCTCTGTTATGCTGACATTGAATGTTTCATGATTCGATTCAGTCCACTTCAGACGGCATGTGATAAATATTGGTTGAAAATGGCATGCAACCAGAATCCTTGTACCCCATTTCATTTAAAGCAATTGGAGGACAAGATATATGCAAGAGATAAAAGACAATTTTATTTACATATATAGACATGTTAGACATGATATACATCAAAAATATCTTCTTTCAGTAAGTCTCCGTGACTTTTACTATGCATGCAGTCATTCTTAAGATTGCAGCATTCTCTAAATGGGCTACTCCCAATTCCTCATGCATTCCAGAGGAGGGGCACATCTATGTGACAGGCATCTTATCTGACCTGTGAGGGAAAAGAGAAAATTGAATGTAAAAGCAGTTCATTCTTTCTTCTTAACTGTGGTATCAATCAACTCAATGTATTATGTATTATGTATATCATCCTCTAAACGCACCACGGATTGAATGCGTAGTGGGAACGCATTTTCTCCCGGGTAGTGATGAGTGTTACGCGTGCAATCACGCACTGATTCAACTAAGCCAACCCCGGTGTCATCACACACAATAAGCCGCACATAAACATTAAGACCGTACAACAATACAGCAGTTGGCAGATCACCTGCAACCGCTAAACACCACAACAGATAACAAAGTGTCACATATAGTTATAGTGTAGACAGTATAATAACACACGGATTACCGCATGACACTTGCCAACACAAGTCTACGCCAAAATACAATTCACACATGTTAATTCACGGCCGCTGGTACCTGCGGCCAAACAACTACCGCGAGGGTAGAAATAACATGTTGGCACTAACCGCCCGAACCCATCATGGGTCACACTGGGCGGCGATTGACCAATAACAGCAACGGCATTTGCTATTGGTCAATCGTCGGGAATTAAGTTAGTATAAATAAATGTGGAAGGCGAGCCTCGAGGAGATCACCATTAAAACCTATCAGTCCTTATTGTTAGTGTTGTGATTCCTGCCAACACGAACGTGTGTGAACTCACTCCGGTCGCTTTGGTCCCACAACCCGGTAGGCCCGCCATGACTCAGGTGCAGCAGACGTCTTCTGGCACCGATGAGCCTGACAAAGGTAAATAACCCTGTTTAACTTAGATGGGGCTGATGAAGAACAACGTGCCGACTTGGCAAAGCTGTTGGTGAAGTGGAAAGGTATTTTCTCTCTCGGAGACTTAGACCTAGGTTGTGCTAAGACAGTGGAGCATCCTATCAAGTTGGTCGATGATACCCCCTTCAAGGGGAAATATCGTAGAATTCCCCCTCCGATGTATGAGGAGGTTAGAGACCACCTTACTGCGATGTTGAACTGTGATGTCATACAACGCAGCTCCAGTCCCTTTGCTTCCCCTGTGGTTTTAGTCCGCAAGAAAGATGGGAGTTTGCGGTTTTGTATCGATTACCGAAAGTTGAATTCACGCACTGTGAAAGATGCGCATGCGATCCCACGCATAGACGAGACCCTTGACGCCCTGGCAGGTGCTCGCTACTTTACCTCTCTTGATCTCAAGTCTGGGTACTGGCAAGTGAAAGTAAGGCCTGAAGACAGGGAAAAGACGGCTTTCACAGTCGGCCCCTTGGGGTTTTGGGAGTTTAAGAGGATGGCCTTTGGGTTAACGAACGCGCCCGCGACTTTCCAACGATTAATGGAAGGTTGTATGGGTGATTTACATCTGTCCCAATGTTTGCTCTATCTCGACGATATAATCGTCTTCTCTTCCACCCTGGAGGAACATCTTGACCGACTGGACCGTATATTTCAACGATTGAGTGAGTATGGTCTGAAGTTGAAGCCTTCTAAGTGTTCATTTCTCCAGAAGTCTATCAAATGTTTAGGTCATATCGTGTCCGCCGACGGTGTCCATACCGACCCGGACAAAATCGCGTTGGTCAATAACTGGTCGGTGCCGACTGACATCAAAGAACTGAGACAGTTCCTTGGTTTTACCGGCTACTATCGCCGTTTTGTCAAGGGATATGCAAAGGTCTCTAGACCATTGTATGACTTGCTCCGTGGCCAGCCAAAAGCTAATAGCAAACTGGCGTGGGCCGTAGAGCAACAGACCGCATTTACCGAACTCGTGCGTATTCTCACTTCAGCGCCTGTATTAGGCTTCGCTGATTATCACTCACCGTTCAAATTGCATATCGATGCTAGCGGTCAAGGTCTTGGGGCGGTCCTATATCAAGAACAGGGCGGTCTCGATCGCGTCATTGCATATGCCAGCAGAGGCTTATCGCCATCTGAACGGAATTACGCGGCGCACAAATTGGAATTTCTCGCTCTTAAATTGGCAGTAACTGACAAATTCCGGGAGTACCTGTATGGCGCTCAGTTTACGGTTTTTACGGATAATAATCCGTTGACGTACGTCTTGACGTCCGCACGATTGGACGCGACGGGTTATCGTTGGCTAGCCGAACTGACGAATTTCGACTTTGATCTGAAATATCGGGCGGGCAAAAGTAATGGCGATGCAGACGCGCTATCACGCCTACCCGAAAAGATAATTCAAAGTGTCACTTCCGATATTTGCCAGACGCAAGCGGTGTCTTACGTTGAAACAGTTCTGACGAACTCTTCTGCGTTGACAGCACTTAATGAAAGTACTCTGACCAGTAGACCGGCCGCGGAGTGGGCTAAGCTCCAAAGTGATGATCCCGATCTATCGGCGATCGTGGGTTACCTGAAGCAGGGTGAACTACCTACGCGCGATAATCGGGTGATCCAGGCGCTCCGGCGAACGGTCGATAGTTTATGTCTTCGTCGTGGTGTGTTACACAGGAAACGGTTGTTGGAAGGCCGGGATACGTGGCAACTTGTTCTACCCCCACAGTTTCATCTCGAGGCGCTTCGGGGGGTCCATGATGATGTCGGTCACGTGGGGCGGGAACGAACACTAGAGTTGCTGCAGGCTAGGTTTTTCTGGCCTGGTATGACCCGTAGTGTAGAATCGTATCTTAAAAACTGTGCTCCATGTATTCGACGAAAAGCTAGAGCTCAAGTAGCCCCGATGGTGTCCATTAAGTCGTCCCAACCCTTGGAGTTGGTTTGCATGGATTTTCTCAGTCTCGAAGAATCAAAGGGGAAGATCAAAGACGTGTTAGTGATTACTGACCACTTTACCCGTTACGCGGTGGCCATACCCACGCGTGATCAGTCAGCACGAACAACGGCCCAGGCTCTATTTAAAACGTTCGTGACAAACTACGGGTTCCCAGCACGGCTTCATAGCGACCAGGGTCGTAATTTTGAGTCGAGAGTGATACAAGAACTTTGCAAATTGTGTAACATACGCAAATCTCGGACAACGCCTTACCATGCAATGGGCAATGGGCAGGCCGAGCGGTTTAACCGCAGCTTGTTGAATATGCTCGGCACTTTGTCCCCCGCTCACAAGGCGAACTGGAAGGAATATGTAGGGCCGATGGCTCACGCATATAACTGCACCAAAAACGAGCAAACAGGCTACTCACCGTTCTACCTTATGTACGGGCGAGAGCCGCGGCTCCCCATAGATTTGGTACTTGGGGTAAAGGAAATGGTCAATGAGGACACTGTAACCTATCAGACTTACGTCAAGCGGCTAGAAAGTCGTCTGGCTTCTGCCTATAAAGCTGCCTCAGAACGGGTGCGGTCACGACAGGAACGCCAGAAGGCCCACTATGACACTAGAAATGTGTTAACCAATGCCTCCATTCAAGTAGGTGATAGGGTGCTAGTGAAGCAGACCGCCTTCAAAGGCCCCCATAAGCTGGCGGATCGATGGTCGAGCGAGGTTTATGTTGTCAGGGAACAGCCGAATTCTGATGTTCCGGTGTTCCATCTGCAAAAGGTAGATGGCTCCGGTCCGGTTCGTTCCCTGCACCGCAATCTGTTGCTGCCGATCGGCAGTGTACAAATGCAAGACGAGAGGGAGGACCAACAGTCACTTCCTCGTCGTAAGACTCGTTCCCATCGGGCAGAAGTGGCAACGGACACTTCCTCCAGCAGTGAGGAAGAATCGGTAGATGTCCGGCTCTATTATCGAGTGCCGCGTAGTGTCGGCAGGGAACAGGGTGATCACCCTGCTGGGGAACCAGATTTTCCCGTACGTCACGTATCGGAGAGTGATGCAGAAACGCGTCACGAAGTTTCTCCCGATGACGTTTCTGATGGAGCCACTCAGATGTCGCGACTCTCGTCCGCCACTGTTGACGCCAATTCGGTGACCAGTGATGAGGATAGAGAGAACGCCGCTGATGGCCCATGTGATGTTGTAGACAGTGGTGGGGAGGCCGTGGATAGCGAAGGTGCTACTGTGGCCCCGCTAAGACGCTCGACCAGATTAAAAAGTCAACCCGCGTGGTTACAGCGTGGGGACTACCTTGTTTCGTCTATGGTTGAGACCCCGAAATCGTGGTTACCACGGTTTACGTCAGGGGGCACTGTAGGAAAAGTGTTACACTTGTAACTGTTGTTTTTCATGAGCTTGCTTTGTTTGATTCTTTTCCAGTTTTGTCAGAGCTGGACGAGAGCAGATGTTTTTAACTTTAATCTCCGCTTACAGGGGCCCTAACCATGTCAAGGGACGACATGGATTTAACGCCGGGGAAGATGTGGCGGGATCTATTTTATGTGATGGTAAATTTGTACTGTAGTTTAATGATCGCATACCATTGGTTCATTTTTTGTTTTCGTGACCATCATAGCAACGCGCATTTCATTGGCTCACTCTCATTACGCCAAGGGGATCATGGGATATTTGTGGGTTGCCCGTCACTTTTCTATTTGACTCGATGGGCGCCGGCAGCACGCCGGCTTTCAACTCGTTTTCTAATCCCTGTGTTGCAGGTATGTTTC